>OY740814.1:27129282-27516782 GCA_963514005.1 Raja brachyura
TGTGTGCGTCATGAAACATAAATGAAGTCGTGTAAATGACGCACAAATAACGCCCCAAGTGGGACAGGCCCTTAACTCAGCGGGACAGGCAGCATCTCTGGAGAGAAGGAATGGGTGACGTTTTGGGTCGAGACCTTTCTTCAGACTGGTTCGGGATAAGGGAAACGAGAGATATGGGGGATGATGTAGATGAGATAAAGAACAATGATTCAAAGATATGCAAAAAAGTAACGATGATAAAAAAAGGTAACTGACTTTATACACTCGCGTGTAGGCAGTAACACGGCCTGTTTTCTATCCTGATTTGGTTCAGTTAACTCGGCACACAACAAGCTGCCACTTTGAGGAAATGCTGGTGCTTGACCTGACCGTTAGTCCAACAAGCCGAGGGTTGCGAGTTCAAATTCCACCACAGCAGGTTGTGTTATTGAATTCCCTTCACAGTAACCATAAAAGCTGCTGAAATTATTCTGTTAAAAAAAGCAACTGGTCCATGAATGTCCTTCAAGAAACTTCACCTCCCAGTGTTTCCAGACCTGACTGTGAATGTAAGCCAAAGCATATGGTTATTTTGTATACGTGTGCAGCTATCTTACAAAGACCCTGTTGGTAAAACAAGAAGGAAAAATGAATGAGCAAGAAGGAACGGCAGATGCTGGTTTACACTGAAGATAGACACAAAGTGTTGGAGAAACACAGCGGGTCAGGCAGCATCTCTGGAGAGAAGGAATACATGACGTTTCAATAGACAATAGGTGCAGGAGTAGGCCATTCAGTCCTTCGGGCCAGCACTGCCATTCAATGTGATCATGGCTGATCATCCGCAATCAGTACCCCGTCCCTGCCTTCTCCCCATATCCCCTGATTCCGCTATCTTTAAGAGCTTGATCTAACTCTCTATTGAAAGCATCCAGAGAATTGGCCTCCACTGCTTTCTGAGGCAAAGAATTCCACAGATTCACCACTCTCTGTGAGAAAAAGTTCCTCATCTACATTCTAAATGGCTTACCCCTTAATCTTAAACTGTGGCCCCTGGTTCTGGACTTCCCCAACATCGGGAACATGTTTCTTGCCTCTAGCATGTCCAAACCCTTAATAATCTTATATGTTTCAATAAGATCCACTCTCATCCTTCTAAATTCCAGAGTGTACAAGCCCAGCCGCTCCATTCTATCAATATTTGACAGTCCTGCCTTCCCGGGAATTAACCTCGTGAACCTACACTGCACTCCCTGGTTTTGGGTCGATACCATTCTTCAAACTGGGTTTAAACAAGCACCTGCAATTCCTTCCTAAACTGTGAAATACTGTAGGTAGTAGGTTTAATAGAATTGATGGAAAGATTGAGGGAAGGGGACAGCGAGAACGAAAGGGGGGGCCTTAGCGGGGATGGTTAAACTAAACTAAACTGAAGAAGGGTCTCGACCAGAAATGTCACCTATTCTTTATCTCCAGAGATGCTGCCTGTCCCGCTGAGTTACTCCAGCTTTTTGTGCCTATCTTCAAGGAAAAATGAATGTCAGCAATGTGCGCGCATCCTCAGAATCCTCAATACAGGCACAAGAAAGACAATAATCTTCTGACGGTTCCCACCTCCCTTGGTTCCTGCTGCTGACAGATTCTTGCATGTAATCTCCCAAAGAGCTGTGTCAATGCAGATTTACATTTCTGCAATCTCAGCACCGTGAAAGCAGAGATAAAAATCATATCCAGGTGAATGTTGTGTAAATCCCCCGCAAAAGAAAAAGTCCCTGCGGGGAACAGATCTGAATAAAGAAAATGAAAATAGTCTAATTAGTTTTTAACAGCTGCATTGGGTAAACATATGGATTACTGACAATCCAAGCTAAGTTTGGTTCCATTAAAGTCGGTGCTGCCTTTCTCCTGCAGATTGTGTAAAGTGACATGGGGTGCAGCAGACAGCTTATTAATGCAATAGTGCAACCTACATCTCAATGCTACAACAACACGCTGTTTTAATAGACGGGGCAGGCACGGTGTAGCAGCGGTAGACTTGCTGCCTTACACTGACTACCGGCGCTGTCTCTATGGAGTTTGTACCTTCTCCCCGTGATCACATCACGTAGGTTTTCCCCGGGTGCTCCGGTTTCCTCCCACATTCCAGGTTTGTAGGTTAATTGGCTTTGGCAAAAAGCGTAAATTGTCCTTAGCATGTAGGACAGTGCTAGTGTACTGGGATCGCTCGTCAGCATGGACACGGTGGGCCGAAAGGCCTGTTTCCATGCTGTATCCCTGAGCTAAACTATGCCGTAACGAGTTGGAGTCTGCAGAGTTAAGTACAAGGGACACAATCTAAAATCTGAAACATGAGGAAGGATAGGAAATGTTGAGTAGGCTGGGGCCTTATTGCTTGGCGTGCAGGAGGATGAGGGCTGATTTTATAGAGGTGTACACTATCATGAGTGGAATAGATTGGGTAACCACACAATCTTTTGCCCAGAGTAGGGCAATCGAGAACCAGAGGACATAGGTTTATTGTGAACGGGACAGATTTAATATCAATCTGATGGCTGACATTTTTACACCAAGGGTGGTGGGTGTATGGAACAAGCTGCTGGAGGGGGTAGTTTAGGCAGATACCATTGCAATGTTTATGAAACCTTTAGATAGGTACATGGATAGGACAGGTTTAGAGGGATATGGGCCAAACACAGGCAAGTGGTACTAGTGTAGATGGGGTATGTTGGCCGTTGTGGGCAAGTTGAACCTAAGGGCCTGTTTCCACTGCATGACTCTAAATATCTATTTGCACAAAGGAATGGTATATATAGCAGTAAAGATTGGTGGAAAGGTGGAACAGAGGAACGTAGCCCCAGTGACCCAGGTTCAATCCTGACCTCTAGCGCTGTCTGTGTGGAGTTTACATGCTCTCCCTGTGGCAATGTGGGTTTGCTCTGGGTATTCTTATTTCCTCCAACTTTCCATAGCCCTATGAGCAAGGAGTATTATTAATTATTGTCACATTGGCCGTGATGCTGGAGAATGGTGCAATCTGTGGGTCAAGCAGAGAGGAGGGAGGGTGGGGGAGGTGGGAAGAAGCCACAGGAGTGGTTAGCCACTGAGTGTATCCACTGAACTAGTTCCAGCTTAACCCAGCACCTAGTATTCCCACCCGTGACCCAATGTCAGGATGCAGTCGGAATGAACACACCAAAGACTTTATGTTAATTCATACGCTCGAGGCGCAGAATTAGGCCATTCGGCCCATCACGTCTACTCCACCATTCAATCCCTGAGAGTTGGGAATGTCTGTGTTTGTGTGAGTGGCTCCGAGAAGCTTTTTGGACCTTCAGTCTTTCCCCTGTTTCCAGGGTGTGTACCTTTTATTGCAAGTACAGTACATGGCACTAAGATAGATAACAACCCAGGTATGACTAATAAGACCATTAGACAAAGGAGCAAAATTAGGCCACTAGGCCCATAGAGTCTACTCTGCCATTCGATCATGGCTGATCTATTTCTCTCTCTCAAGCCATTCTCTTACCTTCTCCATGTAACCTTTCACTAATATGGGAACTGGGAACAGGCTGAAGAGGTTGAATTATTTTTCTACTGATTCAATATATGTTGGAAGAGCACGTTATGGCAGCGTTACTGAGGTAAATGTCCTGCAGTGGGTCATAGAATAGACACGACGAGAAAATGTGCAGAAGTGTTGGTGTGTGTGTGTGTGTGTGTGTGTGTGTGTGTGTGTGTGTGTGTGTGTGTGTGTGTGTGTGTGTGTGTGTGTGTGTGTGTGTGTGTGTGTGTGTGTGTGTGTGTGTGTGTGTGTGTGTGTGTGTGTGTGTGTGTGTGTGTGTGTGTGTCCGTCCGTCCTTGGGGCATTTGACTATGTTAAAGGCCCCATACAATGGTCTATATTAATATACTTGCTGCACAATCGTTACTTGCTTCACTACCTACAACACTCGCCAAGCCAGTGAACACTGCAACCAGGAAGACAATCAAGTTGAGAGTCTATAATTCTCTCATGCTCCGACAATGGTTTACAACCATTTTATAAGCTCTGTCCCTTCCCATACTGACCATTCTGCCCGTGACCTCCTCCACTATCAGTGTGAGGCCACACACAGCGCCTCATATTACGCTTGGGTAGCTCACAACCCGACGGTAAGAACGCTGAATTCCCCTCTGATTTTAACGAGCTAACCAACAACAATCCTTTCCCCATTCCCTGATACTTCCACCTAGATCCATTGCCAGGAGGCCACCATGGCAGATGCCACCAAGGAGACTACCAAGAAGCCGCATGGCAGTGCCCCTGAGGTGCAGGAGAACAAAGGTGGTCTTGGCGCCTGGGGGAAGCGCTGTAAGAGGGCCGGGGGGGGGAAGGGGGGGTGGGGTGTGGGGAAAATGAACATAGAAACATAGACAATAGGAGCAGGAGTAGGCCATTCGGCCCTTCGATCCAGCACCGCCATTCAATATGATACAAAATCAGTACCCCGTTCCTGCTTTCTCCCCATATCCCCTGATTCCATTAGCCCGAAGAGCTAAATCTAACTCTCTCTTGAAAACGCCCAGCGAATTGGCCTCCCATGCCTTCTGTGGCAGAGAATTCCACAGATTCACAACTCTCTGGGTGAAAAAGGTTTTCCGCATTTCAGTCCTAAATGGCCTATCCCTTATTCTTAAATCGTGACCACTGGCTCTGGACTCTGCCAACATCCTGCATCTAGCCTGTCCAGTCCCTTAAGAATTTTATATATTTCTAAATTCCAGTCAATATAGGCCTTCGATCCACTCATCGAACAAAGGAGGACGTGGCATGGAGGAGCCGCTGTTAGGTGGGCCAGGGAAGAATGAAGGAGGACCCAGCATGGGGTAGTTTATCATTTTGTAAGTGGCCTTTAGGTGGCCACTATTTGCATACCTAGTGTATGCAAACAACAAATTTCAATCTCTATCTTTATTTTATTTTTCTCTTATATTTTCTATCTATATAAAAAATGAAAAACTCATAGAAGTACATATTAGAAATAATTGTTAATATTAATAATATTAAGAATGTATATGACATGTATAACCTTATCTTGATATGTACTTATTCTAATAAAAAATATTTAACAAAAAATAAAATAAATGAAATAAATAAAAATTAAAATAATAAAATAAAATTTAAAAAAAAGAAAGAATTTCACTGACTTATCACATGATAATAAAGTATTCAATTCCATTCCATTCCATTCTTATGGCTTCACATTTTATGCCTTTTCGCTCCTTTTCTCCATATTTCGCTGCCTTTGGTCTTTATTTCACATTTCAGTTCAGTTTTGTTTATTTTCACGTGTATCGAGGTACAGTGAAAACCTTTTGTTGCCTGCTATCCAGTTAGCAGAAAGACAATAGGTGATTACAATCGAGCCATTTACAGTGTACAGATACATGATGAGGGAATAACGTTTAGTGCAAGGTAAAGCCAGTAAAGTCCAATCAAAGATAATCCGAGGGTTCACCAATGAGGTAGATAGTAGTTCAGCCCCGCTCTCCAGTTGTTGATAGGATGATTCAGTTGCCTGATAACAGCTGGGAAGAAACTGTCCATCGGGTACCTTCATCTCTAACCTTCGTCCACCCATTGATCTATCAAACCCCCTCACTCCACCTGTATCCACCCATCACTTGCCAAACTTTGCCCCATCCCCACCTCTCTTCTTGGGGTCTCGTGGTCGGCATGTGCAGGTTGGGCCAAAGGGCCTGTTTTGTGCCAGATGACAAGATGAATCCATAACTAAATCTCACCCAGTGAATAAATAATACTTGCATTAGAATCAACTAAGCATGGGCTGTGATAGATTTATTTTATAAATTTGGCCTGGAAGCTCCTGTTGGGAACATTAAATACAGTGTTCGAGGGGTAGTGAGGGGAAATTGGATTGTGACCTTCAGACCTACTTAATCACTCTTCCAAGCCTCATGGAAATGCATGGATTCTGTGCATGAGCATCATTGTCCCATAGTCACAATGCATGGAGAAAATAATTTGGACCTTCATGCTTATTTGTAAAAAATAACCTATCTTCTGGCGTGCAAATGAAATCAAGCTCAAATATCAGGGAAAAGGGCAACAAATGACTAAAAATGACAAACAGGAAGGTGCCAATTGATTTTGGTTTAATTTTAAGTGAATCAGACGTGAACTTTCAGTGACGCAGCAGGCAGCTAATACTGAGCGGAGAACAGTAATTGAAACATAGAAATAGGTGCAGGAGTAGGCCATTCGGCCCTTCGAGCCAGCACTGCCATTCAATATGATCATGGCTGGTCATCCAGAATAGTAAAATTAAACGAGAACTTACCAGTTTGAAATTTGATCTTTATTTTATGAGGATTAATTATGATGAGCGATTACGTGAAGAAGGCCGTCAGCCCACATGCGCGTCAATCTTCAAAGTAGCGGTGTGAGATCACAGAGAAGAGTTGGTGAACTAAAATAGTAAGATTAGAGTTGACTGGAACTTACAGAAAGATCTTTATGTTACGAGGGTCGGGAGCGGAGGGCACGTATTCGCTCATCGCAACTCCTCATAAAATGAAGATGAAACTTCAAACTGGTAAGTTCTTGTTTAATCCTACTATTTTACTTCGGAGTCACGTGAGTGACTACGTGAAGATTTTGAAGCTCTGTGATTTCATGCTGAGGAACGAGTCCGCGCGTCACAACTGCATCAATTGACCAGTGAGAAAATTAATGCCTTCAAACATGATATGGTTAAACAATACTGATGCTTTAATAACAAAAGAACTTAACAGTGACCCCTCTCACCCAGGGGGAAACTGTGAAACAGAACTTAAAAGAGAATCAGCGTCCACTCCTGCAGTCAGTGTCCACTCCTGCACACTCCAGAACGTGTTTAATCCATCTAGAAATGGTCTGCGCCGTAACCTTTTTGTGAGGTTTGGTATAACTAACAAAGAAGCAGAGTTCCGAGCCTCTCTGGCTCTTAGTGACCTGTATGTATTGAAGTATGTGTGACACTACACACAATCGTGGATCTGAGGCGTATGCCATAAAACTCAATTTGAGCCCCAGTATCCCTGGCCTGCTCTGCTTAATGAGGTCATGAACAAAAAAGGTGATGCGATTACAAGATTTACCCATACTGTCCAGTCTGAGTTTATGTAATGTCTGGACAGCATTGTGTTGAGGCCAGCACCATGAGCATGACTACTTTGAGTGTAAGATGGTGCAGAGACAGAGATGAAGCTGGTACCCACTGACGGAGCAGCATGAGAACCACGCTCACATCCCATATATGTGAATACCTGGGCCTAGGGGGAGTGGAGTTAAAAATGCCCTTCATTAACGTAGTTATGAAAGGGTGAGATCCTACCGTGTGGTTCCCTGACCCCAGCCATAAATAATTTGACAATGCGCTCCAGGCACTGTTAATGGCACTGTAACTGAGCTTGCTATCATGAAAAAGTGATGAAAGAAACTCCAAAACATCCGTAATAGAAGCCGCGTCATATGAAATATTAGAGCGGGAACAGTACATTTCCCATTTCCTTATGTGAGTGATGTTCTGTTTCTGTGTGCTGTTCCTCCAGGCCTCAGTGATGACATCTATCGTACGGTCTGAAAGCCCGAGCCCCAGGAACGGTCTCCTCAGAATCTGCAATAAATTTATGTGGTCATGAAGAGGGTGGCTTCCCCCCGTCACCAGATGAACCAGCAGATTTCTGCTCTTGGCCACTGCCATAAAAGGCTGTGTAATTAAAGCTAGAACCAGAGGGAACCAATGCTGAGTCAGCCAGTCTGGTACTACCAATATGCCAGAGGCGGATTCTTGCTCGATTGTGGCCAAACATTGACTAATGAGGCAGAATGGTGGAAAAACATACAAAAATTTCACACCCCAGTGTAGCGAGAATGCATCTACTGCTACTGCCCCTGGGTCTGGCTCCCATGACACGTAAATTTGTAACTGATGATTAAGCCTGGATGCAAACAGATCAATGTCCGGTACACCATAACGAAAGACAATGTCATTAAACACTTCATGATTCAACATCTATTCGTTGTTGTCATTGAACTCTTGTGACCTGGTGTCTGCCACTGTGTTATATCTACCTGGTAAGTAGATAGCTAAAACCCAGATGTTTCTCACAATACACCAATGCCAGATGAGATTAGACAATTTATCACAGGATACAGATTTACTTCCACCCATGTGATTAAGGTACGCTACTGCTGTAGTGTTGTCAATTTGAAGTTGGACATGCACATGACACATGTTGGTACAAAAAGCGTTTAACCCATAGAGTGCTCCCAACAACTCTAAGTAGTTAATACCGTGTGACTGAAGCATCGATGATTCCTGCAGATCCCATCTGCCACCGCAGCTCGACACAGTATCAGTAGTACCCCAACCTAGCACACTGGCATCAGTCTGCAAGATAACTGATTGTGTATCGACTAAAATAGTACAAGAACAACACTGAATATTGGTAACCCACCATTGCAACTCAGCCAGGGATTCAGCTGGCAATTGCATGGGTCTAACGAAGTGACCTCTATGAAGCTTGAGTGCCCGTTCCTTTGCACGCTGTAAGTTTTGGTAGTGCAAAGGCCCGAACTGAGCAGCTGGGAAAGCAGCCACTAATTTTCCATTTATAGTAGCCACATGTCTAATAGAAGGTTGATTATTAACAATGAGTTTCCTGCAGACTTCAATTAACTCTAATTGCTTGCCCCAAGGCAGAGTCACTGACATGTGTACTGAGTTAATGGTGAACCCCAAATAGTCAATTATCGTAGATGGCACCAATTTAAACTGGATGGATTAAAGAACCCCAGTTTCTCAAAAACGAGTTTTGTAGCTGAGACAGCTAATTATAATGATCTAATTCAGCTAATTCCAATAACTAAGATGTCATCCAAATATGCCATGACCATATGATTATGTGCCCTGAGTAGCCCCAGCACTGGTTTTAGCAATTTAGTGAATAGTCTGGGGGCTGAATGCTTTAAACCGCCACAACTGCTCCATCCAGTTAAACTTCAAAAATCCCCTGTGATCTTCATGAATGGCCACTGAATAGTAAGCATCTTTGAGGTCAATGCTCGCCATGTAGCATCCCTTGGAAAGCAGTTGTTTGGCAGTGACAAAGGTTTTCATTTTGAAGTGTTTATACTGCACAAAGGTGTTAAGCTCTGTCAAATCAAGGATAATTCAACATCCTGCATCCTTCTTTTGCTTCATAAATATATTGGACAAATAAATTGGTGAGGCTCATGACTCGACCTCTCAAATACCCCTTTCTTGAACAAAGACTTAAGTTCTCCTTGTGCATTCATACATTTCTGTTGTGAAAGCACAAAAGTGCAGCTAGGTGTATGCTGAATGGGTGGAGGCGAGTCAGAAATGAACTCAATTTGGAAACCTTGTATACTGTGCAGTATAAACAGGTCAGATGTTATTCAATGCCATTCATGTAAGGAAAATTGCAATCTCCCCCCAACTTGTAATTGATCCAGGCTCACTTATGGTCTCTGCTTCTGCCTCCGAGGTTTGGGGGGTAGGGCTGTTGGAGGACGCCATCCCCGCATCTTGAACATGGCCCGGTTTGGGCCCTGCCTTAAAATGCTTCTGTGCCTGTTGCTCGGAACCATGTCCACCATATCCAGAGAACAGTCTAGTATGGAGAGGAGGGTAGGGGTACAGTCGCCGGAAAGACAATACCTTGGGAGGTGCCTTCATAAGGCCAACGGTTTTAGCCTCCTCATCCAGCTCTTTTACCTGTTTAGACAGGTCTTCTCTGAACAGGAGGTTTGGGGGTTGGACATTCCCGGCATGCACAGCCCAGCAAATGTTGGGTTTAGAGCAGGACAGATGGCATTCTTCCTGAGGCAAATTATTTCAAAATGTGCATTGCACATGAATCCCATTGCGTCCTGCTGGGTATCAGAGAGGGGCACCACTTCCACTGACCTGGCAAAGGCCGTGATGCCTAAGGCAAGTAGCCTGAGGATTTTTTGAATTTTTACCTCTTGGGCTCCAATGTGTCCCCAGATAGATTGGTTTACAACTGGGACACTAAGTGAGGCACAGTTCAATGGAGTATGATATTTGGCAGTTGTTTCCTCCATCGTTTGTTCTTGGAGTTGATGGGAGGCCAGATAATTTATGCTCATGGCGAGCTCTTCTTCCAATGGCTCCCCTGTTAAGGCAGGGATAACAAATCTGGATGTCACAGGGGGTACATCTGATGTTTGCCCCTCATGCCATGAAGCATGCTGCCCAACTGTGCCTCCATACTCTGGGTCAGTATAACACTGACCACGTATGCTCCCCTCATCAGAAAGGGAGATATTCTGCAGCCCTGACACAAGTGCTGCTGCCTCGGGTTCTCTGTAATCCCCGGGATCTGATAGCTCCCTCCTTTGGAGCATATCTCTCGGGAGTAACCTCTCCACTAGGTTCTCCATGTGGGTCAGCCTGCCAATAACACTGCCCATAGAAGGAGGGGAAATTTCCACCTCCTGGCCCAACTCATCTGAGTCCAGGGCCCTCACAGACTTGCTGGTGGCTTTCCTCCCCCGTGGAGTAGCCAGGGCGCCATCTGGCAGCAACAAGTCTGTAGCCGTTGGCTGCTCTGCCAGCGACCCTGAAGACGAATTTGGAGGCGGGCCGCTGCCCGCAGGCGGTTTCATCACGGCCCGCCTTTTTAGCTTCGACATGTTCTTCCGAAGTCCGTTGCTGAAAGGTAGGCAATAAACCCCGAACCGGGAGCAACGATCTCAGCTAAGTTATGAACACTTACCTGAGTGTTTTAAAACTTACCGCTGGAAGGAGCAACGCGCCCACTGGCAGTCGTTGCGCAATGCGTCAGACGTAATGACACGCGTGCGAGGTGACGGCCTTCTTCACGTAGTCATTCACGTGACTCCGAAGTAAAATCATTACCCCGTTCCTGCTTTCTTCCCATACTCCTAGATTCCATTAGCCTTAAGAGCCAAATCTCCCCTGTAACTCACACTTGAAAACATCCAGTGTATTGGCTTCCACTGCCTTATGTGGCAGAGAATCCCACGGATTCATAACTCTCTGGGTGAAAACGCTTTTTCCTCATCTCAGTCCCAAATGGCCGCCCTCTTATTCTTAAATTGTGATGCCTGGTTCTGGACATCGGGATCATTTTTACTGCATCTAGCGTGTCCAATTCCACAGATTCCACAGATTCACAACTCTAGATCAGCATGTTAACTATCAGTTATAGAGCCATAGAGTTATACCGTACGGAAATAGGCCCTTCCGCCCACCTTGGCCATGCTGACCAAGTAGGGATAATAGAGTCACAAGGAACTGCAGACGTTGGTTTGCAAAAGCAGACACAACGTGTTGGAGTAACACAAAGGGGTAGATAGCACTTCAGGGGAACATGGATAAAAACAATGTCTGAAACATAGAAACATAGAAAATAGGTGCAGGATTAGGCCATTCGGCCCTTCGGCCCTTTGAGCCTGCACCGCCATTCAATTTGATCATGGCTGATCATCCAACTCAGTATCCCTTACCTGCCTTCTCTCCATACCCCCTGATCCCTCACCACTCTCTGTGTGAAAAATGTTTTCCTCATCTCGGTCCTAAAGGAATTCCCCCTTATCCTTAGACTGTGACCCCTTGTTCTGGACTTCCCCAACATCGGGAACAATCTTCCTGCATCTAGCCTGTCCAAACCATTAAGAATTTTGTAAGTTTCTATAAGATCCCCCCTCAATCTTCTAAATTCTAGCGAGTACAAGCCAAGTCTATCCAGTCCTTCTTCATATGAAAGTCCTGCCATCCCAGGAATCAGTCTGGTGAACCTTCTCTGTACTCCCTCTATGGCAAGAATGTCTTTCCTCAGATTAGGAGACAAAAATTGTATGCAATACTCCAGGTGTGGCCTCTCCAAGACCCTGTACAACTGCATTAGAACATCCCTGCTCTTATATGCAAATCCTTTTGCTATGACTGCTAACATACCATTTGCTTTCTTCACTGCCTGCTGCACCTGCATGCCTACTTTCAATGACTGGTGTACCATGACACCCAGGTCTCGTTGCATCTCCCCTTTTCCAAATTGGCCACCATTCAGATAGTAGTCTACTTTCTTGTTTTTTCCACCAAAGTGGATAACCTCACATTTATCCACATTATACTGCATTTGCCATGCATTTGCCCACTCACCCAACATATCCAAGTCACCTTGCAGCCTCCTAGCATCCTCCTCACAGCAAACACTGCCCCCCAGCTTTGTGTCATCCGCAAACCTGGAGATGTTGCATTCAATTCACTCATCCAGATCATTAATATATATTGTAAATGGCTGGGGCCCCACCACTGAGCCTTGCGGTACCCCACTAGTCACTGCCTGCCATTCTGAAAAGGACCCGTTTACTCCTACTGTTTGCTTCCTGTCTGCCAGCCAGTTCTCTATCCACATCAATACTGAACCCCCAATACCGTGTGCTTTATGTTTGTATGCTAATCTCTTATGTGGGACCTTGGCGAAAGCCTTCTGAAAGTCCAGATATAATGCATTCACTGGTTCTCCCTTATCCACTCTACTAGTTACATCCTCAAAAAATTAAAAAAGATTCTTCAGACATGATTTATCTTTTGTAAATCCATGCTGACTTTGTCCAATGATTTCACTGCTTTCCAAATGTGCTGCTATCCCATCTTTAATAACTGACTCTAGAATTTCCCCAATACCGATGTTATACTAACTGGTCTGTAATTCCCTGCTTTCTCTCTCCCTCCCTATTTAAAAAGGGTGGTTACATTAACTACCCTCCAATCCTCAGGAACTACTCCAGAATCTAAAGGGTTTTGAAAATGTATCACTAATGCATCCACTATTTCTGTGGCTACTTCCTTTAGTACTCTGGGATGCAGCCTATCTGGCCCTGGGGATTTATCGGCCTTTAATCTGTTCAGTTTACCTAACACCACTTCCCGGCTAACCTGGATTTCACTCAGTGCCTCCATCTTATTTGACCTCCGGTCCCCTGCTATTTCCGGCAGATTATTTATGTCTCCCTTAGTGAAGACAGAACCAAAGTAGTTATTCAATTGGTCTGCCATGTCCTTGTTCCCCATGATCAATTCACCTGTTTCTGACTGCAAGTGACCTACATTTGTTTTAACTAATCTTTTTCTCTTCACATATCTATAAAAACATTTGCAGTTAATTTTTATGTGCCCTGCCAGTTTTCTTTCATAATCTATTTTCCCTTTCCTAATTAAGCCCTTTGACCTCCTCTGTCGGACTCCGAATTTCTCCCAGTCCTCTGCTAGGCTGCTTTTTCTGGATAATTTTTATGCTTCATCTTTTGTTTTGATACTATCCCTGATTTCCCTTGTTATCCACGGATGCATTACCTTCCCTGATTTATTATTTTGCCAAACTGGGATGAACAATTGTTGTAGTTCATCCATACAGTCTTTTAATGCCTTCCATTGCATACCCACCGTCAAACATTAAGAATTAATTGCCTGTCTAACTTAACCAATTCATGTCTCATACCCTCAAAGTTACCTTTCTTTAAGTTCAGAACCCTTGTTTCTGAATTAAAAATGTCACTCTCCATCCTAATGAAGAACTCAACCATATTATGGTCACTCTTGCCCTAGGGGCCACGCACAACAAGACTGCTAACTAACCCTTCCTCATTACTCAATACCCAGTCTAGAATAGCCTGCTCTCTCGTTGGTTCCTCTACATGTTGGTTTAGAAAACTATCCCGCATACATTCCAAGAAGAGTCCATGAAGAAGAGTCCTGTCTCAAATTATCACCTATCTGTTCTCCACAGATGCTGCCAGACCTACTGAGATGTTCCAGCATTTTGGGGCATATTTTGCTTGTCCTAGTTGCCTTAATTTGACCCATACCCCTTTAAGTGTTGAAGACAAGAGGCATAGCTTAAAGCTGAGAGGGGTAAAATGTAAAAATGCAGGGTAAGTGTAGGATGCTGACTGCATTAGTGGGTATTAGCTACAAGAAATGTTTGGACAGATGCTGGTTTAAACCGAAGATAGACACAAAAAGCTGGAGTAACTGACAGGGACAGGCAGCAACTCTGGAGAGAAGGAATGGGTGACGTTTTGGGTCGAGACTCTTCTTCAAATTGTAGTTATGTCTGGTAAAACTGACTTGTGTGGAAAACAAAGGTAATCACTGTACTCTAATAAGTGTGACAATAATAAGTCTAAACCTAAACTTTGCCTGAGCTCCTTCCCAGATGCTGCTTGACCTGCAGAGTGTTTCCACAAGTTTCAGTTCTTGGTTTAGGTTCTCTATGTCCGTAATTGTTTCGCCTTTTCGATATTCCTGATTGTTTGGACGAAGATGATTCCTTGGCAGGCGGGATTATTCCTAGAAAATAAACAGAAAGTACTAGAGTAACTTAGCGGGTCAGGCAGCATCTCTGGAGGAAATGGATGTGACATTTCAGGTTGGGACCCTGTGAGTGTTTAATTGTCATATGCACCAAAACAGAACAATGACATTCTTATGTTATTAAACATACTTGGGCCTTCTTCCGACTGATTGTAGTAGCAGGAGAAATCTGAAAGAGAGGTGGGGACGGGACAAAGCGTGGGAGGTGAGGGTGGATGCAGGTGTGATGGGGTTTATTGGCAGATGGTTGGACAAGGACTAGAGATGGAGAGGAGATAAAAGGGTGTCAGATAAAGAGAATGGAGGAGTGATATGTGAAACCAGAGGGAAGAATAAGGTCATAGGTTCATGTCCATAAGTGATAGGAGCAGAATTAGGCCATTTGGCCCACCAAGCCTACTCCATCATTCAGCCATGGCCGATCTATCTCTCCCTCCTAACCCCTTTCTACTGCCTTCTCCCCATAACCCCTGACACCCGTACCAATCAAGAATTTATCAATCTCTGCCTTAAAAATATCCATTGGTCTCCACCGCCTTTGTGGCAAAGAATTCCACAGGTTCACCGCTCTCTGACTAAAATAATTTCTCCTCATCTCCTTCCTAAAGGAACATCCTTTAATTCTGAGGTTACGACCTCTGGTCATGGGCTCTGCCCCTAATGGAAACATCCTCTCCACATCCACTCTATCCAGGCCTTTCACTATTCGGTAAGTTTCAATGAGGTTTCCCCTCATCCTTCTAAACTCCAGCGAGTACAGGCCCAGTGCCGACAAACGCTCATCATATGTTGATGTAAGTGTTGAAGGGGATGAGATTGGAACATGAAAGACGCAGAAGACCACACTGAGTTCTCACTGGTTCTCTCTCTATATTTAGACTGCGGTGAGCTTCTTGCTTAAGTTTCAGAAATGCACGATCCTCAGCAACATTGTGCACCGGAGTTTTCAAAGTTTTCAAAGGTGTAATATCGTGGCAGAAAGCACAAGGGAGCGGTTAAAGTGGAAAGATACATCAATGAGTGACAGGCAGCTAAATAACTCATGAGCAATGCGCAGTGTTCTGTACATGTGCTTAACAAGAGGCCAGCAGTGAGTCGAGGGATCCCAGTCTGTGAAAACTACACACTCAACAATTGAATATGGAATTATTTTTATGTTGTTTCCTTTGTCAGATTTTTTTTAACTTACCCACTCCAAAACTTTAATTACAAGCACACCCCCAGATTCATCGTCATGTATGTTATCTGTTCTCTGAGGCGCATGCTCTCTTCTTTTCTCTACGGCAGGTCCTCGTATCGCTTCCCCCCCGTAGGGCAGCACAGTGGCGCAGCAGGTAGAGCTGCTGCCTCACAACGCCAGAGACCCGGGTTCGATCCTGGCCTCGGGTCTTGCCTGTGTGGAGTTTGCACGTTCTCCCCGTGACCACATGGGTTTCCTCCGAGCGCTCCAGTTTCTTCCCACATCCCAAAGACGTGCGGGGGCAAGAGGTTAGTTAGGCTCCATTAAGTTGCCCCTCATTCATCTCTCAACTCACACGGGGACGAATCTGGGGGAAAATAACATTGGATTCATGTTAGATTACTATGATCAGCACAGTACTAGTGGGCCGAAGGGCCAGTTTCCATGCTGATTAACTCACTCTCGCTCTCATCACCTTGATCACTCTACAAATTACAATGCGCATTATCAATATCAATACTCATACCAATACCAATGCATGTTATCAATACCAATACCCTCCTCCTTGGTGCTAATTCAATATATTTGGTCATTCCATGTTATTTCTGCTCACTATATCATACATGGACCTTCCTCCTCTCAGTTGTCTTCTCCATGGCCATCTTCATTGCTTCTGTTGCAATCCAATCTCATTGCTTCAACTTCCAATCTAGTTCTTCACCTCAATCTTATCTCCCTACAAATCAATGGCGATCCTCATATTTTGAATGGTGAGGGATATGGTGATGGTAATGCATTTGAATCTCAAGAAGAAGTCATTAGATTTTCCTTGGATAGACACAAAATGCTGGAGTAGCTCAGCGGGACAGGCAGCATCTCTGGATAGAAAGAATTGTGTCTGTCCCGCTGAGTTACCCCAGAGATGCTGCCTGACCTGCTGAGTTACTCCAGCATTTTGTGTCTATCTTCAGTACAAACCAGCATCTGCAGTTTCTTCCTGCACATTAGATTTTACTTTGCTGGTGTGGAAACATGGAAAATAGGTGCAGGAGGAGGCCATTCGGTCCTTCGATGGATTATTGCCAGGCACTTGAGTGGCACGATATCTATTTTTCTGTTATCTACTTTCCTGGATCTTCTCATTTCTACTTTCCTGGATCTTTCTGTAAATTATAGAACATAGACCAGCAAAAGAACAGGTCCTTCAACCACTTCCCCTCTTCCCCTGGCAGCGTGTTCCAGGCACGCATAGTGATGGAGATTAGTGTAAAGGGCCTGTCCTACCAGCATCCGACTCCATGTGATGAGCGCGATCAAACTAGAAGCGGGGGCCGCGCGGAGGTCGGGTGATCCCTGTACAGGGCCGTTCCCACCAGCATGCGTCTGCATGCGGCAAGCGCGACCAAACCGGCAGCGGGGGCCGCGCGGAGGTCGGGTGAGTGGCGCAACGCGGCGCAAAGTGAGGCGAACTTGGAGCGAAGTCTTAAAGGTAAGTTCGCCAGGACAGAGAGGGGCACACTGAGAGGGGCACAGAGGCACACACACAGAGGGCCACGGAGCCACACACAGAGAGGGTCATGGAGGCACCTACAGAGAGGGTCACGGAGGCACGACGTCAAGGCGGTGTGTAATGCGCCGAGGCGTCTGCGAGCCAACAAGCCGTTGCCGTGCGGAATTTTTGAACATGGTCAGTTTTTCGGAGCTCCGCGCGATGTCGGGACGAACTCCGCACAATTCCGCACGGCTCCAGCGATCGAAGTGGGACCGGCCCCGCGACGCCGGACGGCTCAAGCAACCACGTTAGGTCGCGCTCATCGCATGGAGTTGCATGCTGGTGGGACAGGCCCTTAAGAATCATAAATTGAATTGACCACTACAAACAATGGCCACCCTGACGTCGAACCTTATGAAGATGTGACATGAGTGATGAATGTTGTGCCTATATTTGAGAAGCACAGCAAGAACAAGCCAGGGAACTGCAGGCCAGTAGACACAAAGAACTGCAGATGCTGGAATCTTGAGTTCAAAATAAAGTGCTGGAGTACCTCAGCATCTCTGGAGAACAGGGGTGGCGATGATCTGGGTCAGCACCGTTCTTCAGATTCACCTGCATTTGCAAAGGCATAGGTGGACACAAAGTGCTGGAGGAACCCAGCTGATCAGGCAGCATCTCTAGAGAACAAGCATGGGTTGGGACTCTTCTTCAAGCCAGCATCATAAGCTCTTTGTCTCTACATTTTGGAAAGGCAAGCCCAGAGAATCAGCATGGCTTAGTGGGGGATGGGCAACCATGGCACATGAATGTCATTTAGTTAGTTTAAAGATACAGCAGGGAAACAGGCCCATTGGCCCACCGAGCCCACCCCAACCAACAATCCCCATATAGCAGCACCATCCTACACACTAGAGACAAATTACAAATTTTCCAAAGCAAATTAATCTACAAGCCTATACGTCTTTGTAGTGTGGGTGAAAATCGGAGCTCATGGAGAACAGCCACACAGGTCACGTGGAGAACGTACAAACTCCATACAGACAGCGCCCCTAATCAGGGTCGATCCCGGGTCCCTGGCGCTGTGAGGCAGCAACTCTACCACAGCACCACCGTGTTGCCCCCGATTTGATTGAGTCTTTTGAAGAGGTGACCAAGAGGGTTGATATGAGCTGTGTGATCGCGTACGTGGACTTTTGCAAGGCTATTGACAAGGGTCCACATGGTAGGTTGGAACACACGGGATCCAGTGTGAGCTAGCCAGTTAGATACAAAATTGGCTTGTGATGCAGTCAAAGGGTGTAGTAGTGGGTTGGAGGTCTGTGACCAGTGGTGTAACCCAGGGATCAGTGCTGGCTTCCCTGTTGTTCCTCATCTATAACAATGATTTGCATGAAAATGTTGTTGTCAGGGTTAAGGAGGGTGGCAGATGGCACCAACATTGTGATATGGCGGACATAATGAAGGTTGTCTCAGATTACAACAGGATCTCGATCAATTGGGCCAATGGGGCAAGGAATAGCAGAGGAAATTTAATTTAGACAAGCTAGAAGTGTTCCTTTTGAAGACATAGATTTAAATCATATATTTAAGTTGCGAGGAACAAGATTTAAAGGGGACCTGAGGAGTTGCACCATGGGATGAGCTGCCAGAGGAAGTAGTTGCGGTAGATGCATTTACAATATTGAAAGAACATTTGGACAGGTATATTGTGGAGGAAAGAACTGCAGATGCTGGTTTAAATCGAAGGTAGACATAAAATGCTGGAGTAACTCAGTGGGACAGGCAGCATCTCTAGAGAGAAGGAATGGGTGACGTTTTGGGTCGAAACCCTTCTTCAGACTTTGTTAATTGACTAATTACTTCATCAATTTGCAGTCGGCAGATGGAAGGGCTTCTACGCATTATATATATGTATAATGAGAAACATTGAAGACACAAGTGAGACTTGAATCCTGAGCTCAATAGGACAGTGAAGAGGGAGTTCTTGCAGTTCTGATTGTCCCATTAGAGCATGAGCGTGGAGGCTTTGGAAGGCGTGTGCAGAGGCAGTTTACCAGAATGATGTCTGGATTAGTTGGTATCATCATTCATGTTTTATTATTATTCACGTTTAGTGTTTTTAGTGTCAACAAAATAGAGAGAGTACAGAGGAGATTGACTAGAATGTTGCCTGGGTTCCAGCAACTAAGTTACAGAGAAAGGTTGAACAAGTTGGGTCTTTATTCTTTGGAGCGCAGAAGGTTAAGGGGGGACTTGATTGAGGTCTTTAAAATGATGAAAGGGATAGACAGAGTTGACGTGGATAAGCTTTTCCCATTGAGGGTAGGGAAGATTCAAACAAGAGGGCATGACATGAGAATTAAGGGACAGAAGTTTAGGGGTAACATGAGGGGGAACTTCTTTACTCAGACAGTGGTGGCTGTGTGGAATGATCTTCCAGCAGAAGTGGTGGAGGCAGGATCGATTTTAACATTTAAAAGTAAAGTGGATAGGTATATGGACGGGAAGGGAATGGAGGGGTATGGTCTGAGTGCAGGTAGATGGGACTAGGGGAAAATAAATGGTCGGCACGGACTGGAAGGGCCGAGAAGGCCTGTTTCCGTGCTGTAATTGTTATATGGTTATATGGTTATATGTTATATGGTTTTCTGAATCATCCGTAACTGTCACTGTATGTCATGTTCTTACTTGTGGGCGGAGCACGAAGGCAAAATCCTTGTATGTGAATACTTGGCCAATAAACTTACTTACTTACTTACTTATTACCTACAGGGAGAGGTAGTACAGACTTGGATTGTTTTCACTGGAACGCCGGAGGTTGCGGCGAGACCAGATAGATGTCATTAAGATTATAAAAGACACAGACAGGGTAGACAATCAGAATCTTTTTTCCAGGGTGGAATAATCAAAGACTAGAGGGCATAGGTTTAAGATGAGAGGGGCAAAGTTTAAAGATGTGCAGGGCAAGTTTGTTTTTACACATAGACGGATTTCAACCCGAAACATCACCTATTCCTTTTCTCCCGAGATGCTGCCTGGACTGAGCTATTCCAGCATTTTGTGTCTACCTTCAAAGTATTGTTTCGATCGGCCCGACTGCGGATGGTTCGACTCCCCTGACCACGGGAAAATAAAGAAACATAGAAACATAGAAAATAGGTGCAGGAGGAGGCCATTCGGCCCTTTGATCCAGCACCGCCATTCATTGTGACCATGGCTGATCGTCCCCTATCAATAACCCGTGCCTGCCTTCTCCCCATATCCCTTCACTCCACTAGTCCCTGTTGCTCTACCCAACTCTCTCTTAAATCCATCCATTGACTTGGCCTCCACTGCCCTCTGTGGCAGAGAATTCCATAAATTCACAACTCTCTGGGTGAAAATGTTTTTTCTCACCTCAGTCTTAAATGACTTCCCCTTTATTCTAAGACTGTGGCCCCTGGTTCTGGACTCGTCCCACATTGGGAACAATTTTCCTACATCTTGCTTGTCCAGTCATTTTATAATTGCATATGTTTCTATAAGATCCCCCCTCAGCCTTCCAACCTCCAGTGAATACAAGCCTAGTCTTTTCAATTTTTCCTCATATGACAGTCCCGCCATCTCAGGGATCAATCTCGTGAACCTACGCTGCACTGCCTCAATCACAAGGATGTCCTTCCTCAAATTAGGAGACCAAAACTGTACACAATACCCCAGATGTGGTCTCACCAGAGCCCTATACAACTGCAGAAGAAGGGGAAGAAGATTAGTGTTTAAGAAGGAACTGCAGATGCTGGAAAACCAAAGGTAGACAAAAATGCTGGAGAAACTCAGCGGGTGAGGCAGCATTTAAGGAGTGAAGGAAATAGGCAACGTTTCGGGTCGAAGAAGGGTTTCAACCTGAAACGTTGCCTATTTCCTTCGCTCCATAAATGCTGCCTCACCCACTGAGTTTCTCCAGGATTTGTGTCTACCTAGGAAGAAGATTGGACTTTATTGCCTTGCATCACATTGAGGAATGTGGGGGTGTTTGTGTTAACTTTTATGTAGTTGTGTGTCTTGTTGCTTTTTTTTAGTACGGCTTAGTTTGTACCTTGACACGTACACGTGACAATAAACTGACCTTTGAACCTTTGAGCCTTTGAAAGTAAACCAGCATCTGCAGCTCCATCCAACACATTTTTATACAGAAGTTGGTGAGTGCCTGGAACGCACTGCTGGAGGTGGTGCTTGAAGTCGATACCCTAGTGGCACTTAGTAGACCTTTGGATAGGCATGTGGATATGCAGGAAATGGAAGGATATGGGGTTATGTGCAGGCGGATGTGATGGTCTTGACATTATGTTCGACACGGACATTGTGGGTGAAGGGCCTGGTCTTGTGCAGTACTGCTTTATGGTCTATTTCTATGCTATGATCTAATCTAGAACTCACCTGACCAGGGATGCGTGGGTGTACTGGGAAGGGCTGTGCTCTGCCGTACGCTCGTGAGGGTGCAAAAATTATTACAACAATCTTGGCTTGAGTTACAAGGCAAGAACGGGTAGACTGGGAGTGTCTACCCTGGCGCAAAGGAAGGGTGACCGCGTAAAGATTATAAAGTCATGAGGGGCATATATAAGATGGGTGGCCACAGACTGTAGCTAAAGAATCTAGGTTAAGATTTAATAATAACACAAGAGGCAACTTTATCACAGAGGATGGTGAATACGTCGAAAGAGCAGCCAGAGGGAAAAAAAAAAAATATATATATATATATAAATAAAAGACAATTGGACACCTAAAAGGATGGGACATGTTTAGAAGGATGTTGGCTAAACGCAGACAAATGGTACTAGCAAATGGTAAGACTGTGGTCAGCATGGATGAGTTGGGCCAAAGGGCCAGTTTATGCGCTCGATAACACTGTGCCTATGTATACTTGTACCTACAGTTGATTGATCAGACAATGTAAGAGATTTATTGGCAGTGTCCCTCACCCTGATGAGAACAACTATCCTAATGGCTAAAGTGTCAGACTGTGAAATGAGAAGCAGTGTGTGTTCAGCTGGGGGTATTGTGAGTGTTTGGCATGTGATATTTGACCTCTGCTTACGTACACTTGACAGGAAGAAGAGTCATGCCTTCAAATTCCTTTTCTGACTGGTAATGGACGGACACAGATAATGCGTCTGATGGGACCCATCAGAACCGAGGCAGCGGGAGCCAAAAGAAAAATCATTGCAGAGACGTCAGTCAAAAATATCAGCGTCAGAATTATCAATTAGTTGTAAACAAAACTGTCAAACGTAGCATTGACTGATGCTGCATCGTTCAACATCACCTTTTTTTTGCAGGAAGATTTCGCTCAGAGAGTTCTGCTTTTATTTTGCCAATCCACAAACACAAAAGCATGCGCAGCCTCTCTGGATAGACCATGTGAACACCCCATTGGCAGTAAAGGGCCTGTCCCACCAGCATGCAACTCTATGCGATGAGCGCAACCTAACGTGGTCGCTTGAGCCGTCCGGCGTCTGTCCCACTTCGATCGCCAGAGCCGTGCGGAGTTCATCCCGACATCGTGCGGGGCTCCGAAAAACTGACCATGTTCAAAAATTCTGTGCGGCAACGGCTTGTCGGCTCGCAGTCGCCTCGACTCATTACACACCGCCTCGACGTCGTGCCTCCGTGACCCTCTCTGTAGATGCCTCCGTGGCCCTCTCTGTGTGTGCCTCTGTGCTCCTCTCTGTGTGTCCCTCTCTGTCCGCATGGAGTTGGATGCTGGTAGGACAGGCCCTTTAGGCAGCAGTTGTAAAGTGCTCACTTCCTTCTCTTCAAAGTTCGCCCAATGCCCCGCGTGGTGCTGCTGTTCACTGCCTGACCACAGCTCAATTTGGATGGAGTAGTCGGCTGGACAAGCAACTGTGCAAATGGACGACTCAGGAGAAAGGGAAGCTGGAGGATTGTGATGATAAAACTGTAGACAATAGACAATAGGTGCAGGAGTAGGCCATTCGGCCCTTCAAGCCAGCACCGCCATTCAATGTGATCATGGCTGATCATCCCCAATCAGTACCCCGTTCCTGCCATCTCCCCATATCCCCTGACTCCACTATTTTTAAGAGCCCTATCTAGCTCTCACTTGAAAGCATTAAGAGAACCTGCTTCCACCGCCCGCTGAGGCAGAGAATTCCACAGACTCACCACTCTCTCTGAGAAAAAATGTTTCCTCATCTCCGTTCTAAATGGCTTACTCCTTATTCTTAAACTGTGGTCCCTGGTTTTGGACTCCCCCAACATCGGGAACATGTTTCCTGCCTCTGCCCTGTCCAAACCCTTAACAATCTTATATGTTTCAATGAGATCCCCTCTCATCCTTCTAAACTCCAGAGTGTACAAGCCCAGCTGCTCCATTCCTGCCATTCTGGGAATTAACCTTGTAAACCTACAATGCACTCCCTCAAATTATGGACCAAAACTGCACACAATACTCCAGGTGTGGTCTCACTAGGGCTCTGTACAACTGCAGAAGGACCTATTTGCTCCTATATTCGATTCCTCTTGTTATAAAGGCCAACATGCCATTCGCTTTCTTGTGGGAGAGTCTAGAACCAGAGGCCACAACCTCAGAATAAAAGGATGCACCTTTAGAAAGGAAATGAGAAGGAATTTCTTTAGTCAGAGGGTGGTGAATCTGTGGAATTCATTGCCATAGATGGCTGTTGTGGCCAAGTCAAAGGATATTTTTAAGGTGGAGATCGACAGATTCCTAATTGTTCAGTATTGTTCATGTAGTTTCAATTATTGTCATGTACCAAGTTGCAGTGAAAAGCTTTTGTCGCGTGCTAACCAGCCAGCGGAAAGACAATACACGATCACAATCAAGACAGGGTATCAGGGGTTATGGAATGAAAGCAGGAGAATGGGGTTGATTGAATGGCGGAGTAGGCTTGATGGGCTGAATGGCCCAATTCTGCTCCTAGAACCTATGAACTTACCTATGAACTTATGAATCTCATTAGGAATAGGAGCTGAAAGTATTCCTTTGCATCTTCAACAAACTTTGTAATTTTCAATGCCAGATATTTTCAGGGATCACAAAGAAGATGGCTCGCTGAAAAAAAATGCAGGTGGACAGAGTGGCAAAGCAGGTGTACGAGCCGGAACGTCGCCGAATGTTTTCCAGAGATGATTACTGACCCGTGGAATTACTCCAAATCTTTGTGTCCTTTTGTGTAAACCAACATCTGCAGTTCCTTGTGCCTACCTTATGCCAGGATGCTGCGGGATTAGATATAAGAAGAGGTATGACAGTCATTGGGTTGTTTCCTCGGAATGATGAGGGTTGAAGGGAGCCCCGATATTCTAGAGTCAAGAGTGCTTTATTACCACATGTACTGAAATGGAACAATGATATTATTACTCGCTGCAGCAGCACCATAGGTTTGTAAATGCTGTACTCAATAGATAATAGAATATGAAACAAAACAAAAGTTCAATTACAAAATCACAATGTAGTGCAAACATTAAACAAAGCCCAAAGTCCCTAGTGCAACTCAGGTAGTTTGCAGTTTAGCTGGAGTTCATAGTGTTCAATAGCCTGAATGTTGCTGGGAAGAAGCTGTTCCTAAACCTGGCCATAATCGTTTTCAGATTCCCATGCCTTACAAATATAGAAACATCGAAACATAGACACTTAGAAAATAGATTGTGGCGGATGGATGGAGTGGGGGATGGGGGGTGGTGTGAGGGAGGGAGTTGGGCAAGGGCGGTGTGTGGAGGGGGGTATTAAGGAGGGGGGTACTAAGGAGGGGGGTATGGGGTGGGAGTTGTAGGGGAAGGGGGGGAGTGGGAGATAGGGATGTGAGGGAGGGGAGGTGTGGGGAAAGGGGAACCTTCAAAACCTTCATATCTTTTGTACTATTTCATCCATCGGATCAAAACGTAATTGAAATCAGAGGAGAATGGTGAGAAAGGTGGTGAAAGATCGTAGCGCTATGGGGGATCATTTTTGCATAAATTTAATTACAACGCAGACAGGAAGTGGTCAAGGTGAGAGTTTTAGTAATATACTCGACTGCAAACCACTGGACACAAACCCACTCGGCGAGACCCAAACCCACTCGGCTAGACCCAAACCCACTCGGCTAGACCCAAACCCACTCGGCTAGACCCAAACCCACTCGGCTAGACCCAAACCCACTCGGCTAGACCCAAACCCACTCGCCAAGACCCAAACCCACTCGGCTAGACCCAAACCCACTCGGCTGGACCCAAACCCTCCCCACTAGACCCATACCCACTCTGCTAGTCCCAAACCCACTGCGCTAGACCCAAACCCACTGCGCTAGACCCAAACCCTCTCCGCTAGACCCAAACCCACTCCACTAGACCCAAACCCACTCCGCTAGACCCAAACCCACTCCGCTAGACCCAAACCCGGTCGGCTAGACCCAAACCCACACAGCTAGACCCAAACCCACTCGGCCAGACCCAAACCCACTTGGCTAGACCCAAACCCACTCGGCTAGACCCAAACCCACTCGGCCAGACCCAAACCCACTCGGCTAGACCCAAACCCACTCGGCTAGACCCAAACCCACTCGTCTAGACCCAAACCCACTCGGCTAGACCCAAACCCACTCGGCTAGACCCAAACCCACTCCGCTAGACCCAAACCCACTCCGCTAGACCCAAACCCACTCCGCTAGACCCAAACCCACTCGGCTAGAGCCAAACCCACTCGGCTAGAGCCAAACCCACTCGGCTAGACCCAAACCCACTCGGCTGGACCCAAACCCACTCGGCTAGACCCAAACCCACTCCGCTAGACCCAAACTCACTCCGCTAGACACAAACCCACTCGGCTAGACCCAAACCCACTCGGCTAGACCCAAACCCACTCGGCTAGACCCAAACCCACTCGGCTAGACCCAAACCCACTCGGCTAGACACAAACCCACTCGGCTAGACCCAAACACACTCGGCTAGACACAAACCCACTCCGCTAGACCCAAACCCAATCCGCTGGACCCAAACCCACTGGGCTAGGCCCAAACCCACTCCGCTAGACCCAAACCCACTCCGCTAGACCCAAACCCACTCCGCTAGACCCAAACCCACTCTGCCAGACCCAAACCCACTCCGCTAGACCCAAACCCACTCCGCTGGACCCAAACCCACTCCGCTGGACCCAAACCCACTCCGCTGGACCCAAACCCACTCCGCTAGACCCAAACCCACTCCGCTAGACCCAAACCCACTCGGCTAGACTCAAACCCACTCGGCCAGACCCAAACCCACTCGGCTAGACCCAAACCCACTCGGCGATACCCAAACCCACTCGGCCAGACCCAAACCCACTCGGCTAGACCCAAACCCACTCGGCTAGACCCAAACCCACTCGGCTAGACCCAAACCCACTCGGCTAGACCCAAACCCACTCGGCTAGACCCAAACCCACTCGGCTAGACCCAAACCCACTCGGCTAGACCCAAACCCACTCGGCTAGACCCAAACCCACTCGGCTAGACCCAAACCCACTCGGCTAGACCCAAACCCACTCCCCAAGACCCAAACCCACTCGGCTAGACCCAAACCCACTCGGCTGGACCCAAACCCTCCCCACTAGACCCATACCCACTCTGCTAGTCCCAAACCCACTGCGCTAGACCCAAACCCACTGCGCTAGACCCAAACCCTCTCCGCTAGACCCAAACCCACTCCACTAGACCCAAACCCACTCCGCTAGACCCAAACCCACTCCGCTAGACCCAAAACCGGTCGGCTAGACCCAAACCCACACAGCTAGACCCAAACCCACTCGGCCAGACCCAAACCCACTTGGCTAGACCCAAACCCACTCGGCTAGACCCAAACCCACTCGGCCAGACCCAAACCCACTCGGCTAGACCCAAGCCCACTCGTCTAGACCCAAACCCACTCGGCTAGACCCAAACCCACTCGGCTAGACCCAAACCCACTCCGCTAGACCCAAACCCACTCGGCTAGACCCAAACCCACTCGGCTAGACCCAAACCCACTCGGCTAGAGCCAAACCCACTCGGCTAGAGCCAAACCCACTCGGCTAGACCCAAACCCACTCGGCTGGACCCAAACCCACTCGGCTAGACCCAAACCCACTCCGCTAGACCCAAACCCACTCCGCTAGACACAAACCCACTCGGCTAGACCCAAACCCACTCGGCTAGACCCAAACCCACTCGGCTAGACCCAAACCCACTCGGCTAGACACAAACCCACTCGGCTAGACCCAAACACACTCGGCTAGACACAAACCCACTCCGCTAGACCCAAACCCACTCCGCTAGACCCAAACCCACTCCGCTAGACCCAAACCCACTCCGCTAGACCCAAACCCACTCTGCCAGACCCAAACCCACTCCGCTAGACCCAAACCCACTCCGCTGGACCCAAACCCACTCCGCTGGACCCAAACCCACTCCGCTGGACCCAAACCCACTCCGCTAGACCCAAACCCACTCCGCTAGACCCAAACCCACTCGGCTAGACTCAAACCCACTCGGCCAGACC
Organism: Raja brachyura; assembly: GCA_963514005.1. The sequence continues at coordinate 27,156,887 of OY740814.1, forward strand.
CAAACCCACTCGGCTAGACCCAAACCCACTCGGCGATACCCAAACCCACTCGGCCAGACCCAAACCCACTTGGCTAGACCCAAACCCACTCGGCTAGACCCAAACCCACTCGGCTAGACCCAAACCCACTCGGCTAGACCCAAACCCACTCGGCTAGACCCAAACCCACTCGGCTAGACCCAAACCCACTCGGCTAGACCCAAACCCACTCGGCTAGACCCAAACCCACTCGGCTAGACCCAAACCCACTCGGCTAGACCCAAACCCACTCCCCAAGACCCAAACCCACTCGGCTAGACCCAAACCCACTCGGCTGGACACAAACCCTCCCCACTAGACCCATACCCACTCTGCTAGTCCCAAACCCACTGCGCTAGACCCAAACCCACTGCGCTAGACCCAAACCCTCTCCGCTAGACCCAAACCCACTCCACTAGACCCAAACCCACTCCGCTAGACCCAAACCCACTCGGCTAGACCCAAACCCACTCGGCGATACCCAAACCCACTCGGCCAGACCCAAACCCACTCGGCTAGACCCAAACCCACTCTACTAGACCCAAACCCACTCGGCTAGACCCAAACCCACTCGGTTAGACCCAAACCCACTCGGCTAGACACAAACCCACTCGGCTAGACCCAAACACACTCGGCTGGACACAAACCCTCCCCACTAGACCCATACCCACTCTGCTAGTCCCAAACCCACTGCGCTAGACCCAAACCCACTGCGCTAGACCCAAACCCTCTCCGCTAGACCCAAACCCACTCCACTAGACCCAAACCCACTCCGCTAGACCCAAACCCACTCCGCTAGACCCAAACCCACTCCGCTAGACTCAAACCCACTCGGCCAGACCCAAACCCACTCGGCTAGACCCAAACCCACTCGGCGATACCCAAACCCACTCGGCCAGACCCAAACCCACTGGGCTAGACCCAAACCCACTCGGCTAGACCCAAACCCACTCGGCTAGACCCAAACCCACTCGGCTAGACCCAAACCCACTCGGCTAGACCCAAACCCACTCGGCTAGACCCAAACCCACTCGGCTAGACCCAAACCCACTCCGCTAGACCCAAACCCACTCGGCTAGACCCAAACCCACTCGGCTAGACCCAAACCCACTCGGCTAGAGCCAAACCCACTCGGCAAGACCCAAGCCCACTCGGCTGGACCCAAACCCACTCGGCTAGACCCAAACCCACTCCGCTAGACCCAAACCCACTCCGCCAGACACAAACCCACTCCGCTAGACCCAAACCCAATCGGCTAGACCCAAACCCACTCGGTTAGACCCAAACCCACTCGGCTAGACACAAACCCACTCGGCTAGACCCAAACACACTCGGCTAGACACAAACCCACTCCGCTAGACCCAAACCCAATCCGCTGGACCCAAACCCACTGGGCTAGACCCAAACCCACTCCGCTAGACCCAAACCCACTCCGCTAGACCCAAACCCACTCCACTAGACCCAAACCCACTCTGCCAGACCCAAACCCACTCGGCTAGACCCAAACCCACTCCGCTAGACCCAAACCCACTCCGCTAGACACAAACCCACTCGGCTAGACCCAAACCCACTCGGCTAGACCCAAACCCACTCGGCTAGACCCAAACCCACTCGGCTAGACACAAACCCACTCGGCTAGACCCAAACACACTCGGCTAGACACAAACCCACTCCGCTAGACCCAAACCCAATCCGCTGGACCCAAACCCACTGGGCTAGGCCCAAACCCACTCCGCTAGACCCAAACCCACTCCGCTAGACCCAAACCCACTCCGCTAGACCCAAACCCACTCTGCCAGACCCAAACCCACTCCGCTAGACCCAAACCCACTCCGCTGGACCCAAACCCACTCCGCTGGACCCAAACCCACTCCGCTGGACCCAAACCCACTCCGCTAGACCCAAACCCACTCCGCTAGACCCAAACCCACTCGGCTAGACTCAAACCCACTCGGCCAGACCCAAACCCACTCGGCTAGACCCAAACCCACTCGGCGATACCCAAACCCACTCGGCCAGACCCAAACCCACTTGGCTAGACCCAAACCCACTCGGCTAGACCCAAACCCACTCGGCTAGACCCAAACCCACTCGGCTAGACCCAAACCCACTCGGCTAGACCCAAACCCACTCGGCTAGACCCAAACCCACTCGGCTAGACCCAAACCCACTCGGCTAGACCCAAACCCACTCGGCTAGACCCAAACCCACTCGGCTAGACCCAAACCCACTCCCCAAGACCCAAACCCACTCGGCTAGACCCAAACCCACTCGGCTGGACACAAACCCTCCCCACTAGACCCATACCCACTCTGCTAGTCCCAAACCCACTGCGCTAGACCCAAACCCACTGCGCTAGACCCAAACCCTCTCCGCTAGACCCAAACCCACTCCACTAGACCCAAACCCACTCCGCTAGACCCAAACCCACTCGGCTAGACCCAAACCCACTCGGCGATACCCAAACCCACTCGGCCAGACCCAAACCCACTCGGCTAGACCCAAACCCACTCTACTAGACCCAAACCCACTCGGCTAGACCCAAACCCACTCGGTTAGACCCAAACCCACTCGGCTAGACACAAACCCACTCGGCTAGACCCAAACACACTCGGCTGGACACAAACCCTCCCCACTAGACCCATACCCACTCTGCTAGTCCCAAACCCACTGCGCTAGACCCAAACCCACTGCGCTAGACCCAAACCCTCTCCGCTAGACCCAAACCCACTCCACTAGACCCAAACCCACTCCGCTAGACCCAAACCCACTCCGCTAGACCCAAACCCACTCCGCTAGACTCAAACCCACTCGGCCAGACCCAAACCCACTCGGCTAGACCCAAACCCACTCGGCGATACCCAAACCCACTCGGCCAGACCCAAACCCACTCGGCTAGACCCAAACCCACTCGGCTAGACCCAAACCCACTCGGCTAGACCCAAACCCACTCGGCTAGACCCAAACCCACTCGGCTAGACCCAAACCCACTCGGCTAGACCCAAACCCACTCGGCTAGACCCAAACCCACTCCGCTAGACCCAAACCCACTCGGCTAGACCCAAACCCACTCGGCTAGACCCAAACCCACTCGGCTAGAGCCAAACCCACTCGGCAAGACCCAAGCCCACTCGGCTGGACCCAAACCCACTCGGCTAGACCCAAACCCACTCCGCTAGACCCAAACCCACTCCGCCAGACACAAACCCACTCCGCTAGACCCAAACCCAATCGGCTAGACCCAAACCCACTCGGTTAGACCCAAACCCACTCGGCTAGACACAAACCCACTCGGCTAGACCCAAACACACTCGGCTAGACACAAACCCACTCCGCTAGACCCAAACCCAATCCGCTGGACCCAAACCCACTGGGCTAGACCCAAACCCACTCCGCTAGACCCAAACCCACTCCGCTAGACCCAAACCCACTCCACTAGACCCAAACCCACTCTGCCAGACCCAAACCCACTCCGCTAGACCCAAACCCACTCCGCTGGACCCCACCCCACTCCGCTGGACACAAACCCACTCCGCTGGACCCAAACCCACTCCGCTAGACCCAAACCCACTCCGCTAGACCCAAACCCACTCGGCTAGACTCAAACCCACTCGGCCAGACCCAAACCCACTCGGCTAGACCCAAACCCACTCAGCGAGACCCAAACCCACTCGGCCAGACCCAAACCCGCTCGGCTAGACACAAACCCACTCCGCTAGACCCAAACCCACTCCGCTGGACCCAAACCCACTCCGCTGGACCCAAACCCACTCCGCTAGACCCAAACCCACTCCGCTAGACCCAAACCCACTCCGCTAGACCCAAACCCACTTGGCTAGACCCAAACCCACTCGGCTAGACCCAAACCCACTCGGCCAGACCCAAACCCACTCGGCTAGGCCCAAACCCACTCGTCTAGACCCAAACCCACTCAGCTAGACCCAAACCCACTCGGCTAGACCCAAACCCACTCGGCTAGACCCAAACCCACTCGGCTAGACCCAAACCCACTCGGCTAGACCCAAACCCACTCGGCTAGAGCCAAACCCACTCGGAAAGACCCAAACCCACTCGGCTGGACCCAATCCCACTCGTCTAGACCCAAACCCACTCGGCTAGACCCAAACCCACTCCGCCAGACACAAACCCACTCCGCTAGACCCAAACCCAATCGGCTAGACCCAAACCCACTCGGTTAGACCCAAACCCACTCGGCTAGACACAAACCCACTCGGCTAGACCCAAACACACTCGGCTAGACACAAACCCACTCCGCTAGACCCAAACCCAATCCGCTGGACCCAAACCCACTGGGCTAGACCCAAACCCTCTCCGCTAGACCCAAACCCACTCCGCTAGACCCAAACCCACTCCACTAGACCCAAACCCACTCTGCCAGACCCAAACCCACTCCGCTAGACCCAAACCCACTCCGCTGGACCCCACCCCACTCCGCTGGACCCAAACCCACTCCGCTGGACCCAAACCCACTCCGCTAGACCCAAACCCACTCCGCTAGACCCAAACCCACTCGGCTAGACTCAAACCCACTCGGCCAGACCCAAACCCACTCGGCTAGACCCAAACCCACTCGGCTAGACCCAAACCCACTCGGCTAGAGCCAAACCCACTCGGCAAGACCCAAGCCCACTCGGCTGGACCCAAACCCACTCGGCTAGACCCAAACCCACTCCGCTAGACCCAAACCCACTCCGCCAGACACAAACCCACTCCGCTAGACCCAAACCCAATCGGCTAGACCCAAACCCACTCGGTTAGACCCAAACCCACTCGGCTAGACACAAACCCACTCGGCTAGACCCAAACACACTCGGCTAGACACAAACCCACTCCGCTAGACCCAAACCCAATCCGCTGGACCCAAACCCACTGGGCTAGACCCAAACCCACTCCGCTAGACCCAAACCCACTCCGCTAGACCCAAACCCACTCCACTAGACCCAAACCCACTCTGCCAGACCCAAACCCACTCCGCTAGACCCAAACCCACTCCGCTGGACCCCACCCCACTCCGCTGGACCCAAACCCACTCCGCTGGACCCAAACCCACTCCGCTAGACCCAAACCCACTCCGCTAGACCCAAACCCACTCGGCTAGACTCAAACCCACTCGGCCAGACCCAAACCCACTCGGCTAGACCCAAACCCACTCAGCGAGACCCAAACCCACTCGGCCAGACCCAAACCCGCTCGGCTAGACACAAACCCACTCCGCTAGACCCAAACCCACTCCGCTGGACCCAAACCCACTCCGCTGGACCCAAACCCACTCCGCTAGACCCAAACCCACTCCGCTAGACCCAAACCCACTCCGCTAGACCCAAACCCACTTGGCTAGACCCAAACCCACTCGGCTAGACCCAAACCCACTCGGCCAGACCCAAACCCACTCGGCTAGGCCCAAACCCACTCGTCTAGACCCAAACCCACTCAGCTAGACCCAAACCCACTCGGCTAGACCCAAACCCACTCGGCTAGACCCAAACCCACTCGGCTAGACCCAAACCCACTCGGCTAGACCCAAACCCACTCGGCTAGAGCCAAACCCACTCGGAAAGACCCAAACCCACTCGGCTGGACCCAATCCCACTCGTCTAGACCCAAACCCACTCGGCTAGACCCAAACCCACTCCGCCAGACACAAACCCACTCCGCTAGACCCAAACCCAATCGGCTAGACCCAAACCCACTCGGTTAGACCCAAACCCACTCCACTAGACCCAAACCCACTCTGCCAGACCCAAACCCACTCCGCTAGACCCAAACCCACTCCGCTGGACCCCACCCCACTCCGCTGGACCCAAACCCACTCCGCTGGACCCAAACCCACTCCGCTAGACCCAAACCCACTCCGCTAGACCCAAACCCACTCGGCTAGACTCAAACCCACTCGGCCAGACCCAAACCCACTCGGCTAGACCCAAACCCACTCGGCTAGACCCAAACCCACTCGGCTAGAGCCAAACCCACTCGGCAAGACCCAAGCCCACTCGGCTGGACCCAAACCCACTCGGCTAGACCCAAACCCACTCCGCTAGACCCAAACCCACTCCGCCAGACACAAACCCACTCCGCTAGACCCAAACCCAATCGGCTAGACCCAAACCCACTCGGTTAGACCCAAACCCACTCGGCTAGACACAAACCCACTCGGCTAGACCCAAACACACTCGGCTAGACACAAACCCACTCCGCTAGACCCAAACCCAATCCGCTGGACCCAAACCCACTGGGCTAGACCCAAACCCACTCCGCTAGACCCAAACCCACTCCGCTAGACCCAAACCCACTCCACTAGACCCAAACCCACTCTGCCAGACCCAAACCCACTCCGCTAGACCCAAACCCACTCCGCTGGACCCCACCCCACTCCGCTGGACCCAAACCCACTCCGCTGGACCCAAACCCACTCCGCTAGACCCAAACCCACTCCGCTAGACCCAAACCCACTCGGCTAGACTCAAACCCACTCGGCCAGACCCAAACCCACTCGGCTAGACCCAAACCCACTCAGCGAGACCCAAACCCACTCGGCCAGACCCAAACCCGCTCGGCTAGACACAAACCCACTCCGCTAGACCCAAACCCACTCCGCTGGACCCAAACCCACTCCGCTGGACCCAAACCCACTCCGCTAGACCCAAACCCACTCCGCTAGACCCAAACCCACTCCGCTAGACCCAAACCCACTTGGCTAGACCCAAACCCACTCGGCTAGACCCAAACCCACTCGGCCAGACCCAAACCCACTCGGCTAGGCCCAAACCCACTCGTCTAGACCCAAACCCACTCAGCTAGACCCAAACCCACTCGGCTAGACCCAAACCCACTCGGCTAGACCCAAACCCACTCGGCTAGACCCAAACCCACTCGGCTAGACCCAAACCCACTCGGCTAGAGCCAAACCCACTCGGAAAGACCCAAACCCACTCGGCTGGACCCAATCCCACTCGTCTAGACCCAAACCCACTCGGCTAGACCCAAACCCACTCCGCCAGACACAAACCCACTCCGCTAGACCCAAACCCAATCGGCTAGACCCAAACCCACTCGGTTAGACCCAAACCCACTCGGCTAGACACAAACCCACTCGGCTAGACCCAAACACACTCGGCTAGACACAAACCCACTCCGCTAGACCCAAACCCAATCCGCTGGACCCAAACCCACTGGGCTAGACCCAAACCCTCTCCGCTAGACCCAAACCCACTCCGCTAGACCCAAACCCACTCCACTAGACCCAAACCCACTCTGCCAGACCCAAACCCACTCCGCTAGACCCAAACCCACTCCGCTGGACCCCACCCCACTCCGCTGGACCCAAACCCACTCCGCTGGACCCAAACCCACTCCGCTAGACCCAAACCCACTCCGCTAGACCCAAACCCACTCGGCTAGACTCAAACCCACTCGGCCAGACCCAAACCCACTCGGCTAGACCCAAACCCACTCGGCGAGACCCAAACCCACTCGGCCAGACCCAAACCCGCTCGGCTAGACACAAACCCACTCCGCTAGACCCAAACCCCCTCCGCTGGACCCAAACCCACTCCGCTGGACCCAAACCCACTCCGCTAGACCCAAACCCACTCCGCTAGACCCAAACCCACTCCGCTAGACCCAAACCCACTCTGCTAGACGCAAACCCACTCCGCTAGACCCAAACCCACTCCGCTAGACCCAAACCCACTCCGCTAGACCCAAACTCACTCCGTTAGACCCAAACCCACTCTGCTAGACGCAAACCCACTCCGCTAGACCCAAACCCACTCCAATAGAACCAAACCCACTCCGCTAGACCCAAAGCCACTCCGCTAGACCTTAACCCACTCCGCTAGACGCAAACCCACTCCACTAGACCCAAACCCACTCGGCTAGACCCAAACCCACTCGGCTAGACCCAAACCCACTCGGCTAGACCCAAACCCACTCGGCTAGACCCAAACCCACTCGGTTAGACTCAAACCCACTCGGGTAGACCCAAACCCACTCTGCTAGACCCAAACCCACTCTGCTAGACCCAAACCCACTCCGCTAGACCCAAACACACTGCGCTTGCCCAAACCCACTCCGCTAGACCCAAACCCACTCGGGTAGACCCAAATGACAAAGTGTGACCTGTTCGGTCCCATGTTCACACGGGAGGGCTGGTCCCCCAATGCAATATTCCACCAATTCCAATATTGGTGACCAGTGGGGGGGGTGGGGGGGGGGGCTTTCTGAAACGCTAGTATGGGTACTGTGGGATGAAGGGACTGGTTTCCAGAGGGCTAGCATTGACATTGTGGGCCAAATGGATTCTTGGGGTGGCAGCTCAGGCACTCAAGCCTGATGTGCTGGCAGCTCACTCATGGCTGGTGGGCTGGTGGGCTGGTGGGCTGGTGGGCTGGTGGGCTGGCAGTTGACTCACGGCTATTCCTTGAAATTCCATTTCAAGCAGGGTGCAAGGACACCAAATTCAAATGCAGTTTCCTACCATTTCAAGCAGGGTGCAAGGCCACCAAATTCAAGGGCAGTTTCATGCCACTTCAAGCAGGGTGCAAGGCCACCAAATGCTGGTGCTGTTTCATGCCATTTCAAGTAAGCTGCAAGGCCAGCAAATTCAACAGCAGTTTCATGCCATTTCAAGCAAGGTGTAAGGCCACCAAATTCAAGTGCTGTTTCCGATCACTTCAAGCAGGATGCAAGGCCACCAAATTCAAGTACAGTTTCGTACCACTTCAAGCAGGGTGCAAGGCCACCAAATTCAAGTGCAGTTTCATACCACTTCAAGCAAGGTGCAAGGCCACCAAATTCAAGAGCAGTTTCATACATCTTCAAGCAGGGTGCAAGGCCACCAAATTCAAGTGCAGTTTCATACCATTTCATGCAGGGTGAAACCACCATAAAACTACCATAAAACCCACACAAAACACCACATAAACACTGCATAAACACCATACTCAGGTCAGTAGACATTCAGTGTGTTCAGTTGATTCACAGCTAAGACAGAGTGGTGACATCTCCCTCCCCCATCTTGCAGAGACTGAGCCACACCCACACTTCCGGTTTTATAATCCCTCCCACCAGAAGGGGCATGGCCTTCATGGCGTGATTGACAGTAGAGAGATTCTCAACATTTTTTAAACACAAATAACACTTTTATTTTTCAATGACGGGAAGAATAGGCTGCACCTGATGAGCGGAGGGAGACTGAGTGAGAGGGCCAAAAATCGCAGCCATAAGTGGCAGCATTTTATCCAAAATCTATATACAGTGAAACAGGAAGTTGTCAAGTTTAGACTTTTAATCATTTGCCATTTCGAAACAACCACACGAACAACCATTTGCAGTGCTTTATTTCAAACCAACCACCACCAACAACCATTTGCAGTGCTTTATTTCAAACCAACCACCACCATTTGCTGTGCTTTATTTCAAACCATCCACATTTTCATTTTCAAACCACATTAAGGGCACTCAAGGTCGGTAAAACTGAGAGATGTGACCCTCTTGCTCCCCTATCTTGCAGAGATTGACTGAGGCATTCAACACACTGGGTTTTATAGTATCTCCGGAAGGGGCGTGGTGTTCAGGAGAGATAATCTCAACATTTTTTAAACTCTAATAACTCTTTTATTTTTCATTGATGGGAAAAATCCTCTTGTCCTGCAAAGTGGAGGGGAACTCTGAGTAAGATGGCCAAAAGTCACAGCCATAAGTGGCAGCGTTTTTTTCTAAAATGAATATACAGACCAACAGGAAGTAGTCACGATCAGACTTTTAGTTATATAGACTAGACTAAGTGGGACCAATTGGGTCCCATGTTCACATGGGAGGGCTGGTCCCCAATGCAATATTCCACCTCTCCACCAATTCCAATAATGATGGCCAGTGTGGGGGAGAGGGGGGGAGGCTTTCTGGAGCGCTAGTATGGGTGTTGTGGGTCGAAGCGACTGGTTTCCACAGGCCTACTGTGGGCCGCATGGATTCTTGGGCTGGCAGCTCAGTCACTCAGGTCTGGTGTGCTGGCAGCTCAGTCACTCTGGCCTGGTGGGCTGGCAGCTCAGTCACTCAGGTCTGGTGTGCTGGCAGCTCAGTCACTCTGGCCTGGTGGGCTGGCAGCTCAGTCACTCAGGTGTGGTGGGCTGGCAGCTCAGAAACTGCCAGAAATTCTGCCCAAAACAGGTGAGAGACTGTGAGAGAGAAGGGGGAGAGGGTGGAGAATCAATTTTGGACTTTTTTAAAGTTTTTTGCAGATCACAGCAATGAAGGAGGAAAGTCTGTCCTGGCCTGGATCTCACAGGGAGCAAATGAAGGGAGGGAGAAAAGTACTGGGGTGAAGTTTAATACTTGCAGGGGAACACTTACTGATGGGCCGACTGGGGTCTTTAAACAAAAAATGAAATCTCAGTGAAAGGCACTTTTTTTGGAATGTTCCTGGCCTGGCACGGGCCTTTTGGGCCAAAATGCTCCTCCTGGGCTAATACAGGCATTTTGGGCAAAGGGGACTGGTTTCTCAGCTAATATGGGCCTTGGGGGACGAAATTAATGGTTTCAGGCAGGCCAAATAACTCATTTAATTTCATTTCCAATTCCATTGCAGTTTCAAGCACAGGGCAGGCCCAAGCCAAACAGATGATTGCATTTTCACTTCATTTCCATTGCCATTGCTGTTTCAAGCACACGGCAGGCCCAAGCCAAACAGCTGATTACATTTTCACTTCATTTCCATTCCCATAGCACTTTCAAGCACAGGGCAGGCTCAAGCCAAACAGCTCATTGCATTTTCACTTCATTTCCATTGCCATTGCAGTGTCAAGTACAGGACAGGCCAAACAACTCATTTCATTTTCATTTAGGGCTAACAAATCATGTATTCAAGTACATTGCATACTCACAGTGTTCTGTAGTTTTCCAGCTCAGACAGAAAGTCGTGACCTCTCCCTCGCTATCTTGCAGACAGACTGAGCCACGCCCACACTTCCGTGTTTAAAAGTCCCTCCCCCTCCCACTGAAAGGGGCGTGGCCTTCGTGGCGGTGATTGGCAGGAGAGAAAATCTCAAGATTTTTTAAACACTAATAAGTCTTTTATTTTTCATCGATGGGAAAAATCCACGGGGCCTGCACAGCGGAGGAGAACTCTGAGTAAGATGGGTAAAAAATCACAGCCATATGTGGTAGTGTTTTTTCTAAAATCAAAGCACAGTGCAACCAGGAAGTGGTCAAGATGAGACTTTTAGTAATATAGATAGAAGATAGTTAGATGGGCCAAATGCAGGCAAGTGGGACTAGCGATGATGGGGCATTGTAGTTGGCATGGACAAGTTGGACGGAAGGGCCTGTTCTGTGCTGTCTGACTATGTCTCTCTGTGAATAAGCCACCTAAAATGTTTCTATCTCCATAGGAGCTGCCAGGACCGGTGAGTATCTCCAGCACTGTCTCACATTCCCTACATCTACAGTACCTGGCCTTGTATTTCCATGGCCGGAGTTACTTTCCGAAGTACTAGGAGGCCTGTACTTATTGTAACATTCTTACTTTGAGTACTTGGCCTCCATCAGACATGAGTGTGAATTTCATTTAAAGACTAACAAAATCTATCAAATTAAGTCCATCCGAAACAATATCAACCAGGGATCCTTGGTGGCTTCTAAACTCCTCCACAACTCCCTTGACAGTTCGAAGATTGACTATTCACGTTGCAGTTAATTGAATATATAACTGATCTTGTATGTGTAATACTCACATTGATCTATCTGTTTAATATCACCTGCCTTAATAATATCATTAATAGTTCATTTATTGTGTTCTATGCAGCCCGAATGAAACTCAGCTGGTTATTAAAATGAAATATCTCATTACAAAAAAATTCAATTTTACCAGTTTATTCTGCATTTGAGTGTTACTAATTGAATTTCCTCTTTATTAACTTGAGAAACCGAACAGACTTTAAAATGTATATTTATGTAAATCATTGAAAGATATTTAATTCATTTTATTTAATGTCCAACGTACAAATAACAACAAAATAGTTCAGATGACCAATGGGTAGAGATTTGGTTCTGACTACTCATGTATCAACCGTGGTTGAATCGTGGAACAGAAGAACATCAAGAAGCCAATACTCTCATTTGATGTGAAGGAAAGAACTGCAGATGCTGATTTAAAATCGAAGATAGACAAAAAATGCAGGAGTAACTCAGCGGGACAGGCAGCATCTCTGGAGAGAAGGAATGGGTGATGTTTTGGGTCGGAAGGACATTATTGCTATTGAGTGCAGCGTAGGTTTACAAGGTTAAATCCTGGGATGGCGGGACTGTCATATGCTGAGAGAATGGAGCAGCTGGGTTTGTATACTCTGGAATTTAGAAGGATGAAAGGCGATCTTATTGAAACATATAAGATTATTATGGGTTTGGGCTAGAAACATGTCCCCGATGTTGGGGGAGTCCAGAACCGGGGGCCAAACTTTAAGAATAAGGGGTAAGCCATTTTAAACGGAGATGAGGAAACACTTTTTCACACAGAGAGTTGTGAGTGGGGAATTCTCTGCCTCGGAGGGCGGTGGAGGCCGGTTCTCTGGATACTTTCAAGAGAGAGCTAGATAGGGCTCTTAAAAATAGCGGAGTCAGGGGATATGGGGAGAAGGCAGGAATGGGGTACTGATTGGGGATGATCAGCCATGATCACAGTGAATGGTGATGCAGGCTCGAAATGGCCTACTCCTGCACCTACTTTTCTACATTTCTCTGTTTTCTATGCAGGTGTGGACTCCTAGGTATTAGCGAAACCAAGATCAAGCTCGGTGATCCTTTCTCTGAACACCTCCACTCAGTCCGCCTAAAGGAACAGGATCTCCTGGTTGCTAACACCTTGGCTCCCCCTCCCATTCCCACGCTGACCTTTCTGTCCTGGTCCTCCTCCATTGTCAGGGTGAGGCCCAGCACAAATCGTAGGAACAGCACCTCCTATTTTGCTTGGGCAGCTAACACCCCAACAGTATGAATAAAAACTTCTCTAACTTCAAGTAAATCTTGTTTTCCCTCTCTCATCATTCCTGCCCACCCTAGTTCTCCAACCAGTCTGACTGTTTTCCTGATTAATTTTTCATTGTCACCTTCCCCTAATTAACAATGATCTATTCTATCCTTTAACCGCGTCCCTTTTGATGTCTTGTTTTCACACCTTAACCTTCCATATCTCTGTGTCTGCCTCTTCCCTGACTCTCAGTCTGCAGAAGGGTCTCAATCCAAAACATCACCCATTCCTTCTCTTCAGAGACGCTGCCTGTCCCGCTGAGTTACTCCAGCATTTTGTGTCTATCTTCATTGAATACAGCCTACATTTGGAGTATTGATTGCAATTCTGGTCGTCCCATTATAGGAACGATGTGAAGGATTTAGAGAGGGTGCAGAAAAGGGTTACGAATGCTGCTTGGATAAGAGGGCATTAGCTAGAGGGAGCTTGAACTAATTTGGATTGATTGCTATGGGATGTCGAAGGTTGAGGGGAGACCTGATAGAACTATATTAAAATAGTAAGATTAAATGAGAACTTACCAGTTTGAAGTTTGATCTTTATTTTATGAGGAGTTAGGATGAGCGATTACGTGAAGAGCCCCGCCAGTCCGCATGCGCGTCAATCTTCAAAGCAGCAGTGTGAAATCACAGGTAACAGTAATTGAAGTAACATAGTAAGAATAGAAACCTAGAGCTTCCAGATGACCTTTATGTTATGAGGGTTGGGAGCGGTGGGCACATAATCACACATCGTAACTCCTCATAAAATAAAGATCAAACTTCAAACTGGTAAGCGCATTTAATCATACTATTTTACTTCAGAGTCACGTGAGTGATTCCGTGAAGATTTCAAAGCTCTGTGATTTCATGCCATAGATATGAATCCACTGCATCAATTGGCCCAGGATGAGTGAATAATAAACAATGCACTGAACCATGGCATTGATTTGAAAATGTTAATGGTTTATTTAACAAAGAAAAACAAAAGCGACCTCTCTCTCCCAGGGGGAAGCTATGAAACAGAACCTAAAATGGAATGTGCGAATACCCCCGTTCCGGTAAGCGGTTTGTTACAGAACCTTTGAAAAGTCAGTTTATTTGACCATCCTGCGGCCGCGAGGATATGGTCAAGATGGACGTCCATTGCCCTCGCTGCTGACATTGATGCCGCCATAGTGGAGTGGGATTTTAAATTGTCAGTGTCCACTCCTGCACAAACCAGAACCTGTTTCAGCCATATTGAAATGATCTGTACCGACACTTTCTTATGCGGCTTTTTTGTGGCTGAGAAATAATACTGATTCCGGTCCTCTGAGGCTGTTGGTGACCTTGATATAATGTTGCAGGTGCGAAACTACACACAATCGTAAATCCGTAGGGTATGCCGAAAAATTAAGTTTGAACCTTGACACCCCTGGTCTGCTCTATTTAATTAAATCATAAATGTAAAACATTACGTTATTTCCAGATGACACCATCCTGTCCAGTCGCAGCTTCTGCAACGTTTGGGCCCTGAGCATGACCACCTTTAGAGTGATTTTGGGCTAAGACAGAGATGTGGCTGGAGCCCACTGTTGAAGCAGTGTGAGTACCACGCTCACATCCCAGATTTCAGAGTACCTGGGCCTGGGGGGGATTGGAATTAAAAATACCCTTTATAAACCAGGATATTAAAGGGTGAGATCCACCAGAATGTTATTCTGACCCCAGCCATAAGTATGATGACAGGATACTCCGGGCACTATTGATGGCACTATAGCTCAACCCTTCATCCAAATATAGCATTGACAGAAACTCTAGCACATCTGAGCTGCGTGCCGTGTGATATGTAATGTTCCCCCGTAAGCAGAACACCTCATATTTCCTGACATGAGAGATGTACTGTTTTTTGGTACTATCCCTCCAGGCCGCAGTGATCACATCCACGGTACGATCGGATAGTCCAAGCCCCAGGTATGGCCTCCTTAGAATCTGCAAATCAATAGATCAATACGGTCATGTAATGGATGTTGCTCCCCAGTTACAGGGTGCACCAGTAGTTTACCACGTTTTGGGACAGTTATAAGAGGCTGTGTTATTATTCCCAAAACGAGTGGGAACCATGGCTATGTAGGCCAGTCGGGTACCACCAAAACTCCTGAGGCGGAGTCCTGCTTGATCTTGAGCAAGCACCGACTGATGAGGCAAAATGGAGGAAATACATATAAAAACATTCCACCCCAGTGTAGCGAGAATGCATCTACCGCTACTGCCCCTGGGTATGGTTCCCATGAAGCATACTTCTGTAACTGGTGATTGAGTCTGGATGCAAACAAATCGATATCTGGCATCCCATACCGAGCAACAATATCATTAAATACATCACGATTCAACATCCATTCTGTGACCTGGTGTCCACCACCATGTTGAATCTACCTGGTAGGTAGATAGCTGAACCCCAAATGTTTCTTGTATTACACCAGTGCCAAATAAATTTAGCCAATCTATCACAAGATTCCGACTTGATTCCACCCATGTGATTAACATACGCCACTGCCGTAGTGTTGTCAATCTGAAGCTGAACATGCAGGTGATGCATACTAGTACATAAACCTTAAGACCATAGAATGCTCCCAACAGTTCTAAATAGTTAATCCCATGTGATTGAAGAATAAATGCCTCATGCATATTCCATCTGCCTCCACAGATAGAGATGGTATCAGTAGCACCCCATCCTAGGGCACTAACATCAGTCTGTAAAACAACTGAAGGTTTCTCAATCAGAACTTTACTGGAGCAACTTGAAATGTTCACTATCCACCACTGTAACTTCAGCAATGGCTTCAGCTGGTAATTACATGGGCCTGTCAAAATGACCTGCATGTATCCTGAGTGCCTGCTCCTTTGCACGTTGTAAATTTTGGTAATGCAAAGATCCAAACTGCGCAGCTGGAAGGCAGCCACTAATTTGCCAATCATGCTGGCCACATGTCGAAAATAAGGTTGCTGCTCCACTATGAGCTTGTTATAGCCTTCATTTAAGTCTAATCTCTTGCCCCTGGGCAGAGTCACAAACATGTGAGTTGAGTTAATGGTGAATCCCAAATAATCAATAACTCTAACTGGTATCAATTTGGATTTAACTGGATGGATGAGAAACCCCAATCTCTTAAACATGAGTTTAACAGCTGAAACCGATAATTCAGGTTAAGCCATTAGGCAGTGCTTTAAATTGCCATAATTGCTTCATCCAGCTAAACTTCAAATATCTCCGATGATCCTTATAAACAGGCACTGAATAATATGCATCTTTAAGTTCTATACATGCCATTCAACATCCTCTGGAAATCAGTTGTTTGGCAGTAACAAAGGTTTCCATTTTTAAATGTTTATACTGCACAAAGGGATTAAGACTCGTCAAGTTAAGGATGATTCGACATCCCCCATCCTTCTTTGGCCTAGGAAAAATATTAAACACGAATTGGTGAGATTGGTGAACCGCCTTCTCAATTACCCCTTTCTTGTATAACTTTTCAATTTCAGCTTGTAGCTCCAAATTCTCTTGTTGTGAAAAAAAACAATGTCCGGCTTGGTAAATGCTGTGTGGGTGGATGCAAATTGGGAAGGAATTCAATATGAAACCCTTGTATACTGTGCAGTATAAACGAATCTGATGTTATCCCATACCATTCCTTCAAGAACAAGTGTAATCTCCCCCCAACTTGTAGGTGATCCCTACTTAATATGTTCCGAAAAGAACCAAACCCACCTACCTCCATGGTTACTGGTGGAATTTTCTGCCCCCGGTATTTGGGGGGGTAAGGTCATGTTCGCCCGTGCCCCTGTTGGAGTGCGCCAGCTGCGCATATTTGTGAATGGCCGGCTTGGTCCTTGTCCTGAACCGGTTTCAGCGAACTGCAAACAGCTTCAGTATCCTCTGAAGCCTCATTTCATGAGCTTGGATACCTATGCCCATGCAACCCCAGATGGCGTGGTTAACAGCCGGCACTTTGAGCAGTACACAATTAGCAGGGGTCTCATATTTTTGGACATTTCCTCCATAGTATGCTCTTGAAGCTGGAGTGAGGCCAGGTAATTTATACTCGCGGCCAACTCTTCACCCAGCTGTTGCCCTGTTTCTGAAGGAATAGCAAATCTTGCTGCCGGGACAGGCACCTCTGGCTCGTGCCTTTCTTCCCTTGGGGTAAGCTCCACAGCTACACCCATGGACTCGGTGTCAGAATAAAACTGACCCCGCATGCTCTCATCCTCTGAGAGGGAGATATTAAGCAGCCCTGATACAGGTGTCTCTGGCACGGGCCCCCGAGGAGACCCACGCTGACACAACTCCTCCTGTTGGAGTGTATCTTGGTGGAGCATCCTCTCCATTAGTAGCTCCAACCTGGACAACCGTCCAAAGACGTTATCCATTATCGGAGGGGAACCCTCCCGGCCCGACTCATCCGAGTCTACGGGCCGTGCAGACTTTTTAGTGGCTTTCCGCCCCACTGGAGCAGCCACAGTGCTCTCAGGCACCAAGTCTGCAGTTGCTGGTCGTACCGCCAGTGACTCGGTAGGTGAGATAGGCGGCCGCCCGCTACCCGCACGCCCGCGGTCTTCCATAGCTACTCGCCTTGACTTCACCTTCGACGCTTTCTCCATACTCGACCTTGCTCCTGAAACAAGAATTACCAAGCGAAGAAAACGACCTCTGAGAGTTTTTAAACTTACCGCTGGAGGAGGGATGCGCCTCCCAGGCGGTCGCTGTGCCATGCGTCAGACGTAATGACGCGCATGCGGACTGGTGGGGTTCTTCACGGAATCACTCACGTGACTCCGAAGTAACATATACATTTTGAGATGCATAGATGGGATAGACTGCCGGAACATTTTTTTCCCAGCATGGAAATGTTGAAGACATGAGAGCAGTGAGAGGGATAAAGTTTAAAGGTAATGTGTGGGGCTGTTTTTGTTAACCAGAGAGTGATGGGTGCCCGGACCATGCTGCAAGGAGCGATGATATTTAAGAGGCTTAAGGATATGCAGGAAACTGAAGGATGTGGATCACATGTTGGTAGAGGACACCAGTTTATCATGCATCATGTTCAGCACACACAAGGGCCTGTTCCTGTGCTGTATGTTGGATGTACAACCAAAAGACTTTGGTTGGATGTGCTCCCAAACTGGGCATTATGCCACCAACGCTTCTGCCTCTGTCTGCTCGTCAAGGGAAGTCTGTTCCCCATCTCCCACCCACATCGTCAAATCTTGTCACATCTTGTCATTCACTGCGTTGTTAATCTTTGTCAGTCGGTAAAGCATTGCTTTCTCCCTACTCTAACATTTTCAGTGACCAAAAATGTTGAATGAACATTATTTAAGAAGAGAACTATGGCATGCTGCCTGACAGCGCCGGAGACCGGGGTTGCATCCTGACTACAGATGCAACTCTACAGAGTTCTCCCTGGGACCGCGTGGGTTTTCTCCAGATTCTCCGGTTTCATCCACATCCACAGATGGACAGGTTTGTAGGTTAATTGGTTTCTGTAAATTGTAAATTATTCCTAATGTGTAGGATCACTGGTTGGAGGGGTGATGGCTGGTTGGCACGGACTCCATGGGCCGAAGGGCCTGTTTCTGCACTGTATCTCTAAAATCTAAAGTTGATGTTACAGGTCATGACCCTTCATCACACTGATTGTAGTAAGGGAGTAGATGTCTTCCAGAGATGATGCCTGACCCATTGAGTTACTCCAACAGTTTGTGTGAAAATATTTGAGTTGGGGAATGCTGAATTTTAAATAGTTCATGTTTCCTTATGACATACAAGGAGATAATTCAGCACAGTGACTCTTTCCTGGCTCCCAACCACCAACATGCTTTTCCTGGAACCTATTCTCCCCACGTTTTCTATCAAATCAATTCCCCTTCTCATTTAATCACTAGGGATAATTTACAGCAGCCAATTAACCTGTCAGCCCACAGGTTTTTGTGGTGTTGGAAGAAGACGGAGCATGAAGGAGACAATCATGCCGTCAAACAGGGAACAATTCCAGAGGTTGGGATCAAACCTGGATGCGTGGGACAGCAGTTCTGCCAGTTTCACCACTCCAGCACCCTGCTTTTCTTTAGTACGGGTGTCAGGGGTTACGGAGAGAAGGCAGGGGAATGAGGTTGAGAAGGAATGATAGATCAGCCATGGCGGAATGGCGGAATAGACAGTCATAGTTATCGAGTGACACAGTGTGGAAACAGACCCTTCAGCCCAACTTGCCCACACTGGCCAACATGTTCCAGCTGCACCAGTCCCACCTGCCTGCACTTGATCCATATCCTTCCAAACTCGTCCTATCCATGTAGTGCCGAGTTAATGGACCGAATGGCCTAATCCTGCTTCTATGACATGAACTTAAGAACGTATGCACTTTTTGTCTCTGATTGCCATCCAGTGATGTGAATATGAGGGAGCAGGAGAACCAGCCAAGCGCTAAACCTATTCCTACCAACCAATCCCAGAAGCGGGAACTGCAAGTATTCAGGCAACCTAGCCCTATCTCATTTCTGTGATATAATAACTAGGAAAAGAAACATTTCGAGTTGTGTTTCTGTGCAATTATTTTTACAAGCCAAAGATGTGAAAATCTGATGATTAAAACGGGATATTTTACTGCCATTAGAAAACTTAAATCAAGTTACTGCCCTTCAAAGACACTCAGAAAATAGAAAACAGTGATCTCCCGCTGGTTTGACTTAAAGTGAAACTTACAACTGAGAAAATAAAAGAATATTTGAAAAGAAAAATCACTCAATTAGAAACGTTATAACTGAATGCATTTCCCGAGAGCATTTTTTTATTGATATGGAGGGGTTTAATGGCAAGGCCATCATTTACTTCATGTTCCTTTTGTTCTAATGAGATAGTGGTCAGCCACCTTTTTGTTTCAAATGAGTGGCTCGATTGAGTATTTCCAGACCGGTTGCATGATTGTCATATGCACAAGTACAGTGAGTTACAGGGTACCACGAATATCTTACATGCAGCAGCTTTGCAGGCACGTAGACTCAGCCAAACACACAGAAACAATTTAGTTGAAAGGTTGAAAGATACAGCAGGGAATCAGACCCTTTGTCCCACTGAGTTCACTTCGTTGTCTCGAAATGCACAATGCATTTCGTTGTCTCTGTACTGTACACTGACAATGACAATTAAAATTGAATCTGAATCTGAATCTGACTTGGACCGTCGATCACAGGTTCACATTAGTTCTATGTTATTCCACTTTTGCATCCATTCCATATGTGCAATTCACAGAAGCCAATGAACCTACAAGCCTGCATGTTTCGGCATGGGAAGGGACGGCACAATGGCGTAGCGGTGGCGTAGCGGTGGAGTTGCAGCGCCAGAGACCCGGGTTCGATCTCAACTACGGGTGCATTGTATGTAGTGGTACGTTCCCCCTGTGACCACATGGGGTTTTACAGAGATCTTCGGTTTCCTCCCACACTCCAAAGACGTACAGGTTTGTAGATTAATTGGCTTTGTATGAATGTAAATCGTCCCTAGTGTGTGTAGGATAACTTTAGTGTGCAGTGATTGCTGGTCGGCGCGGACTTGATGGGCCGAAGGGTCTGTTTCTGCACTGGCATTGCCAACACTGATGCCCCATCTCTCCTTGCCCTGGGAAAATAGCAGAGGGAGCCGTCCTGAACCATTGCAGTTCCTCTTGTGAGCGGATCAGTTCTTCTTTCCAAATTTTATTTAATGAACGGAATTGAAGTTCCCCGCCTCTCGTGACGGGGTTTCATTTCCTGCCTCCAGTTCCTTTCTCCTGTTCTCTGGACTAATAGCTATCATCCCCAATTATAAACTCCAGTGAAAGTACCCATTCTGCAAGCTGATTACACCTTAATTACGCATTTAACAGTAATTTAATTACATGGTGCCAATTTTGATGTTCGCAGCTCCTATTACAAACGTGGCCTCAGGAATTAATAACAGATTGATCAAAAAATATTTTTTTAAAGATAATTAGTGCAATTCAATGTGCTACTGCTATAACCCAATAAATATTGTGATTTTGGAGATCACTTTCACTACATGAATCAGTGGCATGTGCTGTTATACAACTTCCTCGTTGTCTTGGAGCATCCCACGATGTACAGACACAAAATGTTGGAGTAACTCAACAGACCTTCTTCAGACTTGCAGCATCTGCAGTTCCTTCTTAAACATCTGCAGGCCGCCAGTCTGAAGAAGGGTCTCAACCCAAAACGTCACCCATTCCTTCTCTCCAGGGATGCTGCCCGT
Source organism: Raja brachyura (assembly GCA_963514005.1). The sequence continues at coordinate 27,178,215 of OY740814.1, forward strand.
CCCGCTGAGTTACTCCAGCATTTTGTGTCTATTTTTGAATTCACTTTCTTTTAGATGTTACACAGTAACACATATGTTTAGTTTCATTTAGTTTCGGGATACAGTGCGGAAACAGGCCCTTCAGCCCACCGGGTCCACGCCGACCAGCGATCCCCGCACACTAGCGCTATCCTGCACACTAGGGACAATTTATCATTTTTACTGAAGCCGATTAGCATACAAATCTATACGTCGTTGGGAGTGTGGGAGGAAACCGGAGCACCCGGGGAAAACCCACGTGGTTAAGAGTTGCTGCCTCACAACACCAGAGACCCGTGTTCGATCCTGACCACGGGCGCTGTCTGTACGGAGTTTGTACGTTCTCCCCGTGACCTCCATCGGTTTTCTCCCGGTGCTCCGGTTTCCTCCCACACTCCAAAGACGTACAGGTTTGTAGGTTACTTGGCTTGGTAAAAATGTAAATTGTCCCTTGTGTGTGTAGGATTGTGTTAGTGTGGTCTGGGGGGGGGGAGCGCCTGTGTCCGAGCTGTATCTCTAAACTAAACTAATCAACCTCTGCACAGATCAAAGCTCTGATTCGGAAGCAGCTACTGATTGACTCTGCAGTAGCAGCTTCTGATTGAGGTGTAGTCAGTTGTCCTGATTCCTGCAAAGCCTTGGACTGTCTGCTCCAATCTGCCTGTGTTGAACATCTTCCCCTATTTAATTTGGATGAAGTTATCAAAGGGTGATCTTAAATAATGCAGCAACTGCATGCATATCAGTTAAGTAGCACAAGAAACGTGGCCGGTCCGCTAACAGTGTGGCCATTATTCTAAAGATACTAAGAAAGCAATAATTGCCTCCAAGTTGAAGCGTACCAAGTTGGTCAACAACTCCCTCAGGGGGGAGTAGCTGTGATTAATGTAGAGAGTTGTGAGTGTGGAATTCTCTGCTTCAGAGGGCGGTGAAGGCCGGTTCTCTGGATACTTTCAAGAGAGAGCTAGATAGGGTTCTTAAAGATAGCGGAGTCAGGGGATATTGGGAGAAGGCAGGAACAGGGGTACTGATTGTGGATGATCAGCCATGATCACATTAGAAACATAGAAACATAGAAAATAGGTGCAGGAGGAGGCCATTCGGCCCTTCTAGCCCGCACAGCCATTCATTGTGGTCATGGCTGATTGTCCCCAATCAAGAACCCGTGCCTGCCTTCTCCCCATATCCCTTGATTCCACAAGCCCCTAGAGATTAACCTAACTCTCTCCTAAATCCATCCAGTGACTTGGTCTCCACTGCCCTCTGTGGCAGGGAATTCCACAAATTCCACATTGAATGGTGGTGCTGGCTCGAAGGGCCGAATGGCCTACTCCTGCACCTGTTGTCTATTGTCTATTGTCTAATGGAGGCCCCTGAGACTTTAATAACATTGAGATGATTTTCTTTATTATTTTTCAAGAAAACATAGGAAAATTAAAGCTAAGTCAAATAGCCTTGCCCCACAAGCCTGGTGCCTCACTCACCATGATCATGGCCCAGGTCGCAGCTCCTCGTCTCCCTAATCCCACATAACCCTCATTTCCCCGACTTTCAAAAATATATCTATCTATATTAGGTGCAGCACGGTGGCACAGCGATAGGGTTGCTGCCTTACAGCACCAGAGACTCGGGTACAACCCTGAGTACGGGTGCTGTCTTTATGGTGTTTGTAAGTTCTCCCCATGACTTGTGTGGGTTTTCTCCAGGTGCTCTGGTTTCCTCCCACACTCCGAAGACTAATTGGGTTCTGTAAAATTGTAAATTGTCCCTGGTGTGTAGTATAGTGTTAAAGGCCTGTCCCACCAGCATGCAACTGCATGCGATGAACGCGATCAAACTAGAAGCGGGGGCCGCGCGGAGGTCGGGTGAGTGGCGCAAAGCGGCACAAAGTGAGGCGAACTTGGAGCGAAGTCTAAGGTAAGTTCGCCAGGACAGAGAGGGGCACACAGAGAGAGGCACAGAGGCACACACACACACAGGGCCATGGAGCCACACACATAGAGGGTCACGGAGGCACCTACAGATAGGTTCATGGAGGTACGATGTCGGGGTGGTGTTTAATGCGTCGAGGCAATTGCGAGTCGACAAGCCGTTGCCGCGTGGAATTTTTGAACATAGTCAGCTTTTCGGAGCCCCGCGCGATGTCGGGACGAACTCCGCACAATTCCGCACGGCTCCGGCGATCAAAGTGGGACCGGTCCCGCGACGCCGGACGGCTCGAGCGACCACGTTAGGTCGCGCTAATCGCATAGATTTGCATGCTGGTGGGGCAGGCCCTTAAGTGTGCAGGTATTGCTGGTCAGGAGGGGGAGTTCCTGGGGGAGAAAGGAGACGGAGAAGGGGACTGTGTGAGGTTTAGTTACCTAAAGTTGGAGGATTTAATGTTCATACGTTAGGGTGTAAGCTGCCCAAGCAGACTATGGGATGCTGTTGCTCCAATTTGTATGTGGCCTCACTCTGGCAATGGAGGAGGCCCAGGACAGAAATGTCAGAATTGGAATGGGAAGGGGAGGTAAAATGGTTACCCACCAGGAGATCCAACAGGCCTTGGTGGACCGAGCGCAACTGTTCGGCAACGAGTAAGCTGAGTCTACGCCTGGTCTCCCCGATGTACAGGAGGCCACCTCGGGAACACTGGATGCAGAGGGTGAGGTTAGAAGATGTGCGCGTGAACCTCTGCCTCACAAGGAAGGACTGCTGGGGTCCCTGGATGGAGTCAAGATGGAGGAGGTATAAGGACAGGTGTTACATCCCCTGCAGTTGCAGGAAAAATCCCTTGTGGAGAGGGTGGTTTGGGTGGGATTGGAGTTGTCGAGGGAGCAGTCTCTGCAGAATGAGGAAAGGGGTAGGGATGAAGGTGGTGGGATCACATTGATGGTGACGGAAATCTCTGTTAAATGAGGATATTAAATGAATTTCTTACTTCCTGCATCTTAACAAGTCTGTTAATGCAATACTGCATAGATAAATAAAGGTATTATTATACAATAATAAATAATACAATATCATACAGTAATTATTTTATAACTCAACAAATGATTGAGTCCGCATTTGCATGCAGCGAGACCTATTTGATCTGCGGGGAAGGGTTGGTAAGAGGCAAGCCTCATCAATTCACCAGTTTGGTTTAGTTCAGTTTGTTGTCACGTGTACCGAGGTGCAGTGAAAAGCTTGTGTTGTGTGCTATCCAGTCAGTGAGTGGAAAGACAATACATGATTACAATCGATCCATTTACAGTTAAGGGAGTACCTTTTAGTGCAAGGTAAATCCAGTAAAGTCCGATCAAGGATAGTCCGAGGGTCACCACTGAGGTAGATAGTAGTTCTGGTCTGCTCTCTGGTTGTGGTAGGATGATTCAGTTGCCTGATAACAGCTGGGAAGAAACTGTCCCTGAATCTGGAGGTGTGCGTTTTCACACTTCACTTTGATATTTTGAATGGCTATCTCTCCACTGCCACCACCTAGCACCCACTCACAGCCTCTTCTATTGCCCAAACAATGTCCAGCTTCATTGGCGCCATTCCAAACCCAACCTCCTCCGCCTCATCTCATCCCCTGAACCACCAGGGTTATTGTGCAGCCATGGCAAACATATATATAACAATAAGTAATAAATAATTCAGTTATCTGACAAGCCAAATGTACAGTGCTCAGCCGAGTTCTCTACACAATGGGACATCATGTATTCTTTCTACATTCACCTTCCTCCCAGCTTGCTAAAACATGTCTTCTCATCCCATCCAGTCTAATCTATTAGAGCTCTGCAGAATGTTGATGGCGGTTCCCAAGGCTCAACTTTAGGGCCATTATTATTCCATTTATTAATTAACGACTGCCAGTGATACCCTGTTCAGCCGGTATGTCTGGAGCTGTCTGTTTCTATGAGACCACTTCAGTTAATGGCTCCCCACACTTAGCGTCAGGGAGAACGGATGAAGCTGTAAGGAGATGGAGAGGCAGGAGCTGCCCAGAGTAATGTTGGACAATCAGTATAGTGTATAAAGTTAGTTTAGTTTCAGTTTAGAGATACAGTGTGAAAACAGGCCCTTCGGCCCACTGAGTCCATGCCGACCGGTGATCACCAGTACACTAGTTCCATGTTATTCCAGTTTTGAAACCTACACACTAGGGGCAATTTTACAGAAGCCAATTAACCCCAAAGATGTCCAGGTTTGTAAATTGTAAATTGTCCCTAGTGTGTGTAAGATAGTGTTAGTGTGCGGAGATCGCTGTTCAGTGTGGACTCAGTGGGCCGAAGGGCCTGTTTCCGCGCTATCACTAAACTAAATTAAGCCGAACTAAACTAACTTACGCACCTGTGCATCTTTAGAATGTGGGAGGAAACCAGACCACCCAGAGAAAACCCACACGGTCACGGGGGAACGTTCAAACTCTGTACAGACAACACCCATGGTCAGGATCGAACTCGGGTCTCTGGCGCTATTAGGCAGCAACTCTACTGCTGCACCACCGTGTTGTGTCTCAGTAAGGTGTAGCCTGAAGATATGGAGCTTGCCGCCAATACAATATGGAAAGCCCGGAATGGGCTTCATTGCTCAGCGTTCTTGTCCATTTGCAACTTCTCATGAATAGGTCCACATTGGCTTGCAGCGAGACCTGGATGGTATTCAGAGCAGGGCTGAGCAGTGGCAAGCAGCATCCACACCACAGAAGTCATGTAATGCCCATATTCGATACAGAGGAACATACAATGATGTTATTGCGACCAAATTCACCACCATCAACATGCTGGACACCAGAAAGTAAGCAGATCAGCTAGATCCAGGCTGTGGGTTTGAGTGGAGGTGAGAGGCTCCACAGCCTGCAGTAAAGTCAAGCTCTCCATGACCACAACCTTAAATAAGTCCACTGATGGTGGTGTCAGAATAGTAGCCTTCACTTACGCAGTGCACATGTACCATGTCCCCAAGTACCCAGCACCTCCTTGTACTCTTCAAGCTTCAAGTGCTTAAAATGGTCTGAACTCAGCCGTAAAGGTGGCACTGAACTGGGGTTGCAGGGTCGGCCCGGCCTGGCGATGTTGTCGACGGCCTCCACCGCTGCTTCGCCGCTCCGTACCGCTGCAGACCGTGTCCAATCTGCGCCGCCCAGCATCTGTGGGGCTTCCTGGCTGATCACTTAACATTGAAGATCTACCACTGTCTTCAAATAGTAGACGGCATAGCTTTAAGGTGGGAGGAACAAGGTTTACAGGAGTTGTGCGGGGCAACCTCTTTACACAGAGGGTGGTGAGAGCTTGGAACGTGTTGCCGGGGGTGGTGGGTGAAGTAGGTAGGTTGGTGGCATTTAAAAGACTTGTGGATCTGCAGGGGATGGAGGGATATGGGTTATATGCTCTCTGGGGTTCTGAGGTTGGCTGTGGGAACACTAGGGACAAACTGTAGGTTACACAGGCCTTTGCTTTCACATTTTCCTTTGAAGGCTTTTGTTTATTAGTTGGCAATATGTAGAACGCTGGCTGCTGCCGTGTCGAGGGAGGGCCGGATCGTACTATTAAGTGATGGCCTTGGCATCATGTGTGGCACAGACATTGTGGGCCGAAGGGCCTGTTCTTATGCTGTGCTGTTCCACGTTCTATCTTCTCTGTTCTCTGGACAGAGCACAGGTTCAGGATTGTGGGAGAATTCTCTCCACGCGCCTCGACGTGTACAGACCCTACAATTCTCAACAAGCTGAACGCCATCCGGGACCACGCAGCCCACTCGACTGACATCACGTGCACCAGCTTGAATGTTCATCCCTGCACCCACCACTGCACGATGGCCAGACAAATGCACTGCGGTTGCATGCCTAGGTGACTGCGACAGGGGGTCTGGGGGTTCATCTCCCACATCCGGAGGTCCGCTGTGGGAAGTATCCCAGTGCACCATCTTCTGATCTTTCCTACATTCCAGGCAACAACTATAGCTTACACAGGCCTTTGCTTTCACATTTTCTTTTGAAGCCTGTTAAAGAAGGAACTGCAGATGCTGGAGAATCGAGGGTTACACAAAAAGCTGGAGAAACTCAGCGGGTGCAGCAGCATCTAAGGAGCGAAGGAGATAGGCGACGTTTCGGGTCGAGACCCTTCTTCAGACTGGTCCGTCTTCGTAGGGAGGAGGAGAACTTCTTCAAAGTAGGCATACCTTGAGGAGATATCGCAGTGGAGTAGACAAATTGTTAAAGAAGGAACTGCAGATGCTGGAGAATCGAGGGTTACACAAAAAACTGGAGAAACTCAGCGGGTGCAGCAGCATCTAAGGAGCGAAGGAGATAGGCGACGTTTCGGGTCGAGACCCTTCTTCAGACTGGTCTGAAGAAGGGTCTCGACCCGAAACGTCGCCTATCTCCTTCGCTCCTTAGATGCTGCTGCACCCGCTGAGTTTCTCCAGCTTTTTGTGTAACCCCCCTTCTTTTGAAGCCTCCTGTTTATTAGTTGCCAATATGTCGGCGCTGGCTGCTGGTGAGTCAAGGGGGGGCAGATACTAACTGTTTCTGTCTTAACTCATTCCGACAGTTCATCCTACAAGAGGGATCATGTGATGTCGAGAGTTAGGGGCCCGAGGTGCAGGGGTGGAGTTCCTCATCAAGGATCAAGGCAGCGGCTGGTACACTGTAGATGTTCTCCACTCAGGGTGGCAGCGGTAAAGTTGCTGCCTCACAGCGCCAGATCGATCCCGACTACGGATGCTGTCTGTACGGAGTTTGCACGTTCTCCCTGTGGCCGCATGGGTTTTCTCCGTGTGCTCCAGCTTCTTCCCACACCCCAAAGCCGTACAGGCTTGTAGGTTAATTGGCTTGGTATATATGTGAATACGAGCGTCCCTCAGCACGTACTCCTGCAGTCTGGAGTGGGCCAGTCGGCAACATTCCCCGACGGACTTCTCACTCTGCTGGGAGTCCAGTACGTTATGGGCAGACCAACGAGCGTCTTTCACTGAGCTGATGAACAGACAGAAACATGGACAGGAAAGGTTTAGAGGGATATGGGCCAAAGACTGGTAAATGTGATAGCATTAGTAGGGTTCGGAATGGGCAAGTTGGCTCAGAGGGCCTATTTCCGTTCTGCATGACTCCATATTTATTGTGGGCATTAGATCTACATCATACTTGTACTTCTCTATAGCTTCCCTTGGACGTCGAACAAGGGCAGGACCTACACAGTGAATGGTAAGCCTCTGGGTAGTGTTGTAGAGCAGAGGGATCTAGGAGTCAGGTGCGTGGTCCTTTGAAGGTCGAGTCGCAGGTAGATACGGTGGTCAAAAAGGCTTTCAGCAATTTGGCCTTCATCAATCAGAGTATTGAGTATAGAAGTTGGGAGGTCATGTTGCAGTTGTATAAGACGTCGGTGAGACCACATTTAGAATATTGTTTAAGAAGGAACTGCAGATACTGGAAAATCGAAAGTCGACAAAAATGCTGGAGAAACTCAGCAGGAGAGGCAGCATCTATGGACCGAAGGAAATAGGCAACGTTTCGGGTCGAAACCCTTCCTCAGACTGAATATTGTGGTCAGTTCTGGGCACCATGTTATAGGACAAATACTGTCAAGCTTGAAAGGGGTCAGAAAATATTTACAAGAATGTTGCCAGGAATAGAGGGTGTGAGCTATAGGGACCGCAGGAGGATGAGGGGAGATCTTGTAGAGGTATACAAAATCATGAGAGGAATAGATCGGGTAGGTGCAGTTCTGCCCAGAGTAGGGGAATCGAGGACCGGAGGACATAGGTTCAAGGTGAAGGGGAAAAGATTGAATAGGAATCCGAGGGGTCACTTTTTCACACAAAGGGTGGTGGATTTGTGGAACTAGCTGCCAGAGGAGGTGGTTGAGGCTGGGACTATCCCATCTTTTAAGAAACAGTTGACAGTTTCATGGATAGGACAGGTTTGGAGGGATATGGATCAAGCGTAGGCAAGTGGGACTAGTGTAGCTGGGATATTGATGGCAGTGTGGGCGAGTTGGGCCGAAGGGCCTGTTTCCACACTGTACCATTCTATGACTATGACTCTATAAACATAGAAACATAGAAAATAGGAGCTGGGGTAGGCCATTCAGCCCTTCGCGTCATGCAATATGATCATGGCTGATCATCCAGAATCAGTACCCTGTTCCTGCTTTCTCCTCATATCCATGATTCCATTAGCCCTTAGAGCTATATCCATCTCTCTCTTGAATACATCCGGTGAATTGGCCTCCACTGCCTTCTGTGGCAGAGAATTCCACAGATTCACAACTCTCAGGGTGAAAACGTTTTTTCCCCATCTCAGTCCTAAATGGCCTACCCTTATTCTTAAACTGTGACCCCTGGTTCTGGACTCCCCCAACATCGGGAACATTTTTCCTGCAATCTTGCCTGTCCAATCCTTTAAGAATTTTATATGTTTCTATAAGATATCCTCTCATCCTTCTAAATTTCAGTGAATATAAGCCCAGTTGATCCATTCTTTCATCATTTGTCAGTCCCACCATCCCAGGAATTAACCTGGTGAACCTCCGGTGCACTGCCTCAATAGAATGTCCTTCCACAAACTAGGAGACCAAAACTGCACACAATATTCCAGGTGCGGTTTCACCAGCGCCCTGTACAACTGCAATAGGACCTCCTTGCTCCTATTCTCAAATCCTCCTTGCTACGAAGGCCAACATACCATTTGCTTTCATCATTGCCTGCTGTACCTGCATGCTTACTGACAGTGGCTGATGAACACCCAGGTCTCAATAATATAGTTTAATTTGACTGGATAGCCGCCAAATGAAAGCTTATCGCTGTATATCAGTGCGCGTAACATTAATAAACCAATCACCATATCAATTGCAGTTCTGGCCTCAAGATACCTCTCAAAATTTCAGACACATATTTCCATGTCTTTTTTAATCAAAGTATAAGTTAAAACATGTGAAACTGTAGATCCCATCCTGATTACTCCATCAAAATAATTTACACCAACTTTAGCTATTCAGCTGCCTCCTCAAGAATTAATTGTGGAACAAATCTCTAATATGCTCTTGGGATTCATCCCCGCATCACCAATACCACTTCCCATCCAATGAAGCAGCAACACAGGTTCCCAGCTGAAAAAAGGAATCAGTGATGTTTCAGGTCATGTCCCTTCTTCAGACTGTTCTGAAGTTGGGTCACGACCCGAAACGTCACCTATTCCTTTTCTCCAGAGATGCTGCCTGACCCGCTGAGTTACTCCAACTTTTTGTGTCTATCTTCGGTTCAAACCAGCATCTGCAGTTCCTTCCTATACATCACAGGGTCGCATCTCTGTAAGTTGCTGCAATTGAATGGTTTAACCTGGCTACACATGGACCAGACTCTCCCGATCATGTCAGGTCCATTTCACGTTGAACCTCGCTTGAAGATCATTCTCATGTAGTGCTAACAGGAATAAATGCCTCAACAAGACAAGGATGTATCAGAGTCACAGAGTCAAACTGAGTGGAAACAGGCCCTTTGGCCCAACTTACCCATGCTGACCAACATGTCCCATCTACACTTGTCTCACCTGCCTACATTTGGACCATATCTCTCTAAACCTATCCATGTACCTTTCTAAATGTTTCTTAACCTTTCCAATAGTATCTGCCTCAACTACCTCCTCCTGCAGCTTGTTGCATACACTCACCACTCTAGGTGTAAACAAGTTATCCCTCAGGTTCCTATTAAATTTTTCCCCCCTCATCTTAAACCCATGTCCTTTGGTTCTCCATATCCCTACTCTGGGCAAGAGGCTCTGCGTTTACGCAATCTTTTCCTCTCATGATTTTATACCCCTCATCCTCCTGTGCTCCAAGGAATAGAGTCTTAGCCTACTCAACCCTTGAGTCCTGGCGGCATCCTCATCAATCTTGTCTGTACCCTATCCAGTTTGACATAGTCAAACTGTTTGTCCAATTGATCTGTGTGTATAGAAACTAGACAATTTCAATCAATCAATCAATCAGATTTATTCATCACATCTATATAATTAAAAGTCTCATCTTGACCACTTCCTGTCTGCGCTGTATATTGATTTTAGAAAAAATGCTACCATATATCGCTATGATTTTTTGGCCATCTTACACAGTCCTCCTCCGCTGAGCAGGCCCCAGGGATTTTTCCCATCGATGAAAAATAAAATAGTTATGAGTGTTAAAAAAACCTTGAGATCCTCTCGCCTGTCAATCACCGCGATGAAGGTAAAGCCCCTTCTGGGGGTGGGGGGGGGGGGTCGGACTTTAAACCCCAGATGCCTGGACATGAGTCAGTCACTCTGCAAGATTGCAAGGGAAAGGCCACGACTCTCATTCTAAGCTGTGACTCAACTGAGTCTGCAATGTACTTGCAATAAATGATTTTTTACCCCTTAATGACAATGCCATGAGTTGTTTGGCCTGCTGCCCTGCCTTCCGCTTAGTGGACAGGTCGCACTGATTGCGTAATTTCCGGTAAGTGCAGAGGTCGTGCTGAATGCGGAAATGTCGCTGACTGAGGAAGCACCACAGTGGAGAGGCCGCTCTCAACCGTGTGAGTATTCAAGAAAGTAACGCCCCTTCTGGGGGTGGGGGGGGGCCAGACTTTAAACCCCGGATGCCTGGACATGAGTCAGTCACTCTGCAAGATTGTTTGGCCTGCTGCCCTGCCTTGCTTGAAACTGTAATGCTTTATTAGGTCCAACTGTGTTTGGAAGGAATAAATGCTTTATTTGGTCCAACTGTGTTTGGTTCAAAAGTCCCACTCATTTCGTGACTTCCGCTTAGTGGACAGGTCACGCTGATTGCGTAATTTCCGGTAAGTGCAGAGGTCGCGCTGAATGCGGAAATGTCGCTGACTGAGGAAGCACCACAGTGGAGAGGCCGCTCTCAACCGTGTGAGTATTCAAGAAAGTTTACTGCCATACATATAGTGTGTGAGTCAGTGGGTGTGTATGTATGTGTTTGTGAATGTGTGTGTGTTTGTGTGTGTGCATGTCCGTGTGTGTGTGTGTGTGCATGTATGTAAGAGTGTGAGTGTGTGTATGTGAGTGTGTGGGTGTGTGTGTGGGCGTGTGTGTTGGTGTGTGTGTGTGGGCGTGTGTGTGAGTATGAGTGTGTGTAGGAGTGTGAGTGTGAATGTGTGAGTGTGAGTGAGTGAATGAATGAGTGATTGTGTGTGAGTGTGTGTGTGAGTGGTCTCAGTGACTGAGCTGCCAGCCCAAGAATCCATTCGGCCCACAATGTCCATACTAGCCCTCTGGAAACCGTCCCTTTGGCCCATAACACCATGATAGCACTCCAGAAAGCCCCCCCCCCCCACTGGCCAGCAATATTGGAATTGGTGGAGAGGTGGAATATTGCATTGTGGGACCAGCCCTCCCGTGTGAAGCTGGGACCAAATGGGCCGCACTTAGTCTAGTACACAATAAAGTGCAGTGAAATTAATTTGCCAGCAGCGGTAAAATAAAAAAAACACAATACACAATAAATATGTAACACAAACATCCACCACAGCATTCATCACTGTTGTGGAAGGCACAAAGTACAGTCAGTCCTCCTCCATTGGTGCCCGAGGCCGGGGCCATAAACCTCCGCTGTTGCCGCTGCGGGCAGCCAGATGTAGAGGCCCTCTCTTCCGCAAGGTAAGTCTCGAATTGGTGCTTCTTTATCGGAGACCGCGGCTTCAGGATGTTGAAGGCCGCTGGGCCAGTAGTCGGAGCTCTTCCCCGGGGATTCCCAACGAGGGATGCCAGGCTCCGGACGCCGCGCCTGCGGCTAGAAGCTCCGCAGACCGCGGTTTCTGGCTGAACAGTCAGGCCAACGATCGGAAAAAGGCCACGCTATCAAGCCAACGGAAAACTAAATCGCATTCTAGCGATCTAATAAATGCATATATAGATTCGAGCAACATTATGGATGTTTGGAGAATGGAAAACCCCGGGACGAGAATACTCGTTTTACTCATCAGTACATAAAACATACTCAAGAATAGACTACTTTCTAGTAGACTCAAAACTTATTCCACTCACTTATAATTCAAAATACCACAATATTATAATTTCAGATCATGCACCATTATCTTTTATGATTAAAATAACTGGAAAAATGGGGAAGCAGGGACAATGGAGACTCAACCCACAAATTTTAAAGGACAAAACAACTCAAGAATACATTACAAAACAGATTGAGATCTTCTTTGAAACAAATGACAAACCAGAAATATCCCCGTTACTACTATGGGAAACTTTTAAAGCATATACACGTGGAATTATGATATCTTCTCAAGCATTCTATAACAAAGAGAATCGGAGGATACAGCAGGCATTGGAAAAAGAGATTAAGCAACTAGATATAGAAAACGCTGCTAATCCAACCATGATTAAACATAATAAAATCTCTGCATTGAAATATACATTAAATAAAATACAATCAGACCAAGTTATAAAACTTTATCCATATACAAAACAAATACAATTGGTGGGGGGGGGGGGGGGGGGGGGGGCGGACTTTAAACCCCGGATGCCTGGACATGAGTCAGTCACTCTGCAAGATTGCAAGGGAAAGGCCACGACTCTCATTCTAAGCTGTGACTCAACTGAGTCTGCAATGTACTTGCAATAAATGATTTTTTACCCCTTAATGACAATGCCATGAGTTGTTTGGCCTGCTGCCCTGCCTTCCGATTAGTGGACAGGTGCACTGATTGCGTAATTTCCGGTAAGTGCAGAGGTCGTGCTGAATGCGGAAATGTCGCTGACTGAGGAAGCACCACAGTGGAGAGGCCGCTCTCAACCGTGTGAGTATTCAAGAAAGTAACGCCCCTTCTGGGGGTGGGGGGGGGGGGGCCGGACTTTAAACCCCGGATGCCTGGACATGAGTCAGTCACTCTGCAAGATTGTTTGGCCTGCTGCCCTGCCTTGCTTGAAACTGTAATGCTTTATTAGGTCCAGCTGTGTTTGGAAGGAATAAATGCTTTATTTGGTCCAACTGTGTTTGGTTCAAAAGTCCCGCTCATTTCGTTACTTCCGCTTAGTGGACAGGTCGCGCTGATTGCGTAATTTCCGGTAAGTGCAGAGGTCGCGCTGAATACGGAAATGTCGCTGACTGAGGAAGCACCACAGTGGAGAGGCCGCTCTCAACCGTGTGAGTATTCAAGAAAGTTTACTGCCATACATATGGTGTGTGAGTCAGTGGGTGTGTATGTATGTGTTTGTGAATGTGTGTGTGTTTGTGTGTGTGCATGCCCGTGTGTGTGTGCATGTATGTAAGAGTGTGAGTGTGGGTATGTGAGTGTGTGGGTGTGTGTGTTGGTGTGTGTGTTGGTGTGTGTGTGGGCGTGTGTGTGAGTATGAGTGTGTGTAGGAGTGTGAGTGTGAATGTGTGAGTGTGAGTGAGTGAATGAGTGAGTGATTGTGTGTAAGTGTGTGTGTGAGTGGTCTCAGTGTCTGAGCTGCCAGCTCAAGAATCCATTCAGCCCACAATGTCCATACTAGCCCTCTGGAAACCGTCCCTTTGGCCCATAACACCATGATAGCACTCCAGAAAGCCCCCCCCCCCCCCCCACTGGCCAGCAATATTGGAATTGGTGGAGAGGTGGAATATTGCATTGTGGGACCAGCCCTCCCGTGTGAAGCTGGGACCAAATGGGCCGCACTTAGTCTAGTACACAATAAAGTGCAGTGAAATTAATTTGCCAGCAGCGGTAAAATAAAAAAAACACAATACACAATAAATATGTAACACAAACATCCACCACAGCATTCATCACTGTTGTGGAAGGCACAAAGTACAGTCAGTCCTCCTCCATTGGTGCCCGAGGCCGGGGCCATAAACCTCCGCTGTTGCCGCTGCGGGCAGCCAGATGTAGAGGCCCTCTCTTCCGCAAGGTAAGTCTCGAATTGGTGCTTCTTTATCGGAGACCGCGGCTTCAGGATGTTGAAGGCCGCTGGGCCAGTAGTCGGAGCTCTTCCCCGGGGATTCCCAACGAGGGATGCCAGGCTCCGGACGCCGCGCCTGCGGCTAGAAGCTCCGCAGACCGCGGTTTCTGGCTGAACAGTCAGGCCAACGATTGGAAAAAGGCCACGCTGTGCCCACTGCTGAAGCTCCGGGCCCGACTCCAGGAAAGGCCGCACCAATCCTTGGTGTTAGGCCGCGAGGGAGGCAACGTGGAAAAAGTCGCCTCTCCGTGAAGGAGGCGACCAAAAGCAGTTTCCCCCTTATCCCCCCACACCACCCCCCCACACCACCCCCCCACACCACCCCCCCACACCACCCCCCACACAAGACACACAAGACACACCGAGAGACATTTGGACATACTAAAAAAAACATGATGTAGAAATGACGAACACGCCGCTGGCAGGGCAGCCATCTCGCAGCGCCCCCACCGACCTTCTGCAACTCTAATGGTTCAGCCATGTACATATTATAACTCTCTATACTGGTAGAACACATCAAATGCAGAGGCACCCACCAGTCTGTGGAAACTTGCTCTGCACTTCTGCTTTAAGCTTCATCTTGGGGTCTACACATCCATATATCCCTTTGTTATGACCTCCTCCACAGCCAACAATGGATCATTGTGGGCTCCACTTTTCCTTGGTCAACGGTGCTGGCTCAGATTTGTTGTGAATCTTTTCATACCTCTAGTTTCTCTTCCCCCGATCCAGTCTGAAGAAGGGTCTTGACCCAAAACATCACCTATTCCTTTTCTCCAGAGATGCTGACTGACCCGCTGAGTTACTCCAGCATTTTGTGTCTATCTTTGGCGTAAACTAGTATCTGCAGTTCCTTCCTTCACAAACTCCTTTGAACTTTGAACTTTGCCCCTCTCTTCTTAAAGCTATGCCCCATTGTCTCTGACTTTAAGCTGGAAGGGGTGCAGTGAAGATTCGCAAGGATGTTGCCAGGACTCGAGGACCTGAGCGAGAGGAAGAGGTTGGGAAGGCAAGGGCTTCACCAGGATGACGGGTGATCTTATAGAGGTGTATATGATCATGAGGGGAGTAGATTGGGTAAATGCACAGTCTTTTACCCATGGTAGGGGAATCAAGAACCAGGGCACATAGGTTTAAGGTGAGAGGGAGAAGCTTTAATAAGTTCAAGAAGAAACTGCAGATGCTGGAAAATCGAAGGTAGACAAAAATGCTGGAAAAACTCCGTGGGTTGCGGCAGCATCTATGGAGCGAAGGAAATAGCTTTCATAGGAACTTTTTCACACAGAGGGTAGTGAGGATATGGAACGGAATGCCAGAGGAGGTAGTTGAGACAGATAATATGGAATCATTTTAGAGACTTTTGGGCAGGTACGTGGATAGGCAAGGTTTAGAGGGATATGGGCCAAACACAAGCAGGTGGGGCTAGTGTAGATGGGGCATCACGGTGGGCATGGGCAAATTGAGCCAAAGGGCCTATTTCCATGCAGACTGACTGCTTGGCTCTATGACATTTACACCCTGGGAAAACGGCTCAGACCGTCAACTCAGATGAGATGAGATGAGAAGACATTTCTTCACTCGGACGATAGTGAATCTATGTGATTTCCAACCCCAGAGGGATGTGTCAGTTCAGTTAATGAATTCTTTCAAAACAGAGATGAATAGGTTCCTGGATACCAGAGGCATCAGGATTTATAGATGTAGAGCAGGTAAATGGAGATGAGGTACGAAATCATTCACGATCTTATTGAACTGTTGGGCAAGGTTGGGTGGTCAGGCTCCGATGTTATGTCTTATGTTATATATCGTACATCCAAAAATGTGGTAAGAAAGAACTACTGATGCTGGTTTACAGTGAAGATAGGCACATAAGAAGTGATTTGCTCCAAAATGCTGGAGTAACTCAGGCATCATCTCTGGAGAGTAGGAATGGGTGACTTATGGGTTAATTCACGGTTAATTCCTGGGATGGCGGGAGTGTCATATGCTGAGAGAATGGAGCAGCTGGGCTTGTACACTCTGGAGTTTAGAAGGATGAGAGGGGATCTCATTGAAACATGTAAGATTGTTAAGGGCTTGGACACACTAGAGGCAGGAAACATGTTCCCGATGTTGGGGGAGCCCAGAACCAGGGGGCACAGTTTAAGGATAAGGGGTAAGCCATTTAGAACGGAGACGAGGAAACACTTTTTCTCACAGAGAGTTGTGAGTCTGTGGAATTCTCTGCCTCAGAGGGCGGTGGAGGCAGGTTCTCTGGATGCTTTCAAGAGAGAGCTAGATAGGGCTCTTAAAAATAGCGGAGTCAGGGGATATGGGGAGAAGGCAGGAACGGGGTACTGATTGGGGATGATCAGCCATGATCACATTGAATGGCGGTGCTGGCTCGAATGGCCAAATGGCCTCCTCCTGCACCTATTGTCTATTGTCTATTGGGTCGAGACCCTTCTTCAAACCCTAAATGTCATCCAGAGATGCTGCCTGTCCCACTGAGTCACTCTGGCATTTCGTGTCTATCTTCAGTGTAAACCAGCATCTGCTGTCCGTTCCTACGCAAAAGATGATGTTTTGGTTTCAGTGCAATTCACCTTCATTTAGAAAAAAAAGTCTTAATTTAATGTAAAAATTATCTTTTCTGCTCTTTAACTGGAGGCTCAGAGCTTTGGTTTAGCTGTAATTATTTATTCTGAAGCTGACGCCTTGTACTTTTGTAAATGTCACGTGAATCTATTTTGACTCCACCACAAAGCTCCTCCAGCGTGAAGTTCAAAGGATTAATTGGATTGTTGTACATTTACACAGAACCCCACAGAAAAAATCTGAATGCTGTCAGAGTGAATGCAAAATTCTATCAAATGTATGTAATTATCAAGAAACAATGCATTTGGAGATGTTAACATGGCATAATTAATAGATACATTTCAAAACAGTGGGACGCACACATCAAAAAGCAAGAGGTTTCAGATGCTTGAGATCTGAAATAAAAGTGGAAAGTAGCTGGGGAATAACCAGTGGATCAGGCAGCACTGCGGATAAAGAATTAGAGTTGACATTTCAGGCCTACGATCCTTCGACCGGCTGGGATCATAGAAACATAGAAACATAGAAAATAGGTGCAGGAGTAGGCCATTCGGCCCTTCGAGCCTGCACCGCCATTCAATGTGATCATGGCTGATCATCCAACTCAGTATCCCGTACCTGCCTTCTCTCCATACCCCTGATCCCTTTAGCCACAAGTGCCACATCTAACGCCCTCTTAAATATAGCCAATGAACTGGCCTCAACTACCTTCTGTGGCAGAGAATTCCAGAGACTCACCACTCTCTGTGTAAAGAATGTTTTCCTCATTTCGGTCCTAAAGGAATTCCCCCTTATCCTTAGACTGTGACCCCTTGTTCTGGACTCCCCCAACATCGGGAACAATCTTCCAGCATCTAGCTTGTCCAACCCCTTAAGAATTTTGTAGGTTTCTATAAGATCCCCCCTCAATCTTCTAAATTCCATCGAGTACAAACCGAGTCTATCCAATCTTTCCCCATATGAAAGTCCTGACATCCCAGGAATCAGTCTGGTGAATCTTCTCTGTACCCCCTCTATGGCAAGGATGTCTTTCCTCAGATTTGGAGACCAAAACTGTACGCAGTACTCCAGGTGTGGCCTCACCAAAACCCTGTACAACTGCAGTAGAACCTCCCTGCTCCTATACTCAAATCCTTTCGCTATGAATGCTAACATACCATTTGCTTTCTTCACTGCCTGCTGCACCTGCATGCCTACTTTCAATGACTGGTGTACCATGACACCCAGGTCTCGTTGCATCTCCCCCTTACCTAATCTGCCACCATTTGGTAATTTAACCCAGGAATGATCGGGTTAACATATGAAGGTAGACAAAAATGCTGGAGAAACTCAGCGGGTGTGGCAGCATCTGTGGGGCGAAAGAATAGGTGACGTTTCGCGTCGAGACCGTACGACGGCACTGGGTCTGTACTCGCTGGAGTTTAGAAGGATGAGGGAACTCAGAGGGCCAGACAGGCCGCGTCCAGACCCAAGACGTTGCCCATCCATTTCCCTCCACGGACGCTGCTGTTCCTCCAGCGCTTTGTGTTTTGCTCAAGGTCCCAGCATCTGCAGTTTCCTTGTTTTGGGGTAAAACTGCAGGTTCTGCATCCTGAGCGGTCGCATGGGGAGTTGGGCGGAGAGAAGGAGTGGGTGTTGCCGGAGATATAAGGGTGAATCAGGGAGTTGCAAAACAAATGGACCGTTTGTACTGTTGAGAAAGACATACAGATAATTTGCATTCATATACGGAGAGGGATTTACGGCAGGTAAATCTAAGCAGCCCCCGCCACTATTCTTCTTAATACCCAGCGACACATTTCCAATCACTCTCAGTCCAGATTCGCAGTATTTGAGTTTATAGTCTTTGACTTGATGCCAGGTCCTTCCATAATTATTCAGAGCCTCTCATTTCAAAGAGAAAGCAGGAGAAGAGAGAGCCTGCGAGGGAGAGAGGGAGAATGGGTGTGAGGAGGGGAACAGGAAAGGAAAGGCAAAAGGACTGATGGAGGAATAAGGGAAAGAGAGAGAAAGGGAAGGTGAAAGAGAGAGATAATAGAGAGAGAGAGAGAAAGGGGAAGTGAGAGAGGGGGAGAGAGAGGGGGGGGAGAGTGAGAGAGAGGGAAACAGCGAGAGAGAGAGAGAGAATGGGAGGAAAGTGAGAGAGGGAGGGAGAGAGAGGGAAAGAGAGAGGGAGGGAGGGGAAGAGTGAGAGAGGGAGAGGGAGAGAGAGAGAGAGTGAGAGAGAGGGAGAGTGTAGGGAGAGAGTGTAGGGAGAGAGTGAGAGGGGAGAGAGAGAGAGAGTGAGAGAGAGGGAGAGTGTAGGGAGAGAGTGTAGGGAGAGAGTGAGAGGGGAGAGTGGAGAAGGAGAGAGAGAGAGGGAGAGATACAGAGAGAGAGGGAGGGAGGGAGGGCAGCTTCATGGTCTGTTAATGAAGAAAAAAGGATTTTATTTCCAGATTTGTTGAACTGAATTCCCATTTTAAATTGCAATAGTAAGATTTGCAATCACCTCCTCTGATTAATTGTTCAGTAATGTAATTTAATTTAATCAGTCCCACTGCTTGCACCGAATGCCAAAATTGGCTGTCATTTATTCTGCAGCCTGGCAGTGTGTGCTTTTCTTTGTCATTTCTTCGTAGAGCGACAGAATGTGTTGCTAAAGTGACATACAATTACTTTTCCAGTACAGTTCAGCAAATATTAATTACTACCATAGAACACCACCCATGCAGGACAACATCTGCTGCAGAAAACAAGACCGAGTTTCACTTCAGAACACACTGGAAATTGAGCTGAGGGAAATAAAACTAAAATGTTAAAAAGCTCCGTGTAACAAATTGAACAGAACACAATCGAGGCAGAACGACTGACTGGTACAGCCAGCCACAGCCGCCATCATTTACGTGCAGCGACTGGGTCCGGCTCCAAATCGCACAAAGGGACAGAGAGGTTTCTCTGCATCTCACAAGGAAGGTTTTCAATGAAATGCATGCAAGCTGGCTGGATACGAGCCCAAAGCTGCCACTGCGTCGAGCAGACGCGCAGCCAGTTGCATAGCAAAGAAAGCAAACACACAATATATTACAACTGCAGATGCTGGAATCCTGAAATAAAAGCAGAAAACCGGGAGAAACACTCAGCGTCACAGGCAGCGTCACTGGAGAAACAAAAGCAGCCCATGTGTTTGCAAACCCTGCCATTAGAGACCACACACCACAGACCACAAACACTGGCGGCACGGTGGAGTAACAGCGCCAGAGATCCGGGTTCGATCTTGACTACGGGTGCTGTCTGTACGGTGGAGTTTGTATGTTCTCCCTGTGACAGAGTGGGTTTTCTCTGGGAGCTCCGGTTTCCTCCCACATCCCAGGTTTGCAGGTTAATTGGCTTGGTCAAAATTATAAATTGTTCCTAGTGCATAGGATAGTGCCATTGTACGGGGATCGCTGGTCGGTGTGGACTCAGTGGGACGAAGGACAAGTTTCCACGCTGTGTCTCTAACCTAAACTAAACTAAACCACTCTGGTAGAGCTGCTGCCTCACAGCAGCAGAGGCAAGGGTTCAATTCCTACTTGGGTGCTGTGTGTGTGTGTGTGTGTGTGTGTGTGTGTGTGTGTGTGTGTGTGTGTGTGTGTGTGTGTGTGTGTGTGTGTGTGTGTGTGTGTGTGTGTGTGTGTGTGTGTGTGTGTGTGTGTGTGTGTGTGTGTGTGTGTGGACTGTGACCTCGTGGGTTTCCACCAGATGCTCTGGTTTCCTCCCACATCCCAAAGACATTGCTTGTTTCGGGGTTAATTGGCCTCTGTAAATTGCCCCTAGTGTGGAGAGTACAGGCATGTATGTAGGATTGTGGATAACTGGTGTGAACGGGTAGACACAAAATGCTGGAGTAACTCAGCGGGACAGGAAGCGTCTCTGGAGACTTCAGACTGAAGTCTGAAGAAGGGTCTTGACCCGAAACGTCACCCATTCCTTCCCTCCAGAGATGCTGCCTGTCTCGCTGAGTTTCTCCAGCATTTTGTGTCTACCTTCCATTTAAACAAGCATCTGCAGTTCTTTCCTACACATAGTGTGAACGGGTGATCGAATGTCTCAGTCGGCCAAAGGGCCTGTTTCCATGCTGTATCTGTCAACTAAAACTAAACTAATATATTATTATTGTTATTGCCTTTATTATTGAAATAAAGAAATAAAGGCAAGTGTAATGTATGTTTTTGTGTGCTGTCTGAGTGTGGGTGATGCTGCTATCCCTCGCTTGTGTGTGTGATAATAAACTCAACATGACGCCTAACACTTATCTCTCTCTTCAGCTGCCATTTCCAGGGTTTTCTGTTTCTATTAATAGTTTTTGAGAACTTTTCCAAATGCCTTGACAGTTTTGGCAGGAGATGAGGCTCATCCAGCAGCTTTGAGTCTTGTTGGGGCTGTTGGGATTTCAGGATCTCAGTCGAAATGTTGGTTGAGGCCTAGTCACTACAAAGGCCTCACCCAGCCTAATGCCAGAATGATACAGCACCGAGATGTTTAGTTTAGTTTAGTTTAGTTTAGAGATACAGCGTGGAAACAGGCCCTTCGGTCCACCTAGTCCACACCGACCAGCGATCCCCGCACATTAACACTACCTAATACATACTTGAGACAATTTACATTTACACCAAGCCAATTAACCTACAAACCTGTACGTCTTTGTTGTATGGGAGGAAACCGAAGATCTCGGAGAAAACCCACGCGGTCACGGGGAGAACGTACAAATTCCGTACAGACAGCGCCCACAATCGGGATTGAACCGGGGTCCACGGTGCTACAAGCGGTATAAGGCGGCAGCTCTACCCCTGCGTCACCATGCCACTCTTGTGTCATAGAGGACCGAAACAAGGTCCTTCAGCCCACAGGGTCAATGCCGACCATCAGTGGCTGCTTTTTACACAAATAGTATCATAGTCATGAAGTTTGGAATCCGGCCCTTTGGCCCACCTGCCTGTGTCAACCAGCTACACGAGTCCCGCCTGCCCAACTTTGGCCCAGATCTCTCTAAACTGTACCTGTTCAATCCTATCTTTTGCCTATTTATTTTCCCCCACATTCCCCACTGAAGGCTGTGGAGGCCAGGTCATTGGATATTTTTAAGGCGGAGATTGACAGATTCTTGATTAGTACGGGCACCAGGGGTTATGGGGAGAAGGCAGGAGAATGGGGTTAAGAGGGAAAGATTGATCAGCCATGATTGAATGGTGGAATAGACTTGATGGGCCGAATGGCCTAATTCTGCTCTTAGAACTTATGAACTATTCCCATTTGCTTCCTCCCATACAGATGCACCTACCCCACTGTGCACATGGGACATTTACAGCAGCTAGCCATGCATTCTTTTGGGATGTTGGTGGATCTGGGGAAAATCAGTGAGGTCACAGGCAGAACGTGCTAACTCCACACAGGGAGCAGTGGGGTTCAGGACTGAACCCGGGTCACCAGAGCTGTGCGGCAGCAGCTCTTCTCCACCCATTGTAGGGCAGAGGCAGGGAGAACAGCAGAGACATCCCTGGCCAAAACCCGTACAGTTCACCCCCCCTGTCCATCTCTGTCATTCCTTACAGGTAATAGTTAGCCCCGAGCTGACAACAAGATGGTGGAAGTCCGTAAGTTCATAAGGGGGCAGTCACGGTGGCACAGCGGTAGATTTGCTGCCTTACAGCAAAATGCAGCGCCAGAGACCCTGGTTCGATCACTACTACGGGTGCTGTCTGTATGGAGTTTGTACGTTCTCCCCGTGATCTGCGTGGGTTTTATCCGAGATTAATTGGCTTTATAAAAAGGTTAAATTGTCCAAGTTGGCGATATGCAGAGTACTGCCCTGCCGACTACAAAATTCAGAAGGTTCAGAAGGTAAGTTCTTGCAGAATTAGGCCATTCGGCCCATCATGTCTACTCCACCATTCAATCATGGCTGATTAATCTTTCCCTCTCAACCCATTCTCCTGCCTTCTCCCCATAAACCCTGACACCTGCACTAAATAAGTTTCTATCAATCTCCACCTTAAAAATATCCATCCCCTTTGCCTTCACTGCCGTCCGTAGCAGTGAATTTGTGGAAGCATCGCTGAAACTGCGCCGTTTATAACGGCGACTGTAAATGCCATTCCTGCCCGCTGTGGTAAGCTTCAGATGTGCCCATCGGCAGCAGCATACAGAGAACCATAGACAGTGTCACTCAGGGGACGGGGGAAGGTGGCCACATCTTTTACTCTGTTCAACATAGGGTGGAACTGTGGCGCAGCGGTAGAGTTGCTGCCCTACAGCGCCAGAGATCCCGGTTCGAGCCTGACTACGGGTGCTCTCTGTGGGGAGTTTGTACGTTCTCCTCGTGACCTGCGCGGGTTTTCTCCGAGACCTTCGGTTTCCTCCCACACTCCACAGAACTTCAGGATTGTAAGGAAATTGGCTTGGTATAAATGTAAAATTGTCCCTAATGTGTGTAGGCTGGAGTTAGTGTCAGAGATTGCTGGTCTGTGCGAACTCGGTGGGCTGAAGGGCATGTTTCCGCGCTGTATCTCTAAACTAAACTAAACTAAATTTCAGAGTGGATGTTGTCTCAACTCGAATCGTCACCCATTTCTCCTCTCCAGAGACGCTGCCTGAGTGATTCCAGCATTTTGTTTCTATGTTTGGTTTAAACCAGCATCTGCAGTTCCTTCCTACACAGACGGAGATACAATGAGCTCCCTGGAGGTTAGACCTTGCTCCGGGGGCTGAGGGGGTTAAGTTACAAGGGAGGGGCATCTTCTATCGATCGGCGGTTAAACTTCCAGATAAAATGCTGCGTACAACTGGCAAACGCTGCCAGAGAGAGG
This sequence comes from Raja brachyura, assembly GCA_963514005.1. The sequence goes on from OY740814.1 coordinate 27,201,537, forward strand.
AGGAGAATGCAATGGTGGAGGAAATTGAATGAGCTCTCAGGAATATCGGAGGTAATCATTCTGACACATCCCTCATTCCTATGCAATTAGCATTACACTACTTGTCGCCTCGTAGATCTCTCTCCCGCAATTACCGGCGTTCTCCAACAATCATCCCTGGCATCTTCATCCCTGCCCTCCTGCTACCTTAGCGGAACAGACGAACCTCGGGGTACAAATACATAGTCACCTGCAGTGACACAGACAAGCAGGACAGGCTACAACTGCAAATGGTGTTGGTGAGATCACACGTGGAGCGATGTGCGCAGTTCGCCACAGTATGGCCTTGAGAAGCTAAGGTCCAGACCGTTTGCAACATAATTGTACAATGGAAAGCTGATGTGTACAGGCAACACAATTAAGAACTCTCTAACCCGATGAGGAACGAAGATGTGCCTACCCTGTTGTTCGGAGACCACCTGCCCAAACAGGTAAAAGACCTCGCCGCTACCAGGTGCTCGTACACTTGCCGGCAGCACCCCTATGCATCCAGCAGCAGGCCGTGTTGTCACAGCGAAAGAACAGCTGGTGAAAGCGCGAAGGCCGCACAACCTACACAAAGGTGTTTTTTAGGCATGTCCCAGAACGGCCGGCCTGGAAAATGCGCCAACCCCACACCACAGCGCCTCCACCTCCCAGGAACCAAGGACGGAGAAAACCAACACAGCACCAATGGTAACCATGGAGGTAGGTGGGTCTAGTTGCCCCCGGGACATAGCATGTGCAACTTCTTCACAGGTTGGGGGAAGGTTACACTTGTTTTGGGATACCTGGAGTTCTATAACTTCTGATCCTTTCATACTGCGCAGTATTCAGGGATACAAAATTGAACTTGATGAAAAAATCCTCAGCATGCACCTAGATGAAAGTTTGTGCTTTCACAAAAAGAGAAAGTGGAAGGTCATGCGGAACTGTTAAGACTACATACAAAAGGAGTAATTGAGAAAACCAAACATGAACCTCTTGAGTTTGTATCAAACATTTTCACCAAAAACAAAAAAGATAGCAGTTGGCGCATCATTATTGATTTGACACAACTGAATACTTTTGTGCAGTACACCCACTTCAAAATGGAAACTTTTGTTACTGCCAAACAACTAGTTTCCAAGGGGTACTTCATGGCTTGCATCGACCGAAAAGATGCATACTATTCAGTACCAATAGAGAAAGATCACCGCAGATATTTAAAATTTATCTGGATGGGGCAGCTCTGGCAGTATAAAGCGCTGCCTAATGGATTAACATCAGCCCCCAGACTGTTTACTAAAATATTGAAACCGGCATTGCCGTTTCTTCGGAAACAAAAGCATGTTGTCATGGCATATCTCGATGACATCCTAATTGTGGGGAAAACCTTGGAGTTGACCAAATTAGCTGTCTCAGCCACCAAGCTCCTATTTTAAAAATTGGGATTTATTATCCATCCAGACAAATCCAAGTTAATGCCTAATTACCCCATTAATTTACCGCAGGCACGTTGAGGGAGATGCAGTTTTCTGGAGCTAGATATTTGGCTGCTGTGTCGTTCATGGCCTGTTCCTGTAGTTGATTTGTTGTCAGATAATTTATACTGGCTGCCAGCTGTGGCTGCAACGGCAGTCCCTTCTGTGAAGGCATCGCGAACTTGGACACCATGCCGAGTAGCTCCTGTTCTTGCACCCCTAGCAAGTTGGATGATTCTTCTGCAAATCCCCCTGTTTAGAGTCAGCCCAGATCTGACTCCTTATGCTCCCCTGCGAAGAGGGTGAGACATTTGGCAGCCCTGTAAAGGGTGCTGCCGTGGGTCTGCTAGGAGACTCACGGTGACCAGACTCCTGCTGGAGTAGGTCACGTTGGAGCAATAGCTCCACTATCCGCTCCGTGCGGGATAATCGACCGCTGTCGCTTCCCACGGGCGATGAATCCTCCAGCCCGGACCGTGCCGAGTCAACGGGTTGCCCGACTTCCCGGTGGCTTTGCCGCCAGTCCGAGGTGTTCCTGTGGGCTGTTGCAGTGTCAAGTCGGGGGCTGCTGTTTGAACAATGAGCAGCTCAGGAGAAGCCGGCCGCTGCTGACTGCCCGCGTTCCCGCGGTCCTCCGCAGTCAGTCTTGTAGCGGTCCATTTGGACTTAGTTCATGACTTGTCCATGTTGCTCTGTAAGAAAAACCACAACAGAGCCCACAAAATGAGCTCAGGATAGTAAGTACTCACCTGTAGGTCCGTTTTAAACTTACCGGTGGAGGAGCGACCCTCCTCCCTGCCTGTCGCTTCGCAATGCATTCGACGATATGTTGACACGTGACTCCAAAGTAAAATATGCTCTAGTAGCTGACATGCCTGATCGATGCTGTGGTGAAGGACACCTCCGATCTGTTTCAGAGGACCAGTGATTTAGACTGTGCAAACTCTTGGTCATGCACACCATCCTCTGCAGCAGTTCTTGACCTTGTACCTTGGTGGCGCAGCGGGAGAGTTGTTACCTTGGTGTAGTCCAAATGGCTAATCAGATACTGAGATGAGTGCACTTAGAGTCATAGAGTCATATTTAAACAGCATGGAAACATGCCTTTCAACCCAACTTGCCCACACTGACCAACAAGGCCCATCTACACTTGTCCCACCTGCCTGCATTTGGCCCATATCCCTCTAAACCGGTCCCATCCTATGCAATAGTCCCTGCCTCAACTACCTCCTCCAGCAGTTTGTTCCGTATACCTCCCACCCTTTAAGTAAATAAGTTACCCCTCAGGTTCTTATTAGATCTTCTCCCCTTCTTAAACATATGTCCTCTGGCTCTCGATCCCCCTCCTGTGGGCAAGGGACTCGGTCTATTCCTCTCATGATTTTGAACACCTCTATAAGATCACCCCTCAAGCTCCAAGGAGTAAATTCCTCATCTACGCAACCTCTCTTTTTTGCTCAGGCCCTCCTTGTCACCAAGGAGACAAGGTGCCGCCCAGTGGCGTGGCTGGGATAGTGCGTGTGTTGAGACTGCACGCAAATGCATGGCTTCCAAAGAGGAGAAGGAAAATGAAGGAGTGAGTGTTAACTCAGAGAGTACCCTGAGCTGCTCAATTAGTTGGCACCAATTACCCAGGACAGGGCCTTCATGGTGAATGGCAGGGCTTTGTGGAGTGTTGTAGGGCAGAGGGATCCAGCAGTAGGGGGCTCCACGGGAAAGTCAAGAAGGCTTTTGGTACATTGCCCTTCATCAGCCAGAGTATTGTAGAGAAATCTGGACGTTATGTTACAGTTGTAAAAAAAAGTTAGTGAGGCTGCGCTTGGAGTATCGCGTATAGTTATGGGCCTGTCCCACTTAGACGATTTTTCAGCGGAATGCCGGCGAATGTCAAGTTGCTGGCAGTCCCCTGAAAAACCGGCAACACACACATCAGAGTGGAACACACACACACACACAAATGCGAGGGTCAGGGCAAGGAGGGGTGCGCTGTCTGAAATTCACATGGTACAAAGCCAAGGTGATACAGACACACACCGCGATGAACAGCAAGGTTGGCGCTGTCATTAAGACAGCTAGCACAGTGTACGGTAAGTCCTTTAAAAGAGGGGAGAATGCGGCAGAACGGGAGGGGAGAAAGGGGGAGAAGGTGGGAGAAGAAGTGGAGACAACTTTTAAGGAGCCAGACAACTTTGAATAAGCCAGAGATGCACAGCTGTGAAGTTTGGCGGGCATTTAACATTACTGGTCAGTTATCCTTGGTTCTGAAAACTCCTGCTTACGTTTTTTTCCCCAATGAGTCAATTAAAATGACTGGTCAGCAAAGGCGATTAACTAAAACTACTTACGACTACCTCGACTACCTGTAACTACATGGTGACCCCACTACAACTGTACCTATGACTACAGGATTATAACCATATAACCATATAACAATTACAGCACGGAAACAGGCCATCTCGGCCCTTCAAGTCCGTGCCGAACAACTTTTTTCCCTTAGTCCCACCTGCCTGCACTCATACCATAACCCTCCATACCCTTCTCATCCATATGCCTATCCAATTTATTTTTAAATGATACCAACGAACCTGCCGCCACCACTTCCACTGGAAGCTCATTCCACACCGCTACCATTCTCTGAGTAAAGAAGCTCCCCCTCATGTTACCCCTAAACCTCTGTCCCTTAATTCTAAAGTCATGTCCTCTTGTTTGAATCCTCCCTATTCTCAAAGGGAAAAGCTTCTCCACATTAACTCTGTCTATCCCTCTCATCATTTTAAAGACCTCTATCAAGTCCCCCCTTAACCTTCTGCGCTCCAGAGAATAAAGACCTAACTTATTCAACCTATCTCTGTAACTTAGCTGTTGAAACCCAGGCAACCTTCTAGTAAATCTCCTCTGTACCCTCTCTATTTTGTTGACATCCTTCCTATAATTGGGCGACCAAAATTGTACACCATACTCCAGATTTGGTCTCACCAACGCCTTGTACAATTTTAACATTACATCCCAGCTTCTATACTCAATGCTCTGATTTATAACTGCTCTGATTTGCTCTGATTATCGATTTTCTCCATGGCGACCAATCGCAGAAAATATTTCAACCATATGCGGCGACCATACTGAGGCCGCGACTAGTTCCCAGAACGCGGAAACACCTCGTGACCATGAAGGAGACTCACCAGAGACCACCAGCGAACCATGTAGCGAGCGCAGAGTCCCCTGCACTCGCCTAAAAAGTTACCTCAGTGGGACAGGCCCTTTATGGTGACCCTGCTGTAGGAAGGATATCATTAAGGAGGAAAAAGTGCAGAGAAGATTTATGAAGATTTAGCAATGTTACAAAATTTTAAAAATCAAGTCTGCAATTTATCCCATCAGATAAAGCATAAAAAGAAGTTTAATTTGACACCTAATTCACTTTCATATCTTCAGTATTAACAAAGTTATGGCCATTTTCATACTTGGAAATTAGCATCTTGTTCTCCATTGCCTTTCAATTGACAACTCAAAAGCTGTGATCTAGAACAGCTAAAAGCCCATGTCTTTCTTAAAAATTAAGAGAACTCAATGAAATTTTCAGTTATTATAGATTGAAGCATTCTGAAACAAATATGAAACAATCTTACTTGGATGACCTGAAATTAAAGCATATAATTAGTTAGTTATCTAATTGTAGCTAATTACAAAATTCAATGAGTAGATCTAAACATCTATCCATTTCTTAAGAAAAGATAAACTTTTTTTAAATTTCCTAAGTGTCCAAATAACATTCACACAATAATCCACAATATAACATAATTTTTAAATCTCATTTTCATGAATTTCTGGGCCAAATGGAAGGAATTTAGTGTTTAATGCCTGTAAATTAATGGCCATTTAAATCAACTAGCGAAAGGGTTTTAGTGGAATGCGGTGGATTGGAACGTTTGCGGTTTGCGGTGAAGTCGGGAGGAAAAATACTGTTGGTTCATACATTTTTTTGGACCCCTTTTCGCAAAACATGAAAATATGATTAAAGCCTCCATAAAAAACAACTTTTAATATAAAAATAAACTGTGTATCTTTTTTTCTCCCCTACGCAAAATCCTTCCCGTTGTCGGCGCTCACGGCTTTTGAAGGTGATTTTTAAATTACTCTAGTTGATAAATAATCTAGCGTAATTTAAAAATACCTTCATGAATGAAATGTTGGAGCGATTTTTCTTCCGCAACAATATCGCCCAACATGGATCGATTTTCCCAGTCTGCAGAAAAACGGCACTTTAAGCCCGCCCCCCTCTGAAAGGCGCCAAAGTCACGCACACGGGGAGCGGCAGAACTGCAGCGCTGCTCAAGGTAAGTTTTGTAACATACCTAGAAGATGTTTCCCGGACTCAACGGATTGAGCTACAGGGAAAGGTTGGGCATGCTGGGACTATTTCTTCGCAAGCAGGAAGCTGAGGGGTGATATTATTAAGGTGCATAAATCAATAATTCCAGGAGAAACCAGACCCAGCCTGTCCAGTCTTTTAGTTGAGTTTAGTTTTGAGTTACAGCATGCAAACAAGCCCTTAGGCCCAACGGGTCCACAGACCACCAATCACCAATTCACACTGGTTCTATGTTATCCCAGAAATAAATAGGGTGAAGACACGGCCTTTTGCCTAGTGTAAGTAGATCATGAATGGGTTTATCATAGGACATATGTGTAAGCTGAGAGGGGAAATGTTTAGTAGCAACCTGAGGGGCAACATTTTCAGTCAGAGGGTGGTGGGTGTATAGAACGAGCTGCCATCATTGCTGGGGTTGTCAACATAGCTTGCTTAAAGAGGACACTTCCAAACTACCGTTAGCATAGCTCCTGCATCAGAGGATCAAACACTCTCCACTGCTGGTCCACCATCGGAGATGAGCCCATTCCATCCCTCGCCCACGCTTTGGAAATCCTGTCTGAGCTTCTTCCTCTGGCATATAGACAGCGACTGAAGAGGGTAGCTCTGATCAAGAGGGGTTGCCTAGAGCTGGTCAGGGGAGGCAGAGGACAACTCCTTGTAGGTAAATTGGCCTCTGTTCAATTGCCCCTGGTGTGTATGGAGTGGATGTGAAACAAGAATATCATAGGACCAGTGTGAATTGGTGATTCATGGTCAGTGCAGACACTCTGGGCCGAATATGCTGCATCTCAAAACTAATCTAATCTAAACTGGATAGGCTGGGTCTTTTTTCTCTTGACCTTATAGAGTTATATAAAGTCATGAGAGGCAGGGGACCTGTTTCCATGCTGCATCTTTCAATCAAAGGCTGCGGCACGAAAAATGTAATTGCTCCTCCTCATATTGAATTGAATTGATGGATTTTATTAGCCAAGTATGTACACATACAAGGAATTTGCCTTGGTGCTTTGCTCGCAAGTAACAACACGATATACAGTAGACAATTAAAAATAAAATATTATAATTTAAACATGTGAAGAATGAAATAAAATTCCAGAGCAAAAGGAGGCTGTAGACTTTTGGTTATTGAGTAGAGCTACTGCTCGTGGAAAAAGGCAGTTTTTATGCCTGGCTGTGGCGGCTTTGACAGTCCGGAGTCGTCTTCCAGAGGGAAGTGATTCAAAGAGTTTGTGACCAGGGTGAGTGGGGTCAGAGTTGATCTTACCCGCTCGCTTCCTGGCCCTTGCAGTTCATCGATGGAGGGGAGTTGCAGCTAATAACCTTCTCGGCTGATTGGACGATTCGCTGCAGCCTCCAGGTGTCGTGCTTGGTGGCTGAGCCAAACCAGACCCTGATGGAGAAGGTGAGGACAGACTCTACGATGGCAGGTTAAAACTGGACCATCATTGCCTGTGGCAGATTGTGTTTCCTCAGCTGCCGCAGGGAGTACGTGCATCCGCTGTTGGGCCTTTTTGACTGTGGAGTCGGTGATGGCCTCACATTTAAGGTCCCTGGAGATGATGGCTCCAAGGAACTTAAAAGACTCCACAGATGTGACTGTGGTGTTGTTGATGGTGAGTGGGGGGAGGGGAGGGGGAGCTCTCCCAAAGTCTACAATCAATTCCACCATCTTAAGAGCATTGAGCTCCAGGTTGTTGTGATGGCACCAGGACGCCAGATGTGTCACTTCCTGTCTGTAGGCAGATTCCTCCCCATTCTGGATCAGTCCAATCAAGGTTGTGTCGTCTGCAAACTTGAGAAGCTTGACAGAGGAGCCTGTGGAGGTGCATTCGTTGGTGTAGAGAGAGTAGAGGAGAGGGGAGAGTACACAGGCTTGCGGTGCTCCTATGCTGAGGGTCTGCGGGTCCAAGATGTCTTTCCTAGCCTCACATGCTGCTTCCTGTCTGTCAAGAAGGTGGTGATCCACTGACAGAGGGGTTCAGGCACAGTCAACTGGGAGATCTTGGAGTTTGTAGCTCTGGCACAATGGTGTTGAATGCTGTTGAGTGTTGAATCATATCTGGTGTAAATGACAAATAAACACTTGGCTCTTGATGCTTGGAGGGATGTGAAGGAGAGGCTGGTCCAGATGGTTTTCTGATGTGAGTAGATAATGTGAGAAATGTATTTTTCCTTACTGGTGTTGCTCAGTTTAGTTTAGTATAGAGATACAGCACGGAAACAGGCCCTTTAGCCCAGTGAGTCCACACTGACCAACCATCACTCATACACTTGTTCTATGTTATTCCCGTTTCACATCCTACACACTAGGGAGAATCTACACAAGCCCCGAGAAAACCCACGTGGTCACGGGGAGAATGTACAACCTCCGAACAGACTGCACCCGTAGTCAGGATCGAACCTGGATCTCTGGCGCTGCAAGGCAGCAACTCTACCGCTGCGCCAGCACGCATCCCTGAATGTGGATAGGTGACATTTCGTGTCGGGTCTATCTGTCTAAAGAAGGGTCCCGACCCCGAAACGTCACCTGTCCATGGTTCCCCAGAGAGGCTGCCTGACCCGCTGAGTTACTCCAGCACTTTATGCCTTTCTCTGATAACAATTTAGCCAAGCTGACATTTAGTGTGATTAGTAAGACACTGGACAATCTGATGGCATTAAACTGTGCAGGAGATGCAATTATTCACATGCTGCCTTGGCAAGTTCTCACACTGCAGTGATATGTCTTTGTAACTATTTACTTCAACCTTTCTAGTTCTGATTTTTTTATTAGCTGTGGGGATGTGTGAATTTATTTTCTTATCAGCAGTACTTTCTTCTGCAGTTTTAACTGTTCCACGACTGCTGATAATTCAAACTGCTTGCATCTAGGCAGAGATGCATATAAAACCCACAACAGTAACAACTGACAGCAAAATCTATTAGCCCTCGGTATCAGTCAGATATCTTATCAAGGCAGCTGATTCCTGTGTCATTATCCTTCACAACTTGCTGCTTCATCTATTGAAGCAAAATCAAGGTGTGTTTAATTGTATGGTGATGTGGCACAGCGGTAGGGTTGCTGCCTTACAGCACCAGAGACCCAGGTTCAATCCTGACTATGGGTGCTGTCTGTGTGGAGTTTGTACGTTCTCCCCATGACCTGCGTGGGTTTTCTCCACATGCTCCGGTTTCTTCCCACACTCCAGACAATAGACAATAGGCGCAGGAGTAGGCCATTCGGCCCTTCGAGCCAGCACCGCCATTCAATGTGATCATGGCTGATCATCCCCAATCAGTACCCCTTTCCTGCCTTCTTCCCATATCCCCTGACTCCAGTATCTTTAAGAGCCCTAACTAGCTCTTTCTTGAAAGCATCAAGAAAACCTGCTTCCACCGCCCTCTGAGGCAGAGAATTCCACAGACTCACCACTCTCTGTGAGAAAAAGTATTTCCTCGTCTCCGTCTAAATGGCTTACCCCTTATTCTTAAACTGTGGCCCCTGGTTCTGGACTCGCCCGATATCGGGAACATGTTTCCTGCCTCTAGCATGTCCAAGCCATTTAACAATCTTACAGGTTTGCAGGCTAATTGGCTTGGTAAAATTGTGTGCGGTGATCGCTGGTCGGCATGGACTCAGTGGGTTGAAGAGTTTGTATCTCTAAATTAAACCAAATTAAACCAAACTAAACTTCCCAGCTGCTATTAGGCAACTGAATCATCCTACCACAACTAGAGCGTGGTCCTGAACTACTATCTACCTCATTGGTGACCCTCGGACTATCTTTGATCGGACTTTGCTGGCTTTACCTTGCACTAAACATTATTCCCTCATCATGTATTTGCACACTGTGAATGGCTCGATTGTGATCATGTATTGTCTTTCCGCTGACTGGTTAGCGCGCAAGAAACGCTTTTCACTGTACCTCGATACACGTGACAATAAACTAAACTGGAACTAAACTAAACTAAACTCACTGTTTCAATGAATAATTTGCATCCACTAATTATTCATTCTGGACACATACCCACTGGAGATCATACCATCGTTTAAATATAACACAAAAGTGGGGTCTGAGCCAAGCAGCGAAGCACTCAGCGAGTGCTGAGGTTAAACATCAGCACTAAATGACAAACCACCCAGAGGAATAAATGCAGTTACAAGAACGAAGACAGCGCCCACTCACCCCGGCCGGTGATCCTGGCTTCTCCACACCAAACCTCTCCTCAGAGTTCCCACTGATGTTGAGTTAAGAAGACTGCAAAAAAACTGCCCAGTCCATCATGGATTCTGCCTCCCCACCATCGAAGGGATTTACAGGAGACACTGCCGCAAGAAGGCAGCCAGGATCAGAGACCCACGCCACCCTGGCCACGCTCTCATTACCCCCTGCCATCGGGAACAAGGAACAAAAGCTTGAAAGGCTTTGGCTTTTTCACTATTCTTGTTTGTTTGTTTTGATGTATTTTTTATATATGTAAAGTTCAAGTTCAAGATCAAGTTTGCGTTTATTGTCACTTAACAAATTAAGGTGCAGTGACATTTGAGTTACCTTGCAGCCATATTATAACATAAACATCCACCACAGTGGGATCACCATTCCTCACTGTGATGGAAGGCAATAAAGTTCAGGCATCTTCCTGCTTTGTTCACCCGTGGTCAGGGCCTTTAAACGCTCCGCAGTTCGCCGCTACAGATGTTCAGGCCCTCTCGTCGGGATGATCGATACTCCGACGTCGGGACGGATCGGAACAAGGAGCCCCCGAGTTGGCCGCTTCCTACCGGAGACCGCAACTTCACGATGTTATAATGTCCACAGGCCCCCGCGGTCGGAGCACTTCTTCTGCCGATCCTCGACAAAGGATCGCAGCTCCGCTATGTTAAAGTGTGCGGCTTGAAGCTCCAGGTCTCCAGGAAAGGCCCCACCACTCCAGTTGTTAGGCCACGTGGGGGAGGGGAAACGCTGAGAAGGTCGCATGTATATGTGTGTGTGTGTGTGCGCATGTGTGTATGTGGCGTGTGTGTGTGTGTATAATGTGTGTGTGTGTGTGTGTGTATATATATGTAGATATATATATATATATTTATCATTTATTGTATTGTTTACAGTGTACTATGTTTCCATATTCTGTTGCGCTGCTGCAAGTTAGAATTTCATAGTTCTATCTGGGACACATGGCATTAAAACATTGACTCTTATCACTTGCAATACATTTGTCTGAAAAGTTTTTTATTAAATTGGCCAATTATATACTGTCATTTTAAAGATTACCAATTAATCTCACTCTGAGCAGAGTTTAAGTCAATCCACAAATGGATAGCCTATTTGAACATTTCATTTTTATACTGGATTATTATATTTAAAAAGTGTAACTTATTAAGCAGTAGAAGAATCAAAGCATATTTTTTAATTAAACTTTATAACAAAGCAGACAAACGCGGGGAAATCAACAGGTGCTTTCATTTATCTTAATGAGTCGTTCAACATGTGAGATGCACCAAAGCACGGCACGTCTAGTTTGGAGACACAAGGTTCAATACATGTGTTTTATTGTCACATGTGCGATGTACAAACACACTGTGAAATTAATTTCTTACAAACATTCCAGTCGAGTATTGCCATACCTAAGCAAAGTGTACAGAAATAGTCCACTGAGCCCGCATGCAAGAGCCGCCATCTTATGCCGCCATTTTCAAAGTCTCGTCGGCGCTCTAGTTGTTACGTGTGGTGCCCGATCTAGGCGAGCCCCAGGCTGTTGCACGGCCCCCAGGCGTTGCCTTCCCTTGGATGTCTGGATCGATCAGCGGACCAATGTCCCTGTCCTCGCTCGTCCAAGGAGAGCACGGTGGTGCAGCAGTAGCATGGCTGCCTTACAGCGCCAGAGACTCGGGTTCAATCCTTACTATGATCCTGACTATGGGTGCTGCCTGAACAGATGTTGTACGTTCTCCCCGTGATCTGCGTGGGTTTTCTCCAGGTTAATTGGCATTGGTAAAAGTATAAATTGTCCCTAATATGTGTAGGATGGGGCAAGTGTGCGGGGATCGCTGGTCTGTGCGGACAAAACATGTCCTCTCCTCATACCCAAAGCAGAAGATAGCTGTACGTGGCCAGACCACCTTCGCAGAGATGCAGCAGCATGAAGGTAAAGCTGAGGGCCTCAAACGACCAAATCAAAAGAGATGGAAGATTGTCGGCAATCTTACTGGGCAAATTATAGATTACACTGTTGATGTGTGTTGGTTGTCGACGATCTTTCTGCCCATCTGGCGCTGGGTCAGCCTCACCAATCTGGACCAGGTCTTACACTTTGTGAGTGCCCACCCTCCAAGATTAGTTTAGTTTAGTTTGGAAACAGGGCCTTCGACCCACCGCATCCGCATCGCCCCGGGATGGCGGGACTGTTATATGTTGATAGAATGGAGCGGCTGGGCTTGTACACTCTAGAATTTAGACGGATGAGAGGGGATCGTATTGAAACATATAAGATTATTAAGAGATTGAAAACGCTAGAGGCACGAGACATGTTCCGGATGTTGGGGGAGTCCAGAATCAGGGGCCACAGTTTAAGAATAAGGGGTAGGCCATTTGGAAGGGAGATGAGGAAATACTTTTTCACCCAGAGAGTTGTGAGTCTGTGGAATTCTCTGACTGAGAAGGCAGTGGAGGCTAATTCTCTGGATGCTTTCAAGAGAGAGTTAGATAGAGTTCTTACAGATAGCAGAGCCAAGGGAAATGGTGAGAAGGCAGGAACAGGATACTAATTGTGGATGATCAGCCATGATTGAAGGGCCAAATGGCCTACTCCTGCACCTATTGTCTATTGTCTATTGACAGCCCCACACACTAACATTATCTTAAACACAGTAGGGGCAGTTTACAATTTTACTAAAGCCAGTTAAGCTACAAACCTGGACCTCTTTGGAGTGTGGGGGGAAGGCTGAGATCTCGGAGAAAACCCACGCAGGTCACGGGGAGAACATACAAACGCCGTACAGACAGCACACATAGTGAACATCGAACCCGGGTCTCTGGCGCCGCAAGGCAGCAATTCTACCGCTGCACCACCGTGCTGCCCTAAGTAGATGACCTCCCCTCCATTCTTCATTGCCGTTACGAACTTAGAGATAATGAATGTGTTGGAGTAAACTTTGATCTCTGATGTAAGTAGAATATAGATGGTCATTCAAAGGTAGACACTGTTATAGCAGAGGGTAAGGATGGTGAGATGTTCAGTGCACACAGGGTAGTAGTGGGAGGGATTAACAGTTTCTTCAGGAAAAACAGCCAACATAATCAAGGACCTTTCTCACTCTGGTCATTCCCGCTTCTCCCCTCCCCCATTGGGCAGAAGGTACAAAAGCTTGAAAGCACGCACCAGCAGACGCAGGAACCAGCTTCTTCCCCATTGTTATCAGAATATTTAATGGTCCTCCCATACGTTTTATTTTTCATACAAAATCCTTTTATTCAGAACAAACAAAAATACAAAGTAGTAACACGATCAAAGAATGCCTATATTGGCATTTTACAAACAAAGTTATCAAATTAAAATATTAACATTTTTATCAACAATACATTCGACCTCCCGCGGTGACCATCGTTCACGGACGGCCTCCATAGTCCCCGTGGACAGCGCGTGTTCCCTCTCCACCCTCCCGTATGTTAGGTGGGCCTGATCTTCCAACCTAGCTCATTGCAGATTCTGGACTTTCTCCCTGGAACTGCAACAATATAGTGCTGAACACTGTACTCTGCACTCTGGTATGTTCCTCTTTGTACGTGTTGTACTTGTGTATGCCTCGATTGTGTTTCAGCTTTATCTGATTAAATTGGATAGCACACAAAAGCTTATTGCTGTATCTCGGTGCATGTGAGAATCGGTGTGGTGCTGGCTCGAAGGGCCGAATGGCCTCCTCCTGCACCTATTTTCTATGCTTAATAATACACCAATACAAATAATGACACATGTGCATATATATATGCACATGTGTGCGTGTGTGCACATGTGTGTTTGCATGTGTGCATGCAAGTTTCAGCAAAAAACTGCAGTATTTTCATTGGTCTAGGGTTTTCCCCTACATAACGTGATTTCCTGTTGTTTTAGTTTAGTTTAGATTAGTTTAGAGATACAGCACAGAAACAGGCCCTTCAGCCCACCGAGTCCGGGCCGACTAGCGATCCCCGTACATTAACACTATCCCACACACACTAGGGAGAATTTACAATTTTACCAAAGCCAATTAACCTACAAACCTGTACATCTTTGGAATGTGGGAGGAAACCGTAGCACCCGGAGAAACCCCATTGGGTCACAGGGAGAACGTACAAACTCCACACAGACAGCACCCATAGTCAGGATTGTACCCGGGTGTCTGGCGCTGTAAGGCAGCAACTCTACTGCTGCGCCACCGTGCCACCACATTCTTCCATAGTTTAGTGATTCCTACTCTTGGTTCTAACAGTTGCCTTCGTAGCTGGTCCCGATACCAAACTCTCACTCCCAAACCCAGTGGTCTGAAATTCACTGTTCTCCCCCAGTCCACACAATAGACAATAGAAAATAGGTGCAGGAGTAGGCCATTCTCTGTCTCTCACCTCTGCAGCAACCACAGTGGGCACTGCTGCTGAGTTTTTCATTTATTTTAGGGATGCAGTGTGGAAACAGGCCCTTAGACCCACCAAGTCTGCACCGACCAGCGACCCCCGCACATTAACACAATCCTACATTAGGAAGCATTTTTACATTTGTACCAAGCTAATTAAACTACAAACCTGTATGTCTTTGGAGTGTGCAAGAAAACCAAAGTTCTTGGACAACATCCATGCAGGTCACGGGGAGAACATACAAACTCCATACAGATAGCGCCCCTGGTTGGGATCAAACCCGGGTCTACGGCACAACTCTACCACTGCACCACACATTGCCGCTGTCTGACTAAGGTACATAGTAGGTCTTTGCAACCAGTGCCTTCTGTAACTGTTGTACAATGAGGTGTCTGCAGCAGTACTGCGATCACTTTGTAACTGTCGACGCCCTATGTGTGGCGACCCTTTGCATACCTTGTGCATGGTGTCCAAAACAAGGAATTTGTCATGTGACATGTTGTACGTTATAATAATAAAGTATCAATCAATCTTATCAGGAACGGCAAATCTCTCATTTTAGTTCACGCTCCTGGGGAGAGCGTTGGTGATTTTCCACATGTTTTTTGGCTAGCGTCATTACTATTTCAAGGGCACTCCATGAGGATGAATGCTACATGCAACAGCAGTTTAGCACATCAGAACAAAAAGACCAAAACCATTTTCCTTTTTGTTAACATCTGGCATTTATAGAAATATATAAGGTACAAGCTTTGCAGCACAAGTTGTTATAACAAAACATATATTTTACAGCTATTCATTATGTCCTTCCAAACAGATTCCCATACACGGAATTATTTTCAAAGTACATCTATTGGTGTGGTACACACAACCACAGCCCAGGGGCATGGCAGCAAAATGGTTATGATCATCAAACGATCCAGAGGCACAGCTTCAAATCCCACAGTGGGAGGTGACCAGTTTACATTTATCTGGTTAAATAAATCTAGAATAAAAGAGGTAGTCTTGGTAATGGTGACTGAGGGACTACTGCATTGTTATAAGGTCATAAGGAATAGAGTAGAATTAGGCCGTTCGGCCCATCATGTCTATTCCACCATTCAACCATGACTGATTTATCTCCCCCTCCTAACCCCATTAGAAACATAGAAATATAGAAACATAGACATAGAAATTAGGTGCAGGAGTAGGCCATTCAGTCCTTCGAGCCTGCACCGCCATTCAATATGATCATATCCAAATCAGTATCCCGTACCTGCCTTTTCTCCATACCCTCTGATCCCCTTAGCCACAAGGGCCACATCTAACTCCCTCTTAAATATAGCCAATGAACTGGCCTCAACTACCCTCTGTGGCAGAGAGTTCCAGACCCACCACTCTCTGTGTGAAAAAAGTCCTTCTCATCTCGGTCCTAAAGGATTTCCCCCTTATCCTTAAGCTGTGACCTCTTGTCCTGGACTTCCCCAACATCGGGAACAATCTTCCTGCATCTAGCCTGTCCAACCCCTTAAGAATTTTGTAAGTTTCTATAAGATCCCCTCTCAATCTCCTAAATTCTAGAGAGGGGATCTTATACATAGAAAACATAGAAAATAGGCGCAGGAGGAGGCCCTTCGGCCCTTCGAGCCAGCATTGCCATTCATTGTGATCATGGCTGATCGTCCCAATCAATAACCCGTGCCTGCCTTCTCCCCATATCTGTTGATTCCACCATATCCCTTGATTCCATTCTCCTGCCTTCTCCCCATAACCTCTGACACCTGTACTAATCGCAAATCTATCTATCTCCACCTTATTAAAAATCTTAAAAGCTTATTGGAGAAACACATATACAGCTTTCACTGTGTGAGGGGTTTAAGTGTCTCCACAGCAATGCAATCACATCTGAAGCAACCCAGTCACTCAGTTCAGACGTGGCTTGTTCTCCCTGGAGCACCAGAGGCTGAGGGGAGATCTAACAGAAGAATATAAAATTATGACAGGCGTAGATAGGGTAGACAGTCAGAACCTTTTTCCCAGGGAGGAAGTGTCAACAAACTAGAGGGCGGAGCTTTAAGGCAAGAGGGTCAAAGTTTAGAGAAGATATACGGGGCATGTTTTGTACACAGAGGGTGGTGGGTGCTGGAACGTTGCTAGGGGTGGTGGTGGAAGCACATATAATAGTGGCATTAAAGAGGCTTTCAGATAGGCACAGGGATAAGTAGGGGATAGAGGGATACGAATCACGGCCAGGCATCATATTAGATAGATAGATTTTTGATTAGTACGGGCATCAGAGGTTGTGGGAAGAAGACAGGAGAATGGGGTTAGACGGGAGCAGCCAGAATTGAATGGCAGAGTAGACTTGATGGTCTGAATGGACTCATTCTGCTCCTTTCACTTATGAACATATTGGGTATGTAATTCGGCCCTTCGAGCCAGCACCGCCATTCAATGTGATCATGGCCAAAATCAGTGCCCCGTTCCTGCTTTTTCCCCATATCCCTGGATTCAGTTTGCCCCAAGAGCTAAATCTACTCGACTCACTCAAGCAACCCTCTTGGGGATATTATTTCTGGCCTATCCAACCCGCTCCTGTCCATTTTGCAGCATAAACCAAACGTGTTTTCTCTTCCCCGGTGCTGCTGAAGCGTCTTCGATGTGAAACGTGTTTTCATTTCCACAGACGTTGTCTAACTTGCTGCGGTCTGGTTTGTTTCTGGGCTTCATTGATTTCCCCTCCCCTCCCCTTGAAGGCTCGACAGTTGCAGCACAGCAAAGTGCCGGCCGTTCACATCCAGGCTGCATCCACTCCTGCACCTATTTTCTACATCTCTATGTTTCTTTCTATTGGTGAACAGATGTCGTCTGCTTGAGAGATGAAGGAGGATTGTTGCAGAGACATTCAACCATCATGTCCAGCTGGAGGTGGAGGCTCAGAGCTGTGGGATGATCAGGCAGTGTTAGTGGAGAGGCAGATAGAGAGAGAGAGAGAGGGAGAGACAGGTAGTTCTGTTTAGTTTATTGTCACGTGTACCGCGGTACAGTGAAAAGCTTTTGTTGCGTGCTAACCAGTCAGCAGAAAGACAATACATGATTATAATCGATCCATTTACAGTGTATAGATACATGATAAAGGAATAATGTTTAGTGCAAGGTAAAGCCAGCAAAGTCCAATCGAGGATAAGCCAAGGACCATCAAAGAGGTAGATAGTAGTTCAGCACCGCTTTCTGGTTGTGGTAGGATGATTCAGTTGCCTGATAACAGCTGGGAACAAACTGTCCCTGAATCTGGAGGTGTGCGTTTTCACACTTCTGTAACTTTCGCCTGATGGGAGAAGAGAGAGTGGCCGGGGTGCGACTCGTCCTTGATGATGCTGCTGGCCTTGCCGAGGCAGCGTGAGGGTATCAATGGAGACAATGGACGAGAGGTTGGTTTGTGTGATGGATGGTCTGGGCTGCATCCACAATTTGCTGCAATTCCTTGCGGTCTTGGATGGAGCTGTTTCCAAACCAAGCTGCGATGCATCCTGATAAATGATTTTTATGGTGCATCTGTAGAAGTTGGGGAGAGTTGTAGGGGACATGCCAAACTTCCTAAACCTTCTAAGGAAGTAGAGGCGTTGGTGTGTTTTCTTGTTCGTTGCTTCAATATGGGTGGTCCAGGAGAATTGATGGTGATATTGTCTCTTAGGAATTTGAGTTTTCATCCATCTCTACTTCGGCGCTGTCAATGCAAACTGGGGTATGTGCACAGCTCTGCTTCCTGACGTCCATCACCATCTCCTTTGTCTCGCTGACATTGAGAGAAAGGACACGGGGTTCTCAATCTCCTTCCTGTACTCCATCTCATCATTATTTGATATCCGGCCCACAATGGTGGTGTAGTTAGTGAATTTGAAAATTGTATTAGAGTGGGAGGAGAGAGATCGGGGGGAGAGAGAGAAAGAGAGAGAGAGCAAGAGAGAATAAGAGAGAGAAAGAAAAAGAGAGTGAGAGAGAGAGAGAGAGAGAGAGAAAAAGAGAGAGCGAGAGAGAGAGAGAGAGAGAGAGAGATCAGAGAGAGAGAGAGAGAGAGAGAGAGAGAGATCAGAGAGAGAGAGAGAGAGAGAGAGAGAGAGAGAGATCAGAGAGACGAAGAAAACTGAGTATTAAAGATGTATAACCTGATACAGACTGAGAAAGCAAGTTACCTGGAATTGTTGAAATCTATATTGAGTCAGAAATATTGCAATGTTCCCCCAAAGGAAAACAGAGTGTTCTTTCTCAGACTTTATTAGAGCAGAGACCACTGGCCGGGAGACTGGAATGAAAATGAGATGGAGAATTAAAGTGACAGGTAACTAAAAGCTGAGGGCAGGTGCAGGCGGAATGCTGCCCCCCCTCCACGATCCACGCTCCACGCTCCACCCTCCACGCTCCACGCTCCACGCTCCACGCTCCACGCTCCACGCTCCACCCTCCACGCTCCACGCTCCACGCTCCACGCTCCACGCTTCACGCTCCATGATCCACGCTCCACGCTCCACCCCCCACGCTCCACGCTCCACGCTCCACGCTCCACCCTCCACGCTCCACGCTCCACGCTCCACCCTCCACGCTCCACCCTCCACGCTCCACGCTCCACGCTCCACGCTCCACGCTCCACGCTCCACGCTCCACGCTCCACCCTCCACGCTCCACGCTCCACCCTCCACCCTCCACGCTCCACGCTCCACGCTCCACGCTCCACCCTCCACGCTCCACGCTCCACGCTCCACCCTCCACGCTCCACGCTCCACGCTCCACCCTCCACGCTCCACGCTCCACGCTCCACCCTCCACGCTCCACGCTCCACGCTCCACCCTCCACCCTCCACGCTCCACGCTCCACGCTCCACGCTCCACGCTCCACCCTCCATGCTCCACGCTCCACGCTCCACGCTCCACCCTCCACGCTCCACGCTCCACGCTCCACCCTCCACGCTCCACGCTCCACGCTCCACCCTCCACGCTCCACGCTCCACGCTCCACGCTCCACGTTCACTATTTCCAATGTCCATGGGTGTGATCAGACCACACCGTGAACAGCCCAAGCAATGCACCAGGTTAGGGGAGGTGCAAGTGGACGATTGTTCCACTGAACACGATCTGATCATGGGAAGGAAGGAGGCTTAAAGACAGTTCCGTATCCTGCAGACACACAAGAGCTGGGCGGCACGGTGGCGCAGTGGTAGAGTTGCTGCCTTACAGCCATTGCAGCACTGGAGACCCAAGTTCGATCCCGACTACGGGTGCTGTGTGTACGGAGTTTGGACATTCCTCCCACACTCTAAAGACGTACAGGTTTGTAGGCTAATTGGCTTGGTGTATGTGTAAATTGTCCCCAGTGTGTGGTGGGTGGCGTTAAAATGTGAGGATCGCCGGTCGGAACGGACTCGGTGGGCCAAAGGGCCTTTTTCCGTACTGTATCTTGAAACAAAACTAAACTAAACGTTCTGCTAGAACATGGTGAGAGAACTGTGTTGGCTCCCAGACTAATGAAATGAAGCGCCGTGGGAAGGTTGATTGGGGTGGGAGAGTAGACCTGATTAATTGATTGAAACTTCATTATCATATGTGACATGTCACAGTGGAATTCTTTGTTTTGCTCACCATACACAACGTATGCAAAGAGACATCATGTGAAGGGTGCGGACACAGTTACAAAGTACCCAGTGTAGTCCCTGAAGGGCATGTCCCACTTGTCCAATTTTTCCCGGCAACTTGCCGGCACCAATCATAGTCGGAGCAGGTGGACGAAAATTCTCAACATGTTGAAAATCCAGCGGCGACCAGATAAAGGCGCGACTCTTTGGGCGACTACTCATGACCATACAGGAGTCACGTGTCGACATGTCGCGGGGTGTCGCCTGTGTGGTCGTGAGTAGTCTCCCAAAGTTTCATACCTTTTTCTGGTCGCTGCTGGATTTTCAACATGTTGAGAATTTTCGGCGACCTGCTCCGACTATGACGGGTGCCGGCAAGTTGCCGAAGATAATTGTGTAAGTGGGACAGGCCGTCAATAGTTCCTCTTTGTTCTCTCGGCAGCTCCCCCCCACCCTACCCTCCTCCTCCACCCCCCCGCCCCCCCCACCCCCATCCCCATTGCAGTTAATGGAAATCTGAAATGAAAAAAGAATTGTTGGAAACAGCCAGAAGGTCCGGAAAGAGAAACGGACTTCACATTTAGGCTCGACACAAAATGCTGGAGTAACTCAGCGGGACGGGCAGCATCTCTGGAGAGAAGGAATGGGTGACGTTTCAGGTCGAGGCCCTTCTTCATTTAGGCTGATGTTCCCGAGAGAGAAGGTGTCTCTCACTGGTGGGAAGTTTGAAATGTCGACAAGTCCAGGTGCCTGACCTCCACTGAAATCAAAGCAGAGAAAACCATTTCTCAGAATAAAAGAACGTACATTTAAAAAGGAGGATTAATTTCTTTAGTCAGAGGGTGGTGAATCTGTGGAATTCATTGCCACAGACGGCTGTGGAGGCCAAGCCAATGGATATTTCTAAGGCGGAGATTGATAAATTCTTGATTAGTACGGGTTGTCAGTGGTTATTGGGGAGAAGGCAGGAGAATGGGGTTTAGAGGGAAAGATGGGTTGGAATGATTGAAGGACAGAGTAGACTCGATGGGCCAAATGGCCTAATTCTGCTCCTTGAACTTAAGAATTGATGAACTCTCGGTGTACAACTACTATACACTTGTACTGTATCTGAGATGTTTATCTAAGATGTATCTAACTCTTTATGTACAGTGATGCTCATACTGAACTGGATAATAAAATTAATCTAACTGTCGGTATATGTGAAAAGTAAAGTACCATTGAAAATACCCATGAACCATAAAACCAAGCCTATGACTTCAGAATTCATGAACTTCTTCATCAAAACAGGATCTGGGTGATGAGACCGAGTTTGATTTTTAGTTTAGAAATACAGTATGGAAACAGGCCTTTCAGCCCACCAAGTTTCATCAACCATCAATCACCCCTTCAATCTAGTTTCTATGAATTCCCATTTTTGCGTCCACTCCATTACACATAAGGGGCCAATTAACCTGCAAACCCGCACGTCTATGGGATGTGGGAAGAAACCGTAGCACCCGGAGGAAACCCACGCAGTCACAGAGAGAACGGGTAATCTCCACTGAGACAGCGCCCGCGGTCAGGATCGAACCCGGTTTTAGTTTAGTTTAGGGATACAGCGCGGAAACAGACCCTTTGGCCCACCGTGTCCGCGCCGACCAGCGATCCCCGCACATTAACACTATCAATACACCCAGGAGGGACAATGTTTACATTTACCAAGCCAATTAGCCTGTACATCTTTGGAGTGTGGGAGGAAACCAAAGATCTTGGAGAAAACCCACGCAGGGCGCGGAGAGAACGTACAAACTCCGTACAGACAGCACCCCGTAGTGGGGATTGAACCCAGGTCTCCGGCGCTGCATTCGCTGTGAGGCAGCCAGTTACTGCTGCTCCACCGTGACCACCGCTCTACCCACTGCACCACTATCCGCCCTGTTTCACCGCAGTCATGGTTTGGAGCTTTGACCTCCAAGTTATGTTGGTATGAACAGAATTTTGACACATCGTTTAATGCACAACTGAGATCAGGAGAAGGTGAAATTGACCAGAAGTTCCCAATCAAATGATGCGATTTCTCTTGGAAAGCATTATTAGGGTACTTAATTAAAATTGCAATGGCACTAAATCTGGGTAGAAAATGTTAAATGTCAAAATGTAATTTACTCCAGTCATAATGGTCCCGTCCTGAAACATCTGTCTATTCCCTCCACAGATGTTGCCTGACCTGCTGAGTTACACCTCCTATCCTGTATCCAGTTACTCTGTGGACGGAATCATACATTGTCTTTCCGCTGGCTGGTTAGCGCGCAACAAAAACCGAAGATAGACACAAAATGCTGGAGTAACTCAGCGGGACAGGTAGCATCTCTGGGGAGAAGGAATGGGTGGCATTTTGGGTCGATATCCCAGGATGTTTCGTTGCTTTTGGTCCCAGGTTGCTTTCAAGAGAGAGCTAAATAGGGCTCTTAAAAATAGTGGAGTCAGGGGATATGGGGAGAAGGCAGGAACGGGGTACTGATTGGGGATGATCAGCCAGGATCACATTGAATGGCGGTGCTGGCTGGAAGGGCCAAATGGCCTACTCCTGCACCTATTGTCTATTGTCTATTGATGGAAGGAATGGGTGATGTTTTGAGTCGAGACCACAAAGTCACCCATTCCTTTTCTCCAGAGATGCTGCCTGCCCCGCTGAGTTACTCCAGCATTTTGTGTCTATCTTCAAACTAAATTGTGCCATTGAATTTTTAGGTATATTATGCCCTGGGAAGAGCGTATTGAAGAGGCTAATGAGAGGAAGCGCGCAAAGTACCAGGAACTGGTGGAGATGTGCCAGGACAGAGGCTGGAAGATGTACTATGAGCCGATAGAGGTGGGCTGTTCAGAGGACGCTCACTCTGCAAAGTCCTCAACCAGTTGGGCTTTACGGGGCTGGCAAAGAAGAGGGCCATTCAATCCGCAAGTGAAGCCGCAGAGAAAGCCACTAGGTGGCTTTGGATTAAGAGGGCTGATCCGTGGGCGGTTGCTGCTGGGACGCAAGTCGGGGCTTGATCAACCCCGGCTGGGTCGCCTGGGCGAGGGTGTCTGATGTTGTGAGACCCGAAACACCCGATGACCCCAGGTCACATCACTGAGGATGCGTCCCAGCGCAACTAGAAGATGTATCTTTCACACTGCAATCTACCTTCCGCCAACTTTGTAGTGATGAAAGAATGCAATGTTATGATAGAGTGCCAGATTACATTTCCCATCTGGAGTCCTGACAGGATTCATATCCTGCAGGAATGCTTTATTTCTTATTCCGTGCTTTGACAGTTAAAGCTGTTTACCTCTGCACTCAAGTTCCAGCGGTGGAATGTGAAGGTGATTCTTCAATAGAATGGCTGGGTACCCCCGCTCCCTGCAAACATGGTACCTGACTAAAGATAGACACAAAGTGCTGGAGTAACTCAGCGGGAAACACTGCATGTCTGGAGAGAAGGAGTGGGTGACGTTTCGGTTCGAGACCCTTCTTCAGACTGACTCAGCTGCAAATGTGATAAACACATCTCACGCGGCACAGTGGCGCAGCTGGTAGAGCTGCTGTCTCACGGTGTCAGAGACAAGGGTTCAATACTAACTTTAGACTTTAGAGCTACAGCGTGGAAACAGGTCCTTGGACCCACCGAGTCCGCGCCGACCAGCGATCACCCCGTACACTAACACTGTCCCACACACAGGGGCAATTTACAATTTTTATCAAAGCCAATTAACCTACCAACCTGTATGGCTTTGGAGTGTGGCAGGAAGCCGGAGCACCCGGAGAAAACCCACATGGTCACAGGGAGAACGTACGAACTCCGTACAGAGAGCAACCGTACTGATAGCAACCGCTGCGCCACTGTGCTTCCACTGTGACCTTGTATGCTGACTGTGTGGAGGTTGCATGTCCTCCACATGGGCTTCATCCGGTTGCTCCGGTTTCCTCCCCCATCCCCAAAAACACGTGGATTTGTAGGTTAATTGGCTTTTGTCAAGTGGTTCTTGTGTGCAGGGAGTTAATACAAAATTGGGATAAGATAGAACTAGTGTGAATGGGTGATCACTGGCCGGCATGGACGCAGTGGGCTGTAGGGCCTGTTTCCATGCTGGATCTTGAAACTGAAACGGAACTAACTTGTCTGAAACAGAGGCATGCAACAAAATAAAATCTCCGACACGGAGCAGGGACATCTTATGGTTGACTTCAACGTTATTATTAGTGTCAGTAAGGACCAGCATTCAATGGTCACATAAATAACACACTAAGGAACCATAATAGAAGATAAACTGGTCATGATTAATGTTGCAGCTGCAACCATTGTTTCCTCCAATGTTTTGTTTATAGCAAATTATTACACTTGAAATTCATTCACGCAAATTCATTCAAATAAAATAGTATCATGCTGTTGAAAATCGAGCAAACACAGCATGGAGCTATTTTACACACAGTGCATTCAGACAGTATTCAGACCCCTTCACTTTTTCCACATTTTGTTACGTTACAGCCTTATTCTAAAAGGGATTAAATTCATTTTTTTAAATCATCAATCTACACACAGTACCCCAGAATGAAGAAGCGAAAACAGGTGTTTACATTTTTTTGCAAAGTAATTAAAAATAAATAACAGAAATATCACATTTACATAAATAATCAGACCCTTTGCTATGACACTCAAAATTGAGCTTAGGTTCATCCTGTTTCCATTGATTATCCTTGGGATGTTTCTACAACTTGATTGGAGTCCATTATTAAATTGTAGTAAATTAAATTGATTGGACATGATTTGGAAAGGCGCACACCTGTCTATATAAGGTCCCACAGTTGACAGTGCATGTCAGAGCAAAAACCAAGCCATGAAGATGAAGGAATTGTCCGTAGACCTCCGAGACAGGATTGTGTCGAGACGCAGATCTGGGGAAGGGTATAAAACAATTTCTGCAGCTTTGCAGGTCCCGAAGAGCACAGTGGCCTCCGTCATTCTTAAATGGAAGAACTTTGGAACCACCAGGACTCTTCATAGAGCTGGCCGCCCGGCCAAACTGAGCAATCGGGGGAGAAGGGCCTTGGTCAGGGAGGTGGCCGAGTACCCGGTAGTCACTCTGACAGAACTCCAGAGTTCTTCTGTGGAGATGGGAGAACGTTCCAGAAGAACAACTATATCTGCAACACTCCACCAATCAGCACTCACCTTTTTGGTAAAGTGACCAGACGGAAGCCACTCCTCAGTAAAAGGCACATGACAGCCCGCTTGGAGTTTACCAAAAGGCACCCAAACAAGATTCTCTGGTCTGATGAAAGCAAGATTGAACTCTTTGGCCTGAATGCCAAGCATCATGTCTGGAGGAAACCAGGCACCGCTCATCACCTGGCCAATACCAAACCTCAAGTGAAGCATGGTGGTGGCAGCATCATGCTGTGGGGATGTTTTTCAGCGGCAGGAACTGGGAGACTAGTCAGGATCGAGGGAAAGATGAACGGAGCAAAGTACAGAGAGATCCTTGATGAAAACCTGCTCCGGACCTCAGACTGGAGTGGAGGTTCACCTTCCAACAGGACAATGACCCTAAGCACACAGCCAAGACAACACAGGAGTGGCTTTGCGACAAGTCTATGAATGTCCTTGAGTGGCCCAGCCAGAGCCTGGACTTGAACCCGATCGAACATCTCTGGAGGGACCGGAAAATATTTGTGCATCGACGCTCCCCATCCAACCTGACAGAGCTTGAGAGGATCTGCAGAGAAGAATGGGTGAAATTACCCAAATACAGGTGCACCAAACTTGTAGTGTCATACCCAAGAAGACTTGAAGCTGTAATCACTGCCAAAGGTGCCTCAACAAAGTACTGAGTAAAGGGTCTGAATACTGATGTAAATGTGATATTTCAGTTATTTATTTTTAATTACTTTGCAAAGAATTTTAAACACCTGTTTTCACTATTTTATTATGGGGTATTGTGTGTAGATTAATGATTAGGAAAATGAATTTAATTTATTTTAAAATAAGGCTGTAATGCAACAAAATGTGGAAACGTGAAGGGGTTTGAATACTTTCTAAATTTGTCACCATGCTTTTTGTCCCAATTTTACATATAATATAGAACAGTACAGCACAGGAACAGGCCCTTCGGCCCACAATGTCTTTGCCGGTCATAATGCAATATCAATTTTTATCCGTTTGCTTATAACCTGTGTCACCTTCGTTCCCTGCACATCCATATGCCTATCCAAAAATCTCCTAAATGTCACTGTCGTATCTGCCTCCACCAGCAGGCTTGGAGGATGAATTCCAAGGACTCAGCAGCCTCTTAAAAGCCACTATTATCTCTGGCACCACCACCATTCAACGGTTCGCTGCTCCAACGGTTCTCTGTTGTCACATATGCATGGCACAGTGAATTTCCGTTGCACAACCCATACCAGCACAGTCACCAGATTTCAGTGCCAGTTACAAAGAAAAAGTTCTAGGTCCAACATCAGAAGTCCAGCCCAGTACAGGAAGTACTGCAGAACCCCTAATACAGGTACGCCCAGGTAATCCTCAGCACGCTGAAGGCTTACAACACAACATTCCTCTCCTCGTCCGAGCGTCTTTATGCCCCTGGAGCACCTAATGCACCCACAGGTGCAGTAGAAAGAACACTCAATTACAAACTCAAGAAGCGATTACTTGATTGGATCCTTATACCTGTCCACTGAAGCAGGTAGAGTGGACACAGTCACTTCCTGCATTGCACACCTCCACATAGTGCAGGTGCATGGAGAAAGCACTTGTGTCCTTGTGGAGATCTCCTTGGACACGGCCTGCCCAGAGCACCTGGCTGTGGCTTTAGAGGTCTCTTTGCACACAAGACATGCCTCCTACATGCACAGAGTATTGGAAGCACTCAGCCACCTCCTCCCTTCATTGCAGCAGCTTTTCTTCTCGTTCCAAAAGGGACCCGACCCGAAAAAGGAAAAGTCACCTCTTCCTTTTACTCCACAGATGCTGCCTGACCCTCTGAGTTATTCCAGCACTTTGTCTCTATCTTATTTCCAGTAGCAATGTCCCCCTCCAGCTTGAAGAGTGGTGCTTGCATTGTGGTACACCGCTTTCAGGGGCGGCACGGTGGCGCAGCGGTAGAGTTGCTGCCTTACAGCTCTTTCAGCATCAGAGACCCGGGTTTGATCCTGATCCGGGTGCTTGTCAGTATAGAGTTTGTACGTTCTCCCCGTGACCTGCGTGGGTTTTCTCAGAGATCTTTGATTGCCTCCCACACTACAAAGACATACAGGTTTGTAGGTTAATAGGCTTGGTATAATTGTAACTTGTCCCTAGTGTGTGTAGAATGGTGTTAATGTGCGGGGATCGCTGGTCAGTTCAGACTCGGTGGGCTGAAGGGCCTGTTTCCGTGCTGTATCTCTAAACTAAGCTAAACTAAAGGGCCTGTCCCACGGATGTCATTTGCACGTCATTTACGCGACATAATTTACGCACCATGATACGTGCCTAGGATTTTAGGATCCACAAAATCTTTGCGTGCCACCTACAAATGACGCCCAAGTGGGACAGGCCCTTTAGAAGCCTCTAAAGATCATTACTGTAACGGCGTTAGAACTGCAGGACCTCACCACTCCTCAGTGTGAGTGTAAGTGCAGCATTATTCAACAACACCCAGCTACTGTGAATCTGACATTGACGTTCTCATTCTTTCTGCAAATTTCACAGTTATCATTAACACCAAAAACATGGATTGGCGCTGATTCTAGGCTGTAAGTTACACAACAATCTAAACATCATCCATTCCTTCTCTCCAGAGATGCAGTCTGACCTGTTGAGTTATTCCAGTTTTTTGTGTCTCTTCGGTTTAAAACAGCATCTGCAGTTTCTTCCGACATAATCTTAGAGATTTACTTTAGAGGTACAGCGCAGCAACAGGCCCTTCGGCCCACTGAGTCCAGGTTGACCAGCGATCCCTGTGCGCTAACACTATCCTAAAAACCAGCGATGATTTACCAATTTTATTTAAACCAAAGCCAAATTAACGTGCAAACCAGTACGTCTTTGTTGTGTGGGAGGGGACTGGAACACCCGGAGAAAACACTCACACAGTCATAGGGAGAACGTGCAAACTCTGTACAGTCAGCACCCATAGTCAGGATGGAACGCAGCCCTCTGGTGCTGTCAGGCTACCACTGTGCCATCTTGCTGCTCTAATTGCTGCCAATGTTTTGAAGGGGAGAAGTCATTGGGCAATATTTGCCTTGAAAGTAGATTTGGAGATCTGCTTCTGATAGCATCTTGGCTTTGGACATGTTTCCAGTACATGGAACGTTATTTTGAATCATGCTGTGAATATTTGGCAAGCCTGCAATTTACCTTCATCTCCCTTCCATTTATATTTCTCATGTAGCTGTCCCACCGTTGACCACTTCCCAGTCGCACTCTTGTCCCACCTTCCGTCAACACGCATTCACAGTGACTTGATCTATCAACAGTGTCAGGACTGCTAAGACATTGCCAGGACTTGAGGGCCTGAGCTACGGGGAGAGGTTGGGCAGGAGAGGATTGTGTTCCTTGGAGCACAAGAGGATGAGGACTGATCTTATAGAGTGGTGTAAAACCACGAGGGGAATACATAGGGTAGATGCACAGCCTATTACCAAGAGGGGCAGAATTAAGAATCAGGGAACATAGGTTTAAGGTGAGAGGGGCAAGATTTAATGGGAAACTGAAGTGCAGCTTTTTCACACAGAGGGTGGTGAGCGTATGGAACGTCCTACCAGAGGCAGTAGTTAAGGCAGGTACTTTAACAACATTTAAATGGCATTTGGACAAGTACATGGATAGAAAGGTTTAGAAGGATATGGGCCAAACGTGGGCAGATGGGACTGGCGTAGATGTGGAATCTTGGTCGGCATGGGCAAGTTGGGCTGAAGGGCCTCTTTCTGTGCCGTGTGACTCTATGACTATGAGTGCAGCCGTGTTGAGAGACATGAAGGATTCAGATTAGATAACTCAGAACAGCTCTGAAAAGAAATCTCTGGCGTGATACAAATAACCAGGCAAAATATGCAGTGCAACACAATCTTAGATAAATGCCTTGGAGAAAATAACATTCTGGATGATTTAAATTAATCTGCGATTTGACTGAGTTTGAGATCAAATAGCTTAATCAAATTTATACTCAACATCTTGTTAACATCTCCCTGAGACTGAGGGGTCGCATTTGTTCAGGTTCCATCTCTTCCCAACTGCAGCAAAAAATAGTTTGCAAAAATAGATGTTTGCATTGAAGTTTACAACAGAGTGCAGATGGAGACAGAATGTAGATTCCGCTGTCACTGGACAGATATGTCTGCAATGTTCCACTTCAAAGAGATAGAAACATAGAAAATAGGTGCAGGCGCAGGCCATTCAGCCCTTCAAGCCAGCACCACCATTCAATGTGATCAAGAGTAAAGAGACTTTCATTGTCATGTGTCCCAGATAGGACAATGACATTCTTGCTTGATGCAGCGCACCAGAATATGTAAACATAATACAGAACGAGAGATAAAGGTTCCGTGTGTCTATAGACCATAAATACACAATAAATCAACAGATATAGTGTAATAATAATAATAATAGACTGTTAATAATAGATCATGGCTAATCATCCAAAATCAGTACCCCGTTCCTGCTTTCTCCCCATATCCCTTGTTAGCCCGAAGAGCTATATCTAACTCTCTCTTGAATACATGAAGAGAGAGTACATCAAGTTCTTCAAGAGTCACTGTGTACTAGTCACAATTACGAGGATATGGGAGCAGGGGTAAGCCCAGTGGTTCCTCACACTCGTTCACCGTTCAATCATAGAGTTGGTTCCTTACTATTGGCAGGCTAGGATTGGATTCCTTGGAGTTCAAGAGGCTGAGGACTGATATTATACAGGAGTATAAAACCATGAGTGGAATACATAGGCACAGTTCTTTTACCCAGACCAAGGGGGATCAAGAACCAGAAGTAGGAGTAAGGTGAGAGGAGGAAGATTTAATAGGAACATAAGGTGCAACTTGTTTCCAGAGAGGGTGGTGGATATATGTGACAAGCTGCCAGAGGAGATATACTGTATGAGGCGGGTACTGTAACAACATTTAAAAGACATTTGGACAGGTATATTGACAGGAAAGGCTTAGATGGATGTGGACCAAACGCAGACATGTCGGTTTGTTGGAAAATTAGCCTCTGTAAAAATATTGCTGCTAATGTATTGGAAGTGGATGTGTACATGGGAAATGGGGCTAGCCTAGATGGAGTATCGCTGTTACAATGGAAAGAGCCTGCTTTGAACTTCAATAACTGCATTAGGTATTCATAAAAGCCCAACATCCACTAATATTAGGCTTTTATGAATACCTAATGCAGTTATTGGGATGATAATTGGGATGATTTCTCAATTGGGATGATAATTAAAATCCTCTGAAATTATATGATATCTCTTGGTCTTGGGAACTTGGCCTGCAAACATCCTCTCTACAATACATTGCCCTGTATGGGTAAACCCCTAAGCTAGAAACAAAATGCTGGAGTAACTCAGTGGGTCAAGCAGCAACTAGGGAGAAAAGGAATAGGTCATGTTTCTGGTCAGGACCTTTCTGCAGACTGAGAGTCGTGGGAGAGGGATATTAGAGGTATGAAAAGATACAAGGAATAAAAAGGTATGGAAAGAACAAATCATGGCCAGCAAGGATGATAAAGAAAAATTGAGCCCACAATGGTCCATTGTGGGCTGTGGAAGAGGTGATAACGAGGGGGTATGAGCAGTGAATCTAAGTAGGACGACAGTGAAACTAGTAGGATGACCAGGGTGCAGGAGGGATGGAGAGAGGGGGGATTCAAGGGTTATCTTGTTAAATGATGGAGAGTGATAGATTCCTATTTAGTAAAAGCCCTGTCCCATGGTACGAGTTCATTCCAAGAGCTCTCCCGACCAGAGATTTACGGTAATGGCCGCTCGTTGTTACTCGGGGCTCTCGTGGACATTTTTCAACATGTTGAAAAATCTTCATGAGTATTTCCGAGCTTACCTCCTGTTAGCGAGTCTTCCCGAGTACCTGCCATTAGCGCTAAGAGCCGCTAAGAGACATCCCCGAGCTCCGACGTACCCGCTACATTCATTCTCTGTGCTTACCATGGGTTTGATTTTTTTTTAAACTCGGGAGAGCTCTTGAATGAACTCACATGTGTGACTGGGTCATAAGGGTGTCAGGACTTATGGGGAGAAGGCAGGAGAATGGGGTCGAGAGGGAAAGATAGATCAGCCATGATTGAATGGCAGAGTAGATTTGATGGGCTGAATGGCCTAATTCTGCTCCTAAAACATAAACATATGCAGTACACATATAAGCTAGCAAACAAAGAGCTTCATCTCAAATCTGTTGCTACGGTTTTGGTATCTGAGGAGCAAAGCCTGTTTCTGAAATGAGCCTGAACTACATTTAACACGTCTTTGCCATTATTTAATTCAAGGGCAAGGTGCTTCAGATGAGGCAAATTTGACTTATCAAAAGAGATTGCTGGAAATAATCAGTAGGCCAAGCAATAGCAAAGGGAAGAGACAGAGAAAATGTTTCAGGTCAGTGAACAACTGTAGCAACATTAGTTAGTCTTTGTCACTTTGTTGTTTACCCCACTCATCTGCCAGTTGACCTCCCCCCTCCACTCGCCTGTATCCACCTATCACTTGGCTTTGTCCCACTGTTACGACTCCCGAAGGCAGATTCCTCAGAGTCGCGTAACAAATCAAAAACCAGGGTCAAGTTTAAGAAAAAAAAGTCTTTCATTTTGTTAAAGGAAGAGAAAACCGGAACCTGATTTAAACAACACAGTCAGGGACCAAAATCTGTTAACAAATAAATATAACAGTGCTCCAGCCAGCACCGCAATGGGCTGTTGGACTGGAGACTCTAATCCTGCCTAAATAGACATAACCCTGCAACAAAATACCCCAAAACCCTCAGGGTTACCCAAAAAGTGCTATACCATGTGGCCAGGCCTCCTGCAGCTCAGACCGGCAGCCTCTTCACTTGTCAGCAATGAAGAGAGAGAATTCTGGAAGCTTCTGCTATTTAAGCTACCAATGAGCCACCGGTCACCTGCCGTAGCTTGGCCAATCGGGTACAGAAGCTCTTAACCCCTTGATTCCTGACTCGCAGCCACGGTGCCTGCACTCAGGCGAGAAACAGAAAGTTAAGTACATAGCATTCTCCGGGGGGGGGGGGAAGTACCTAACACCTACCACCAAAGATAGATACAAAAAGCTGGAGTAACTCAGCGGATCAGGCCGCATCCCTGGAGAGAAGGAAAGGTTGACGTTTCGGGTCATCATCCTTATTCACCCATACAGACAGCACCCGTAGTCAGGATCTAACCCGGGTCTCTAGCGCTATAAAGGCAGCAACTCTACCGCTGGGCCACTGTGCCGTCCCTGTCACTGTCTTTTAAATGTTGTTACAGTCCCTGCCTCAACTGCCTCCTCTGGCAGCTCATTCCATATACCCACCACCCTGTGTGAAAAGAAGCCCCTGATAAAATGTGCTTCTAAATTTTCTCTGGTGACTATGAAGAGGGCAATTGTTGGTCCACAACCAATCACTTGGATAATCAGTCGCTGGAGATGTGAACAAATCTCTGGACATAAATCCTTTACCCCCTCTCCCATTTCTAGCATCATGACCTCATCTCACTGCGTATCATCGAGGATGCCTTGGAAACAAGAAAAATTGCATTTTTATAAAATAGACCTTTCTTTCAAAACACCACACGTCATAAAGTGAGCACTTAGTTTATTTGATGAATGCATCGGTTGTTTCCTCTGTCTCTGTAAAAATACAGATCATGCTGCAGATGCAACGTTTCATTACTGACTGCTGATG
Source organism: Raja brachyura (assembly GCA_963514005.1). The sequence continues at coordinate 27,234,481 of OY740814.1, forward strand.
GTCATTTCCAATGCAGTGAGTTGATTTGTGGTGATCTCATAGGGAAAGGTTTACGGGTGACTCATCGGATCAGCAAATGTTGGCATTTGTCATGGAGGAAGTCCGCAACTATTTCAAACACACGGCCCTCGAATTGACAGTTGTACAAGCTGGTAGAGCCGCTGCCCCATGGCACCAGGGACCCGGGTTCGATCCTGACCTCAGCGTGGAGTTTGCACGTCCTTCCTGCGACTGCCTAGGTTTCCTCAGGGTGCTCCGGTTTCCTCCCACATCCCGAAGACGTGCGGGTTTGTAGGTTGGTTAGCCTCTGTAAATGTCCCCTAATATGTAGGGAGTGGAATAACATACAACTGGTGTGAATGGGTGACAAATGGTTGACATGGACTTGGATGTGATTTAGGATTAGGTTCATTATTGTGACGAGTACAGTTGAATGCTATGTTATGCGTGCTGTCTGTACAGATCAGATGTACCATACATAAATATAATCTGTTCAAACACAATAGACATAGCAAAGGAGAAGATACAGAGTGCAGAATATAATGTGTAGAAAATAACTGCAGATAGTGCTTTATACTGAAGCTAGACACAGAATGCTGGAGTAACTCAGCGGGTCAGGCAGCATCTCTGGAGAAACATAGAAACATAGAAATTAGGAGCAGGAGTAGGCCATTCGGCCCTTCGAGCCTGCACCACCATTCAATACGATCATGGCTGATCACCCAACTCATTATCCCATACCTGCCTTCTCTCCATACCCTCTGATCCCCTTAGCCACAAGGGCCACATCTAACTCCCTCTTAAATATAGCCAATGAACTGGCCTCAACTACCCTCTGTGGCAGAGAGTTCCAAAGACCCACCACTCTCTGTGTGAAAAAAGTCTTTCTCATCTCGGTCTTAAAGGATTTCCCCCTTATCCTTAAGCTGTGACCCCTTGTCCTGGACTTCCCCAACATCGGGAACAATCTTCCTGCATCTAGCCTGTCCAACCCCTTAAGAATTTTGTAAGTTCCTAAATTCTAGAGAGTATGAAACCGAGTCTATCCAGTCTTTCTTCATAAGACAGTCCTGTCATCTCTGGAATCAGTCTGGTGAACCTTCTCTGCACTCCCTCTATGGCAATAATGTCCTTCCTCAGATTTGGAGACGAAAACTGCACGCAATACTCCAGGTGTGGTCTCACCAAGACCCTGTACAACTGAAGTAGAACCTCCCTGCTCCTATACTCAAATCCTTTTGCTATGAAAGGAATAGGTGATGCTTCGGGTCGGAACCCTGCTTCAGACTGAAGAATAGAGTTCACAGCTTTGCCGTGCCAGAGACAGTTCTAGAGGCAAAGCCAATATTCTCAATGGGGTGAAGGTGAATCAGAGAGCACTCTAGCTCATGGAAGGACTGTTCAGAAGTCTGATAGCATAGGGGAAGAAACTGTTCCTGAGTCTGGCAGTGTGTGCTTTCATAAGGTCATAAGGGATAGGAGTCGAATCAGACCATTCGGCCCATCAAGACTACTCCGCCATTCAATCATGGCTGATCTATCTCTCCCTCCTAACCCCATTGTCCTGCCTTCTCCCATAACCCCTGACACCTGCACTAATCAAGAATCTATCTATCTCTGCCTTTAAAGCTTCTGTACTTTCTGACAGATGGGAACCCAAATAACCCTTGCTTTCCCTCTCGCTCTATCCCAGTTCTCCGACCAGTCTTACTGTCTCCGACCACATTTTATCTCTGTTTGCTTTGGTGTTACCTTCTGCCAGCTAACGATGATCTATTCCACATTTTCCTTGATTCACATTCCCTTTGGCATGCTTTCACACCTTACACTTCCTTATCTCTGCCTCACCTACTCCCCTGACATCAGCCTGAATAAGGATATCGACCCACAACGTCACCCATTCCTTCTCTCCAGAGATGCTGCCTGTCCCGCCCGCTGTGTTACTCCAGCATTTTGTGTCTATCTTCAGAAGGAAGAATTGGGGAGCAGATTGTCCTGTTTCCACACTGTAGCAAAGTGATCAAGTGAAGGCACAGCACAGTGAAGTGACATCACTCATCTTCTTCTCTCCTGCATTGTATTGTCCCATTACTCATTATCTTTAATCCTTCACGTTGGACAGTGAAAGTGATATTTTTTATTGTTTTCCTTCTTAGCTCAAGACCTCTGCTCCAATACACACGCACAGGGACCTTAACTACTACGTCTCATTTTCAATCCTTCAACTAATAACGAAGTGAGAATTTTGTTTAAGGTCGAAAACTATTCAATGGAAAATTGCATTTTGTGGAAGTGATTAAACGCAGAGTTCCCGAGCTTGTACAACATCTGTTTATTAACACGACCATGTGAAGTGACTGCATTTCCTGCATAATGCAACCCAATAAAAACTGCAAAGAAGGAATTGAAGACATAAATATTAATAATGGTATTTATCAAGGCAGCTAGCAGTGATTAGGGTGGTCCACCAGGTGGCACCGTCAGTGATGGCAGCCTCGCCAACGGTCTGTCTGTCTTGTATTTTTTGTTAATTTTGGTTTGTGTTAATGTTCTTTGTTTTATGTGGGGGGTGGGGGAGGGGGTCGGTGGAGGAGGGGGTCGATTTTTCAATCTCTTACCTTGCCGGAGATGCGATTGTTTTCCAGATGGTATCCCCGGTCGCTCAGCGGCCTAACATCATGGAGCTGAATGCCTCGTTCGAGACTGGCTTTGAGCCCCACCGTGGGGCCGTGGACTTACCATCGGAGCCTGCGATCCCTTGCTTGGGATCAACGCTCCATCCGCAGCCTGCGGATTTCAACATCGAGGAGCTCGCAGTCTCGGGTAGAGACTGATGTTGAGAGGCGCCAAAGTCACAGAAGGTTCAACTAGCCCCGACCCGAGGTCCGATCGCACGGTGCGGGGCAGCTGAGATCCCCCCCGTTGCAGGAACTAGATTGCCCCGATGCAGAGGGCTCGACCGACGGCTGCGGGAGCCAAGATCGCGCCAACAACGGAAGGTTCGAGTGCCCCGACCACGGGAGGACAAAGAAGGGAAGAGATTGAACTTTTTTTCGCCTTCCATCACTGTGAGGAATGTGGAGGAGTCACTGTGGTGGATGTTTTCACAATGGCAGGCAGTGACTAGTGGGGTACCGCAAGGCTCAGTGCTGGGACCCCAGCTATTTACAATATACATAAATGATCTGGATGAGGGAATTGAAGGCAATATCTCCAAGTTTGCGGATGACACTAAGCTGGGGGGCAGTGTTAGCTGTGAGGAGGATGCTAGGAGAATGCAAGGTGACTTGGATAGGCTGGGTGAGTGGGCAAATGTTTGGCAGATGCAGTATAATGTGGATAAATGTGAGGTTATCCACTTTGGTGGCAAAAATAGGAAAACCGACTACTATCTAAATGGTGGCCGATTAGGAAAAGGGGAGATGCAGCGCGACCTGGGTGTCATGGTACACCAGTCATTGAAAGTAGGCATGCAGGTACAGCAGGCAGTGAAGAAAGCGAATGGTATGTTAGCTTTCATAGCAAAAGGTTTTGAGTATAGGAGCAGGGAGGTTCTACTTCAGTTGTATAGGGTCTTGGTGAGGCCACACCTGGAGTATTGCGTACAGTTCTGGTCTCCAATTCTGAGGAAGGACATTATTGCCATAGAGGGAGTGCAGCGAAGGTTCACCAGACTGATTCCTGGGATGTCAGGACTGTCTTATGAACAAAGACTGCATAGACTCGGTTTATACTCTCTAGAATTTAGGAGATTGAGAGGGGATCTTATAGAAACTTACAAGATTCTTAAGGGGTTGGACAGGCTAGATGCAGGAAGATTGTTCCCGATGTTGGGGAGGTCCAGGACAAGGGGTCACAGCTTAAGGATAAGGGGGAAATCCTTTAGGACCGAGATGAGAAGGAATTTTTTCACACAGAGAGTGGTGGGTCTCTGGAACTCTCTGCCACAGAAGGTAGTTGAGGCCAGTTCATTGGCTATATTTAAGAGGGAGTTAGATGTGGCTCTTGTGGCTAAGGGGATCAGAGGGTATGGAGAGAAGGCAGGTACAGGATACTGAGTTGGATGATCAGCCATGATCATATTGAATGGCGGTGCAGGCTCGAAGGGCCGAATGGCCTACTCCTGCACCTATTTTCTATGTTTCTATGTTTCTATGTTTATGTTTAAATGTATTTTGTGCGTTTTGTTGCTTTTTATTGGTATGACTGTACGGCAAATCAAATTCCTCGTATGTTGCAAAACATACTTGGCTAATAAAGTATTATTATAATTACGATTATGATAATCAGATGTTAATCAATCATATTTCGTAACATCGTTGTATAAAATCAAGAGAGGAATAGAACACGTAGTCTCTTGCCCCGAGTCGGGGAGTCGAAGATCAGAAGACATATGTGAAGGGGAAAAGATTTAATAGGAATCTGAGGGGTAACACTTTCACACAAAAGGTGGTGGGTTGTATGGAACAAGCTGCCAGAGGAGGTAGTTGAGGCAGGGACTATCCTGATGTTTAAGAAACGGTTAGACAGGTACATGGATAGGACAGGTTTGGAGGGATATGGACCAAGCGCAGGCAGGTGGGATTAGTGTAACTGGCACATGTTAGCAGGTGTGGGCAAGTTGGGCTGAAGGGCCTGTTTCCGTGCTGTATCACTCTATATCAACAATCGATTGGTTGAATCAGACTTGCACAGTCAGTCAGGATGGAACTTTCAATTACGACTTTTTTGCACCAACTTTCCATTTGATATCATTTGGCTTCAGTATGGTGATCTGCCGGATGAATTGTTGACAATAAGTGCACAATGTGAGCCTTGTTTGTTCCATTGGTACGAACAATACACTGGTATTGAATAACTAACTAACTAAAAGTAATGACAGCTAGTTGCACTTGATTGACTTTTCACCACCTGCTCCCGAGAATCCATCCATCTCATAGCAACATCTGCTGCAAAGAAATGTATCTGCTGCTCCTTAACTAAAATAAATATTCTCACAGTCACAGGGCTCTGCTGAAGCATTGTTCCACCCTATAAATTCCTTGCATTCTCAGACTCGACAAATGCAAAAATCATTTCCCAGGCTGTTGTGTGGTAAGAAAACACAGAGATGATCAGAGCGATCGATCGTTTCCCCGGCAGGGAAGATGCATTGATCGTGCATTTTTTTTGTACTGTGACAATTGAACACACAAACTAGTCAATAAGGGATCAATATGCAAATATGAGGAATCCATTTTGGAGGGAAACATGATGATAATCATTCTAGAATTGTTTGGGGCCGTCAAAATAAGGACATTGGAACTTGTGAATCAATAACACATCATCCACCAGTGGGCCAGTGCCACTGCCAGTGGGTTTAAGTCACTCTGCCAGTGGTCCAATGATCCTCTGGCAGTGGACCAACAACTGTGCCAGTAGATCTGTGTCACGGCCGGTATGTTGGTGCATCTGCCAGTGGTTCGATGTCACTGCCAGTGGATCAGCAACACTACCAGTGTGTCAGAGTCACTCTGCCAGTGGATCAGCATCACTGCCAGTGGATCAGCGTCACTGCCAGTGGACCAGCGTCACTGCCAGTGGATCAGCGTCACTGCCAGCGGGTCAGCGTCACTGCCAGCGGATCAGCGTCACTGCCAGCGGGTCAGCGTCACTGCCAGCGGATCAGCGTCACTGCCAGCGGGTCAGCGTCACTTCCAGTGGATCAGCGTCACTGCCAGTGGATCAGCGTCACTGCCAGTGGATCAGCGTCACTGCCAGTGGATCAGCGTCACTGCCAGTGGATCGGTATAATTTAAGAGCAAAGAGTCAAGACTCTCTCTCGACTATCGGGACTGTTTAATTGCCACCCGTATTGACAACTGAGCATGGACATTCTTGCCCGCTGAAGCTTAACGGGCCAATGACTTTAATAGTGTATGGATGAGCATGTAATAATCAAAGATGAAATGCAATTAATAATAGAGGTACTAGCTAACTATGGTGGTGCAAACACCAAAGTCTACGGTGCAACCAAAGACACAGTCCATGTCCATGGAAGATCATAGTGCTGAGATGGGTGTTGTGCTGTGGTCAAGAGCCTGATTGTTGTGGGGAAGAAGCTGTTCTTGACCCTGGTGGTCATGGTTTCCAGTCTCCTGTACCTTCTTTCCCGTGGGTGGAGCCACATGAGTGTGTGGCCAGGATGGTGTGGGTCTCGGATGGCGTTGGCTGCCCTTGGTAGATGGCACCGCATACAGATCCCTTTGATGGTGGTGAGGTTAGCACCAGTCAGCGGCAGAGTAGCACTGTGGTAGAGTTGGTGCCTTACAGCGCCAGAGACCCGGGTTCGATCCTGACTACAGGTGCTGTCTGTACGAACTTTGGACGTTCTCACCGAGGCCTGCGTGGGGTTTCTCCGAGATCTTCAGTTTCTTTCCACGCACCATAGACGTACATGTTTGTAGGTTAATTGGCTTGGGGTAAATGTAAATGTAAAATTGTCCCTAGTGTGTGTTAATGTGCGGAGTTCGCTGATCGGTGTGGACTGAGTGGGCCCAAAGGGCCTGTTTCCATGCTGTGTCTCCAAACTGTGATGGACCAGGCAGTGTCTACCTCTCTCCATCCTCATCCTAGGACGGACATTCGAGTTTGTGAACCAGGCTATGATCAATCTGAAGAAGGGTCTCGACCTAAAACGTCACCAATTCCTTCTCTCCAGAGATGCTGCCTGTCCCGCTGAGTTACTCCAGCATTTGATGCCTATGCAACCAATAGATATTCTGGGAGAAACACGGAACTGCAGATGCTGGTTTACAAAGAAAGGCACAAAGTGCTGGAGTAACTCACCGTGTCAGGCACCACTGTTTCTTTAGCATCACTCAATTTGTGGTTCAATATCAGTCCGTGGAACATCAAGCCAGCTCCAATTCTCAGAATATTGAGTTCTAATATAATTGAAATAAATGCCATTAAACAAGAATTTCACACCAGTGAGCAGACAGTGCGTCTTCTACGAGAAGTATTTTTGTGTCTTCAAAAAACCAAACACTGCTTCAGGATTCCACTCTAAACCCTTGCAATGTCTGAGCTTCCCAACATCGCTCCTTAAAACCCAACTCAATAACCACACCTTCACTCATTCTTCCAAACTATTCTCTTTGGCTCTGAGCCCAAAGTGTTTTTAATACTTTGATGTCCAACGATGTACAGTGTTTCTACACTAAAGATATAGCCGACAGTCTGCAGAATGGTCCCGACCCTGTATCTGTCCATGTTCTCCAGAGATGCTGCCTCTTTCTCCCTCTCCCTCTCCCTCTCCCTCCGTATATAACATAGAACATACAACATTACTCCCATTCCATGCATATCCAAAAGTCTCTTAAACACCACCATCATCCCGGCCTCCACCACCACCCAGTGTGTTCCTGGCACTCGGCACCCTCAGTGTAAAAAAACGTGCCCAGCACATATCCTTTAAACTTTGCCCTCTGGTATTTGAATTTTCCATCCTGGGAAAAAGGTTCTGACTGTCTAGCCCATCTCTGCCTCTCATCATTTTATACACTTCTATCAGGTCTCCCCACAGCCTTCTGCATTCCACAGACAACAATCAAAGTCTGTCCAACCTCTCCCTGTAGCTAATACCTCCTGATCCTGGCATCATTCCAGTGAACCACATCTGAACCCTTTTCGAAACCTCCACTTCCCTTCCTATAATGGGGTGACCAGATTGTCACAATACTCCAAATGCAGTCAAAACTACAAACTCTAAAGGGCCTGTCCCACATGGCCGCCATTTGCGCCTCATTTACGCGTCACATGTGAAATAGGTCGACACGTCGCGCACAAATCACGCGTCAGCACAGCCGTCTGGTGCGCGTGACGTGATTAGAATACCCTGCGGCACAGCGACGCATGGTTATGGACATCGACACATGGTGACGTAACCATGCGTCACCACACGATACATGTGAGATGTCGGGACGCCAGCGTGCGACACCAATGCATCAGCGTGCGTAGAAAATGCATCAACGTGCGTATGCTATATGTCACGCAGGTGGCGCGCCAGGATTTCGTTACACTACGAAATCGTGGAGCGCTGCCCGATACCGTGCGCCACCGTGTGCGATTCCACGCCTCACCATACGCAATGCGTGTGTCACCCACGCGCACCCCACGCGTCACAACACGTCGACCTATTTTACATATGACGCGTAAATGAGGCGCAAAGGACAGCCAAGTGGGACAGGTCCTTTAAACTACATCGTGGTTTCCTGACTCAAATATAATCAATTACCCTGAAACTACAAACAAAAGTTAACCATGTTTTAAAGACGTCTGACAAAGAGTCTTGTCCCAAAACGTCATCTATTCCTTTTCTCCAGAGATGCTGACTGACCCGCTGAGTTACTCCTGCACTTTGTGTCTATCTTCATGCTTTTAAAACTAGTAATTCTTCTCAGAATGAAAAGCAAGGGTTATTTATTAAAACAAAGCACCGACCTAGTCTTGCAGGCCTCTGAGAAAGAAAAGTTCTTCTTATATGTAGTTGTCGTGACCTTGCAGACGACCTCTTGATTTACTGCTTCTACTAATTGAGCCTAAGCATTTTCCCAAGCAGGATAATGAGGAAATAATAGTGAGGGCAAATGCCTCGGTCTCCCATTAATGCCTGCCTCTGGTTCGTGCTGTCAATTCTGTAGAGGTTCAGAGTATTGCGGGCAGCACTGCTGACAATGGCTGGGTGACAAGGAAATCACGGGTTATCCTTTACTTACCGCAACAATCAGCGCATGATGAGGATATCAACGTTCAGTCATTATCTGCCAGATTTGCCAAACATCTGCTTGTGTTCAGAGCCTGCCGCCAAGCACACTCCCTCAACTGAAGGACTACAGCTCTATCGGTACACTTCCAGTGGCAATGTTAATCTGACAGCCATCTCCTCTTACCACACTTGAACCCTTGGCAGTGTGCGGGGCCCTGTTGTCCCGGTAAATATACACTCCGTTTTGTTTAGTTTAGAGGTACGGCATGGAAACGGGCCCTTCGGCCCACTGAATGCATGCCGACCAGTGAGACTACACAGTCCCCGCACACTTACACTATCCTACACACGCTAGGGATGAGTCACAACTCCAATAACCACATTTCAAAAATAATCAGTGGTTGTAAATTGTTTTGGGGTGACTTGGTCCTGATGGAAGGCTAACCAAGTGGAATATGAGGTGCTGTTCTTCCAGTTTGGATGTGGCTTCACACTGACAATGGAGGAATCCCCGATCAGTATGGAAATGGGAAGGGGAGTTTAGTTTAGTTTAGTTTAGTTTAGTTTGGAGATACAGCGCAGAAATCAGCCCTTTGGCACACCAAGTCCACACCGACCGGAAATCCCCGTACACTAGCACTATCCTACACACAAGGGCCAATTTTACCAAAGCCAATTAACCTACAAAGCTGTACATCTTTGGAATGTGGGAGGAAACCAGAGCAACTGGAGAAAATCCATCCATTCACAGAGGGAACATACAAATCCATACAGACAGCACCATTAGTGCAGTTTGAACGCGGGTCTCTGGGGCTGTAAGGCAGCACCTCTACCGCCGCTCCACTGTGCTGCCCACAATGATTCAGCGACCGGGATATCCAGCCGGCCTCGGTGGACCAAGTGCAAGTGTTCAGTGAAACAGTCGCCTAGTCTATGCTTGGTCTTGCCATTGTACAGGAAGCCACATCGAGACCACCGAATGCAGTAGATGAGGTTAGAGGAGGTGTATATAATATTCATTCGGATTGTCTTTGCTAATGCCAAAAGCTTCAAGACTGGTCTTTTTCTCATAAGGAATAGGAGTAGAATTAGGCCATTCGGCCCATCAAGTCTACTCCATCATTCAATCATGGCTGATCTATCTCTCCCAACTCCATATTCCTGCCTTCTCCCCATAACCTCTAACACCTGCACTAATCAATGTACTAATCCCCTTCATGGATCCACGGATGGACTGAATGGCCACTCCTACCCTTGTACTGATACATGTTGTGCCCAAAGTCCCCACCGTGGGAAATGTGGCCCCAAGCTGACCGTTCAACAACATGCCCACGCAACCCAGTGTTGGGAGACCACCAGCACCTTCCATGGATAGACGCAAAATGCGGGATTGGCAGCATCTCTGGAGACCCTTCTTCAGACTGAGAGTCAGGGGCGAGGGAGACGTAGAGATATGGAAGTATGGTGTGAAAACAAGAGATCAAATGGGACGAAGTTATTTTTATAATAAAGGGGAGGTCATTTAAGACTGAGGTGAGAAAAATATTTTTACCCATAGAGTTGGGAATTTATGGAATTCCCTGCCACAGAGGGCAGTGGAGGCCAAATCACTGGATGGATTTAAGAGAGAGTTGGATAGAGCTCTCGGGGCTAGTGGAGTCAAGGGATATGGGGAGAAGGCAGGCACGGGTTATTGATAGCGAACGATCAGCCATGATCACAATGAATGGCGGTGCTGGCTCGAAGGACCGAATGGCCTCCTCCTGCACCTATTTTCTATGTTCCTATGTTTCTAAGTTCAAGGAGAATGTAAAATGCAGAATGTTAGCTCTGGGGAAGTTGACAACGAGGTATACAACCAGTAACATTTAATCAGGAGGCCAGTCAGACCAGTCTGACAACTAGGATGGGGAGGGATGTAGAGAGAGAGAAAGAGAAAGCAAGAGTTACTTGAAGTTAGAGAAGTCAATATTCATGCCAATTACTTTCCACAGCACAGCCAAACACAGGTGCCACATACGGTTGGGGGGAACATAATAAGGCTTGTGTTTAAACAGTAGCCTGACTCACAAGGTATTGTGATTGTTTTCTCTGGGGTCTGAGGGATGTCCTGGCGGAGGTATATAAAATTATGGGAGGCATCGATAGTGTAGACAGCCAAATACCTTGTTCCCAGAGTGGAAATGTCAAAGATTAGACGACATCGTTTATAAGATTTAGTTTAGTTTGTATATGCAGCATGGAAACATGCCCTTCGGCCCAGTGAGTCCGCGCCGTCGAATTTTTACCGGTCAATTAACATGCAATCCTGTACGTCTTTGAATTGTGGGAGGAAACTGGAGAAACTGGAGGAAACCCACGCGGTCACGGGGAGAACGTACAAACTCCATACGGACACCATCCGTGGTCAGGATTGAACCTGGGTCTCTGGCGTTGTCGGGCAGCAACTCTACCACCGTGCCACCCCATGTGAGTGCGGCACAACTTAACGGGATGCGTGGTATACGGAGTGGCCGGTGCCTGGAACGCACAACCTTATGGAGGTGGTGCAGGCAAATACTATGGCGCCGTTTAATACTTTTAGACAACACAGGGAGTGGCAGATATGGATCATGTCCAGGTCGAGGAGGTTAGTTTACCATTACTTTATGTACGGCGCGGGCATTGGGGGCCGAAGGGCCTCGTCCGGTGCTGTACTGATCTATGTTCTATGTTCAATGTATAACTTTCCAAGACCGAAACCAAACTGACCGAAGGATTTCAAATGGATGGAGAGTAGCATAGCAACAGAGCAAGTAGCATCATAGCAACGTGGCATGGCAACAAGCCATAGCAACGGGGAAGGGGTGGCATAGCAACATGGTGGAGGCAGGACAGAAACAGGGCAGAGGACAAATTGAAAGAGCATGGAGCTGAGCAAGTGCAACAAAACAACAAGGCCGCTTTGGCATAGACACAATGCATAGCAATTGGGTATAGCTGCCATGGTAACTAGGTAGCGAGCTCTTTCATGTTATGTGGCTTGTTGCTGATGGAAATCAATTAAAAGTTACTTTGCATCACTGCTAGCGAGCAAGTCATAGAGTGATGCGGTGTGGAAACTGGCCCTTTTACCCAACGTGCCCAACATGTCCCAGCTACACTAGACACACCTGCTTGCATTTAGCCCATATCCCTCTAAACTTGTCCTATCCATGTACCTGCCGAACTGTTTCTTAAATGTTCGGGTAGTCTTAACCTCAACTACCGCCTCTGGCAGCTCGTTCCATCAACCTCTGTGTGAAAACGTTACCCCTCAGATTCCTATAAAGTATTTTCCCCTTCACCTTAAACCTATTGATCTGAAGGCCAAGCCTAGCTACAAGCTTAGGATTGAGGAGCACTTCAACAACAACTCCGACCCCCGACGCATGGGGCAAGGCATCCAGGCCATCACGGACTTCAGACCCACCAACACCACCCCACATCCAGCGACTCATCCTTCCTTGAGGAGCTTAACCACTTTTATGGCCGCTTTGACAGGGACAACCAAGAGATGACCATCAAGGCTGTGCTCCCTGCTGATCACCAGCCCCTCACACTCACCCCCTACGACGTGTATGTGGCACTGAGCAGGATTAATGCACGTAAGGCTGCTGGCCCTGACGGCATCCCCGGGCGCGTCCTGAGGACCTGTGCTGCGCAGCTGACAGACGACTGGACTGACATCTTCAATCTGTCACTTGCCCAGGCAGTTGTCCCCACGTGCCTTAAAACCACCTCCATCGTGCCAGTGCCAAAACACTCCACTGCGGCAAGCCTCAACGACTTCCGCCCACTTGCACTTACTCCCATCATCACCAAGTGCTTCGAGAGGCTGGTCCTGGCACACCTCAAAGGCTGCCTACCTCCCACACTGGACCCCTATCAGTTCGCCTACTGCGAGAATAGGAGTACGGAGGATGCCATCTCAACGGCACTTCACTCCGCCCTCTCCCCCCTTGACAACAGAGACACCTACGTGAGAATGCTGTTCATTGACTTAAGCTCAGCATTTAACACCATTATCCCCTCAAAATTGATCACCAAACTCGGCGACCTGGGCATCAACCCTTCCCTCTGCAACTGGATACTGGACTTTCTAACCAACAGACCACAATCTGTTAGGTTGGACAAGCACACCTCCTCAACCCTCACCCTGAACACCGGCGTTCCACAGGGCTGTGTACTGAGCCCCCTCCTCTACTCCCTCATCACCTACGACTGCACACCTGAACATGGTTCTAACACCACCATCAAGTATGCAGATGATACAACGGTGATTGGCCTCATCAGCGACAACGATGAGTCGGCCTATAGGGAGGAGGTCCAGCTCCTAGCAGCATGGTGCGCTGACAACAACCTGGCCCTCAACTCCACGAAGACCAATGAGCTCATTGTGGACTACAGAAGGTCTAGGGGCTGCACGCACACCCCCATCCATATTAACGGGACGGAGGTGGAGCGTGCTTCCAGCTTCAGGTTTCTGGGGGTCAACATCTCTGATGACCTCTCTTGGACCCACAATACCTCTACGCTGATCAAGAAGGCTCACCAGTGTCTCTTCTTCCTGAGGAGACTAAAGAAGGTCCATCTGTCTCCTCAGATTCTGGTGAACTTCTACCGCTGCACCATCGAGAGCATCCTTACCAACTGTATCACAGTATGGTATGGCAACTGCTCTGTCTCCGACTGGAAAGCACTGCAGAGGGTGGTGAAAACTGCCCAACGCATCACCGGTTCCTCACTCCCCTCCATTGAGTCTGTCCATAGCAAGCGATGTCTGCGAAGGGCGCGCAGCATCGTCAAGGACTGGTCTCACCCCAGCTACAGACTGTTTACCCTCCTCTACAGGCGCTACAGGTCCCTCCGTTGCCGGACCAGCAGGTTCAGGAACAGCTTCTTCCCTGCGGCTGTTACAATACTTAACTCTGCACCTTGGTGATTGCCAGTCACCCCCCCCCCCCGGACACTCCTTCCCCCAGTATAATTGCACTACTGATACTGTTTGTACATATTTTTTTTTTACCGTTCATTATTCTAAGTTTGCCTTTCTGGGGAGATGCTAACTGCATTTTCTTGTCTCTGTACTGTACACTGCACAATGACAATTGAAGATTGAATTGAATTGAATGTCCTCTGGTCCTCGATTCCCCTACTCTGCGCAAGAGTCTCTGTGCATCTAATGTTCTATTCCTCTCAGATCTGAAGTATTTACAGTTAGAGTATGCAATTGAGATCGAACGATTGACCAAATGGTGCCAGCATAACAACCTGGCTCTCAATCTCAGTAAAACCAATGAACTGATTGTGGACTTTGGAAGAGGAAAGATGAGGACCCACAATCCTGTTTATATCAACGGGACGATGGTGGAGAGCGTCAAAAACGAAACATTCCTGGGCGTGCATATTTCTGAATATCTTTCCTGGACCCTGATGCAATTATAAAGAAAGAAAGCACATCAACGTCTCTACTTCCTGAGAAGATTACGGTATGTCAGAGAGGTATGCCAGCATCATCAGAGACCCACACCACCCTGGCCACACACTCATTTCACCTCAGCCATCGGGAAGAAGCTACAGGAGCCTGAAAACTGTAACGTCCAGGTTCAGGAACAACTTCTTCCCTGCAGCCATCAGGCTATTTTACTTCGGAGTCACGTGAGTGACTACGTGAAGACCCCGCCAGCACGCATGCGCGACATATCGTTCAATGCATTGCGAGGACGGAAGAAACAAACACAGCACCACCGGTAACCATGGAGGTAGGTGGGTCTAGTTTCACTTTACACTTGGTCTGGAATGTTACACGTGTTTTGAAGTGCATGGAGTTCCATAACCTCTGATCCTTTTATACTGCACAGTATCCAGGGATACAAAATTGAATTCATCCACAAACTCCTCCCTCCGGTTCAGCATGCACCTAGCCGAACGTTCGTGCATTCACAAAAAGAAAGACTGGAAGGTCATGCAGAACTTTTGAGGTTACATACAAAAGGAGTAATTGAGAAATCCAAACACAAATCTCTTGAGTTTGCGTCAAATATTTTTACAAAAAGCAAAAAAGATGGTGGATGTCGCTTCATCATTGATTTGACACAGCTGAATACTTTTGTGCAGTATTGATCGCCTCGACGTGGAGCGCCCGAACGCCGCCGGCTACGGGAGTCAAGATCATCCCGTCAACGGAGGCTCGAGGCCCACGACCCAGGAAAAACAAAGGAAGGACTTGAACTTTATTACGCCTTCCACCACAGTGAGGAATGTGCAGGAGTCACTGCGGTGGATGTTTATGTTAAAATGTGTTTTTGAGCAATCTGTTGCTTTTAATTGTATGACTGACCTGGCCAGTGAAATTCCTCCACCCGTAGTTAGGATTGAATCTGGGTCTCTGGGACAACCCTACCGCTGCGCCACCATGTGAGAGGGATCTGGAACACACGGCCAGAGGTGGCGGTGGAGGCAGATACCACAGTGCCGTGCCACCAGTGTGTGAATCACTGTCACATCGTTAGCACATCATCACACTACAGATGTTAAATCCCAGTCGGTACAAACTGAACATCACACCTCAAAGTCTTGCAATTCACACTCAACAAACAGAACCAGTTTTAAGCCTGTGTTTGGAATTTGTGGCCCCCTGACAGGATTTACCCTCATCTTGACCAGTAAAAGCCTAATGTTCAAGTTAGCATGCAAAAGTGAAAATCTTACCACAGAATAAAACCACATCAACAATCTTGGAAGGGGAAGTGATCAGAGAGAATATGTTGCCATTTAGGAACTTTATTCGTAAAGGAACACACACAAACATAGAACAGTACAGCACAGGAACTGGCCCTTCGGTCGGTCCACGAAGACCGTGCCAAACATCACACCAAGACACACAAATCCCTCTGCCGGCACGTGATCCATATCCTCCATTCCCTGTATATGGATGTGGTGAACTAAAGCCTCATAAATGGCACTATCATACTGGCCTCCTCCACCACCCCCACCTGGCATTGTAATCCATGCACCCACCGTCCTCTGTAAAACAAATTTACCCCTCTTACTTTAAAGCTGCGCCCTCTAGTCTTTGACTTATCCACCCTGGGAAATAGGTTCTGCCTCTCTACGCTTTCTATGCCTCCCCATGAAAAATCCATGCAAAACAAAAACTGTGCAAAACTTATAATATATCCTTAGTGTGTCTCTAAAATTGCTAATTTTATAGCCACGACTATTGGTACTTCTTTCCATTACTCATAGAACCCTTGCCACTCATGTGGCCTCCTGGGATGATACCCCTTCCCTTGGTTGAGGGCTGTTCCCACCGACCAGAGTGCCAGGACCACCTTCACCATATTGAGGACAGGTAGAACCTCAAGATGCAGTGACACTGGGTGTCCAGATACTTTGGCTCAATGACCAGCCTGATGCAGCCACACATCAAGGTGTGTTTGGAGATGGAGTGTGATAATCTGAATGGTGGCAGATTAGGTAAGGGGGAGATGCAACGAGACCTGGGTGTCATGGTACACCAGTCATTGAAAGTAGGCATGCAGGTGCAGCAGGCAGTGAAGAAAGCAAATGGTATGTTAGCATTCATAGCGAAAGGATTTGAGTATAGGAGCAGGGAGGTTCTACTGCAGTTGTACAGGGTTTTGGTGAGGCCACACCTGGAGTACTGCGTACAGTTTTGGTCTCCAAATCTGAGGAAAGACATCCTTGCCATAGAGGGGGTACAGAGAAGATTCACCAGACTGATTCCTGGGATGTCAGGACTTTCATATGAGGAAAGATTGGATAGACTCGGTTTGTACTCGATGGAATTTAGAAGATTGAGGGGGGATCTTATAGAAACCTACAAAATTCTTAAGGGGTTGGACAAGCTAGATGCTGGAAGATTGTTCCCGATGTTGGGAGAGTCCAGAACAAGGGGTCACAGTCTAAGGATAAGGGGGAATTCCTTTAGGACCGAAATGAGGAAAACATTCTTTACACAGAGAGTGGTGAGTCTCTGGAATTCTCTGCCACAGAAGGTAGTTGAGGCCAGTTCATTGGCTATATTTAAGAGGGCGTTAGATGTGGCACTTGTGGCTAAAGGGATCAGGGGGTATGGAGAGAAGGCAGGTACGGGATACTGAGTTGGATGATCAGCCATGATCACATTGAATGGCGGTGCAGGCTCGAAGGGCCGAATGGCCTACTCCTGCACCTATTTTTCTATGTTTCTATGTTTCTATGGAGATGTAAGGAACTGCAGATGGTGGAATATTTTACAAAAATGTTGCCTGGACTCGAAGGTCTGAGTTATAGGGAGAGGTTGGGCAGGCGAGGACTATTCCTTATAGAGTGAGGAGAATAGATAGAGTGGAAGCAGAGAGCCTTAGACCCATACTCAAAAAACAGGGGAATCAAGAACTAGAGGATGCAGGTTTAAGGAGAACACGGCAACGTTGAACAGAAAGCTGAGGGGTAACTTTTTCACTCAGAGAGTGGTGGATATATGGAACAAGCTGTGAGAGGAGGTAGCTGAGGCAGGTACTATAACAATATTCAAAAGGCACTTGGACAGGTACATGGATAGGAAAGATCGATAGGAATATCGGCCAAATACTGGCAAATGGGACTAACTTCTGGGGCGTCTGAGTTGGATGGACGAGTTAGGCTGAAGGTCCTGCTTCTGTACAGTCATAGAGTCATAGAGTGACACAGTGTGGAAACAGTCCCTTCGGCCCAACTTGCCCATACTGGCCAACATGTCCCAGCTACATTAGTCCAACCTACCCGCGTTTAGTCCATTTCCCTCCAAACATGTCCTGTCCATGTACCTGTCGAACTGGTTCTTAAACGTTGGGATAGTCCCAGCCTCAACCACCTCCTCTGGCAGCTTGTTACATACACCCACCAGCCGTATTACCCACCTGTAATGCTTGACCTATGAGTAAAACACAAAGTAGAGGTGTGACTCAACAGCCAGCATCTGTGGAGCAGATTTTCATAAGTTCATGTTCATAAGAGATAGGAGCAGAATTAGGCAATTCAGCCCATCATGTCTACTCCGCCATTCAAACATGGCTGATCTATCTTTCCATCTTAACCCCATTTTAAGCTGTTTCCCCATTCAGCATGGACCCTCCGCAGCAGTAGGTTGACCACTCATCAGGTAGTTGCTTGCTGACAAAGAACCTTTGAAGTCTCCCTTCATCTCACTCTGGGAGATGTGACTCAATGATCACCGACTCCTCACTGACAGGTAAATACCTGTCCCGTGACCCTCACTACTGTCAGGCTGCAGAGAGGAGAGCCCAGGCAGCTCACCTGTGGGAGGTACGTGCTCCATGTCAGACGCCCAGACCTTTAGGCTATGGTTCAATGGTACTTTCAATGCCACATGTACCAACAGTGAAATCCATTTTTATGTAGAGTTCAGTCCCACAAAACATAAACAGTTAGATACATCTTAGATAAGCATCTCAGGTACACTACATGTACAGTATATAAGAAGGAGCTGCAGATGCTGATTTAAACCAAAGATAGACACAAAAAGGTGGAGTAACTCAGCTGGACAGGCTGCATCTCTGGAGAGAAGGAATGGGTGATGTTTTGGGTCGAGACCCTTCTTCATACTGGTCTATCTTTAGTTCATGTTCATAAATTATAGGAGCAGGATTAGCCCAAGTGGCCCATCAAGCCTATGCCACCATCCAATCATGGCTGATCTATCTTTCCCCCATTCTCCTGCCTTCTCCCCATTGGTTCTGACACCCTTAGAAATGAAGAATGTGTCAAACTGCATTAAAAATATCCACTGACTTGGCCTCCACAGCCCTCTGTGGCAATGAATTCCACAATGAATGCTGAGTATACATCACATTGCACCCGTACACTGTGCATGGCTCGACTGTAATCATGTATTGTCTTTCTGCTGACTGGTTAACATGCAACAAAAGCTTTTCACTGTACCATGTGACACTAACCTCAACACAAACTCAAACTCAGAGTCACTGGATTTGGCGCCATTTTCAAGTCCCAGTTATTATAAGTGTCGAGAGGTGTAGATCATAAGGTCATAAGTTAATTAGGCCATTCGGCCCATCAAGTCTACTCTGCCATTCAATCATGGCTGATCTATCTCTCTCTCCTAACCCCATACTCCTGCCGTCTCCCCATAACCCTGGCACCCGTACGGATCAAGATGTTGTACAGGTTATTGTGTATGTTCCAGTGGAATGTGCCCTGACTATATGAAGGGGAATTGCTGAACGAGTGGGCAGTGAAATCATTGTTCATTCTGTGGAATAAATAGGAATGAAAGGAGCACTACATCGTGCATCAAGGCACTAATGGAATCAAGAATGTCTGATGCACACAGCAAAACAGTGACTACTATGATCCTGGACTGCCGTTTCATTCTCAGAGACAGCTGTTATTTTGTTCCCTGTTCAAAATCATTTGACTCTGAAGACTGCACTATTCCAGTTCCATTGCTCCATAAGATTAGTGCTGCATTGGAATCCATGTCACTGGAGTGTTTTTATTTGCTTGCCCCGGCTATCAGTGTTTATTTATTCACAACAAGACTCACACAAAGTGGCTCAAAGCGACGATGAAAAGGAAGGAAGGAAAATGGACAACATCATTTCTGCGTCGTTTCGGCGATTCGCCGTTATCGGTGAGCAGACCCCCGAGACCACTCTGCCCCAAACTCCAGTGGCGCAGCAGTAGAGTTGCTGCCTCACAGCACCCGAGACCCAGGTTCAATCCTGGCTACGTGTACTGTCTGTATGGAGTTTGTACGTTCCCCCCGTGACCGCGTGGGTTTTCTCCGAAATCTTCGCTTTCCTCCCACACTACAAAGGCGTACAATTGATTGGATTGGTATATATGTAAAAGTGTCCCTAGAGTGTGTAGGATAGTGTTAGTGTGCGAGGATCGCTGGTCGGTGCTGACCCAGTGGGCCGAAGGGCCTGTTTCTGCCCTGTACCTCGAAGCTAAACTAAACGAAGCTGTCTGCAGGCTCGAGTTGAAACAAGAACAGTCCGTGATGTCAAGTGTAGAGACATTCGCCAGCACGATGACAACACATGAACAAATGATCAGGTTTAGTTTAGTTCAGAGATACAGCGCGGAAACAGGCCCTTCAGCCCATCGAGTCCTCGCCGACCAGTGATCCCCGCACACTTACACAATCCCACACACATGATGGACAATTTTACAATTACACCAAGCCAAATTAGCCTACAAACCTGTATGTGGGAGGAAACGGGAGATCCCGGAGAAAACCCACGCAGGTCACGGAGAGAACGTACAAAGTCCACGCAGACCGGTCAGGATAGAACCCGGGTCCCTGGCGCTGTGAGGCAGCAACTCTACCGCTGCGCCACCGCGCCGCCCATGTATCTGGGAATTCGCAATAAAGTTCCCAGAGGCCAAATGATGTTGATCAATTATTGGGGATTCTGGAAGATTCTGGATTGGGGAAAACCTCACGGTGGCACAGCTGGTAGAGCTGCCAGCCCCAGGGACCCGGTTCAATCCTGACCTCGCTGCTGTCTGTGTATAGTGCACGTATTCCCACTGTGTCCACGTGAGTTTTTCTCCAGATCCTCCGGTTTGTTCCCACATCCCAATGGCACGGGGCTTTGTGGGTTAATTGGCCTCTGTCGATTGTCCCTGGTGTGAAGGGAGTGGATGAGAAAGGAGGATACCACAGTGTGAACGGGTGATCGCTGGTCAGCATGGATTTGATCGGCCGGAGAGTCTTGTTACATGCTCTACCTCTAAACTAAAAAACGCGAATGTCCTTCTAATTATCAGGAGCTATCATGCATGCCTTTAACTGTGGCATTTTAAACGGCTTAAAATGGGGTTAAGAGGGAAAGATAGATGAGCCATGATTGAATGGATTCTTAATGAGCCTGCATGCCCTGCCTGTCTCAACCTGGTGTTGAAGAGACGACAGACTGATTTTAATCTACCTGCTTTGCAAACTCATTGGATTTTACAATAATCTCAGATTTCTACCATTTAGTTTAGTTTGGAGATATAATGTGGAAACAGGCACTTTGGCCCGACCGGCGATCCCCACACACTAAAGGGCCTGTCTCACTTACACAATTTTTTCCACGACTGGCTGCAGGTTGCGGGGTGACGCCTGTATGGTCGCCAGCAGTCGCCCAAAGTGTTGTACCTTTTTTCTGGTCGCCGCTGGATTTTCAACATTTTGAAGATTTTCGGCGACCTGCTGCGAATGACGGGAGCTGACAAGTCACCAAAAATATTCGCTAAAGTGGGACAGGCCCTTAACACTATCCTACACACACTAGGGACAATTTAGAATTTTTCCAAGCCAATTAGCCTACAAACCTGTACGTGTTTGTAGTGTGGGAGGAAACCAGAGGGCCAGGATTTCCATGCTGTTCTGCAGTAAACTATTCTAATTGACCCCACAACAGGGCACCACAGTCAGACAATGTTCCAAACCTCTACATCCAAGACGCTCCCTCACTGCTTGGCCCAACCCCCTTCCCCTCTCCCCACAAACAAACCCCACTCACACAAACAAGGCGTCCACACAAGGTCGCTCTCTCTGGACAGCTGCCACCTCGTGGTGACTAACCCTACCGTGGATCACACTCTTCGCATCGAGCAGGCCCGGTGGCACAACCGAGCGCTGTCAAAGCTTACCCCCCCCCCCCCCCATGTCCCCTTTCGTTGTTCCCATTAGCAGCGGTAGATCCTGATCAGCGGTTCGATCTTGACCACGGGCGCTGTCTGCACAGAGTTTGTACGTTCTCCCCGTGACCTCCTGGGTTTTCTCCGGGTGCTCTCACACTCCAATAACGTACAGGTTTGTAGGTTAATTTGCTTTGGTAAAATTGTAAATTGTTCCCAGCGTGTAAGTTAGCGTTAATGTGCGGGGATCGCAGGACTCGATGGGCCGAAGGGCCTGTTTCTGCATGTATCTCTAAACTAAACAAAAGTAAACTAAACGGTCCTATCTCCTGGGCAGACAAAAGTGCTGGAGGAACTCAGCGGGTGCAGCAGCATCTATGGAGCAAAGGAAATAGGCAACGTTTCAGGCCGAAACCTTTCTTCAGACTTCATAGATGCTGCCTCACCCGCTGAGTTTCTCCAGTATTTTTTTCTACCTTCAATTTTCCAGCATCTGCAGTTCCTTCTTAAACTGTCCTATCTCCTGCCTGCCTCCTACCCCCCCTCCCCCCTTTCCAGGTCCCCCTTCATTCTCAGAGGCCCTACTTGCTCGCCCGACGGCCCTCTTTGCTCTCAGCTGTCCCATTGACATCGGCAGTGGGCGAGCCAGGCTTAGCGGGTCTACTGGAGTCCTCGGGACAACAGCCTCACCCTGAACTTAGACCCTCCTATATTTCCATTCTGAAATGAAGAATCTCGACCCAAGACGTGGTCCGTTCATTTCCCACCACTGGTGCTGCCTGGCCCACTGAGGTCCCCCAGCACTTTGTGTTCAGTTTAATTTCCCTGTGTCAAACTTCCCTTCAAGAAAAGAAATCATTAGCATCGCTGCTCCAGCTGATGTTTCTGATTCAATTTCCCCCAAGTCCTGAACTTAAAACTGGGTAAGGTTGATTTGAGCTGTAATGAATGACACCGAATGGTAATGTGCAGTCAATGAATTAAATGAGGTTACTTCTGCACAAATTAATTGGCGGACATGATTTGATTAACAATGGTATTGAACTCTGTCCAATTCACTGCAATGATGGAGGTGTAATTGGCTGGCTCCCCACTCAAAGTTCATTCCAATCAACTAATCAATCTATTCCTAAGCATCCCGAAGAGTAAATATGAAATACTTTTGCTTATTGATTGACCATGTTTATGAAGCATAATTAATCATTGGCTACACTGTAGTTCTACTATTGGCTCAGCTTTGTAGGCTGTAAATACGACATCGTTCTCCTAATTTAGCTCCACAAATTAATCCTTCAAAGGCTCTTTGACAAATAATTCAATGCCCTATTAAATGAATTTCACTTGCGGAAGGAAATGAGTAAGAACTGCCTGCCCCCTCAGCTCTGCACAATTTCATAAGCACCTGTACAATCTCCACTGTTACGGACAATTCTTGGCTTATTTAATTTCACGGTGGAAACAAATAACCAAATAAAATTGAAAAATGTCATCAGTTCCCAAAGGCAAGACTCAAACATCAGCGATTGCGAAGATTATGATAAATATGTCCTAATGTTATGCTCAACATCACTGGAATGAAGATATTATGCGATTGATTGAGACACAATATTGCAGGCAGAGATTCATCTGGGATAGATATAAAATGTCATCTGTGTTGATTATTTACTCATTAATAATGCCGAAAGTTAGAAATAAAGCTCGAAAAATGCGGTCAAATTTGTGGTGAGAGAGAGAGAAAAAAAAACTGTTTCAGGCAATGCCTTCCATCAGTAGATAAAAATGCTGGAGAAACTCAGCGGGTGAGGCAGCATCTATGGACTCAGCAGGAGAGTGTATTTACGTTAATAGCGAGCTTTCTCTTTGGTAAAGCACAAAATGCAGGAGTATCTCAGCGGGTTAGGCAGCATCTGTGGAGGGAATAAGCTACAACGTTTGGGGTCGGGGTCCTTCTTGTTGGGTGGAAAGGATTGCTTGTTGACTGGGCTCACTGCTGAATGGTAGATACAAAATGCTGGAGGAACTCACAACGGGTCAGGCAGCATCTCTGGAGAAAAGGAATGGGTGACGTTTTAGGTCGGCACCCTTCTTCACTATCCATTCCCTCCACAGATGCTGCGTGACCCGCTGAGTTACTCCAGCACTTTGTGGTTTTTGCTCAAGAGCCAGCAAGTGCAGTTCCCCATGTCTATCTGCCCAGAGAGTTCACCTCCACTGTTGTGACTGCAGCCTATATCCCTCCTGATGCTAATGCCAAGCTTGCAATGAAAGAGCTGCATACTGCCATTAGCAATCAACAGACACACAACCCCGAGGCAGCCTTCATTGTTGCGGGTGACTTCAATCACTCTAACCTGAAGACTGTACTCCCCAAATTCCACCAGCATGTCTCCTTCCCCACTAGAGTAGACAAGACACTGGACAAAGTCTACACCAACGTGGCTGAAGCTTACAAAGCCATCCCCCTCCCCCACCTTGGTCAGTCTGATCACATCTCATTGTTCCTGCTCCCTAAGTACTCCCCACTCATCAGACGGGTTAAACCAACTGTGAGGACAGTTAAAGTCTGGTCAGAGGAAGCGGACTTCACACTTCAGCAGTGTTTTGGAAACACTGACTGGAAGGCGTTTGCAGCCCAGGCCACCCTTGACTCCCACACGGACATTGACTCCTACACATCCTCTGTTCTGGACTTTATAAACTCCACCATCAATAGTGTCACCTCCCTCAAACAGGTGACCATATTCCCGAATCAGAAGCCATGGATGAACAGCGAGGTCAGGCTACTGCTGAAAGCACGGGACACCGCTTTCAGGTCAGGCGATGCTCGAATCTACAGTTCAGCCAGGGCTAACCTGAAGAGGGGCATCAAGAAGGCCAAGCACTGCCATAAGCTCAGGATTGAGGAGCACTTCAACAACAACTCCGACACCCGACGCATGTGGCAAGGCATCCAGGCCATCACGGACTACAGACCCGCCAACACCACCCCCACATCCAGCGACGCCTCCTTCCTTGAGGAGCTCAATCACTTCTATGGCCGCTTCGACAGGGACAATCTAGAGACAGCCATCAAGGCTGTGCTACCTGCCGATCACCAACCCCTCACACTCACCCCCTACGATGTATACGTGGCACTGAGTAGGACTAATGCACGTAAAGCTGCTGGCCCTGACGGCATCCCCGGGCGCGTGCTCAGGGTCTGTGCGGCGCAGCTGGCAGACGTCTGGACTGATATCTTCAACCTGTCACTTGCCCAGGCAGTTGTCCCCACGTGCCTTAAAACCACCTCCATCGTGCCAGTGCCAAAACACTCCACTGCGGCAAGCCTCAACAACTTCCGCCCAGTTGCACTTACCCCCATCATCACCAAGTGCTTCGAGAGGCTGGTCCTGGCACACCTCAAAAGCTGCCTACCCCCCACACTGGATCCCTATCAGTTTGCCTACTGCAAGAACAGGAGTACGGAGGATGCCATCTCAACGGCACTTCACTCCGCCCTCTCCCACCTCGACAACAGAGACACTTACGTAAGAATGCTGTTCATCGATTACAGCTCAGCATTCAACACCATTATACCATCAAAATTGATCACCAAACTCGGCGACCTGGGCATCAACCCCTCCCTCTGCAACTGGATACTGGACTTTCTAACCAACAGACCCCAGTCTGTTAGGTTAGACAACCACACCTCTTCAACCCTCACCCTGAACACCGGCGTTCCACAGGGCTGTGTGCTGAGCCCCCTCCTCTACTCCCTCTTCACCTATGACTGCACACCTGTACATGGTACTAACACCATCATCAAGTATGCAGATGATACAACGGTGATTGGCCTCATCAGCAACAACGATGAGTCGGCCTACAGGGAGGAGGTCCAGCACTTAGCAGCATGGTGCGCTGACAACAACCTGGCCCTTAACTCCAAGAAGACCAAGGAGCTCATTGTAGACTTCAGGAAGTCCAGGGGCGGCACGCACACCCCCATCCACATTAACGGTACGGAGGTGGAACTTGTTGCTAGCTTCAGGTTCCTGGGAGTCAACCTCTCCGACGATCTCTCTTGGACCCACAATACCTCAACTCTGATCAAGAAGGCTCACCAGCGTCTCTTCTTCCTGAGCAGACTGAAGAAGGTCCATCTGTCTCCTCAGATCCTGGTGAACTTCTACCGCTGCACCATCGAGAGCATCCTTACCAACTGCATCACAGTTTGGTATGGCAACTGCTCTGTCTCCGACCGGAAGGCATTGCAGAGGGTGGTGAAAATTGCCCAACGCATCACCGGTTCCTCGCTCCCCTCCATTGAGTCTGTCCAAAGCAAGCGTTGTCTGCGGAGGGCGCTCAGCATCGCCAAGGACCTCTCTCACCCCAACCATGGACTGTTTACCCTCCTACCATCCGGGAGGCGCTACAGGTCTCTCCGTTGCCGAACCAGCAGGTCCAGGAACAGCTTCTTTCCGGCGGCTGTCACGCTACTCAACAACGTACCTCGGTGACTGCCAATCACCCCCCCCCCCCCGGACACTTATTGTTATTTATTCAAATCATTTGCTGTGTCGCTCTTCCAGGGAGATGCTAAATGCATTTCATTGTCTCTGTACTGTACACTGACAATGACAATTAAAATTGAATCTGAATCTGAATCTGAATCTGAATCTATGGTCGTTTTCAATCTTGCCTCTTTGCAGTTGCTGTTCAAGTGTGGATTGGTGAATGGCTGGATCACAGATTACATTTGAATTGAAAATACAACGTAGTAACAACTCCTTTGGACCACCGAGTCCACATCAACCATTTCCACACTCTGCTCATGAGGGGCAATTTGCAAGGGGCAATTAACCTACAAACCTGCAAGTCTGGAGGACGTTGGAGGAAACCGGAGCACCCGGAGAAAACAGGGAAAATGTACAACTTCTGCACAGGCAGCACAACTGACAGGATTGAACCCAGATCTCTGGCCCGACCACTGCGCCACTGGATGCCACTGTGACCTTATGTGCTGTCTGTGAGGAGTTTGCATATTTCCCCATGACTGCGTGGATTTCCACCGGGTGCTCTGGACTGCAAACTCCACACAGTCAGCACCCAGGGTCAGGATTGAACCTGTGGTCTGTGGCGCAGTGAGGTAGCTGCTCTACCAGCTGCACCACTGTGCTGCGATTAGATTTGTTGATTGGTTAAACTGGTTATTTTTGGCTTGACACAATGAATGAAGGTAATGACCTTTATTGTTGCCTTTTTCAGGCTTTTAGTAAATAAGGTTCAAAATTGCGGCAAGTTTTGAAAAAATTAATCTATTTGCCAAATAATAGTATAGGTGCGAATTTGGGCTGGCAATCACAAACCGTAATTTCACATTCCCATCCATGTTAACTTTTATTCAGTTTTCATCGAGACACAAGAGAATGCAGGTGCTGGAATCTGGAGCAAACAACAATGTGCTGGAGGAACTCGGTGGACCAGGCAGCCTCTGTGGAGGCAGAGGGATGGGTCGACATTTTGACTGTAAACCCCCCCAATGGATTGCGTTTTAATTTGGGGCCCATATTGTGGAATTCCCTGCACAGAGGGCAGTGGAGGCCAAGTCATTGGATGGATTTAAGAGAGAGTGAGATAGAGCTCTTGGGGCTAGTGGAATCAAGGGATATGGGGAGAAGGTAGGCACAGGTTATTGATTGGGGACGATCAGCCATGATCACAATGAATGGCAGTGCTGGCTCGAAGGGCTGAATGGCCTCCTACTGCACCTATTTTCTCTGTTTCTATATTCTTCATTAAATGCAGATGGACTTCCGCCTTCTGCCGGAATGTCACCAAATTCCTGAACAATGTCCCAGGTTGGCTGATGAATCCTTGGACCTGAAGTGTTAACTCTGCGTCGTCTCTCTACGACTGCTGCCTGGCATGTCGACCATTTCCAGCTTTTTCCAGTTTTATTCCAACTGAGGGCATTCGGAAATCAGGATGGCTTCCCCTGCTGAATCCCAGTGGAGTAAGGCAAGCCCAACGCTGCAAATGGCCAAATCCAGTTGATGTTTCAATCAGAGTTATGCAGCACGGCCACTGGCCTCCAGACTCACCTTGCCAATGCTGACCAAGTTGGCACATTGGGCTGGTGCGATGTACTACATTTGGCCCATAACTCTCTGAACCTTTCTGATCCATATATCAGTCCAAATGTGATTCATAAGTCGTGATTCTATCGGCATCTACACCTTCCACTGTCAGCCCATTCCAGATGCGGACTACCCTCTGAGTGAAAGAGTTTTCCCCTGAGGTTCTTCTTAAATCTCTCCCATCTCACCTTAAGCCTATGCCCTCTAGTTCTAGAAAACTCCACTCTGGGAAAAAGACTGTGTGCCCTCACTTTATCCATGCCCCTCATCTCAATAGGTTCACCCCTCAGCCATTTACACATCACTAGAAAGAAGTCCCAGCCTATCCTACCTCTTACTGTAAGTCAAGCATGCAAGCCCATGTAGCATCCATGTAGTTGCTTCTCTTCTGTACTCTATCCAACTGAATGATGTCCTTCCTGTAGCTGGATGACCAGAACTGTACACGGTACTTAAAGTGTGGTCTGACCAACAATTTGTACAGTTGTATCATGATGTCCCAACATTTGTACTCAATACCCTTCCCAATGAAGGCAAGAATGTCAAACGCCTTCTTCAGCACAGTCTACTTGACTTGACACCTTGAACATCCACACCCAGATCTCTCTGTACTTTGCTGTGCTAAAGATGGGCCGGGATTTAAAGGAGCATGAGTAATGAAATGAAGGTAACATTAAATTGTTGACTATAATTGCAGGGATGTGTCAGACCAGTGTAGTAAAGATTGGGAGGAATGTTGCTCATCAGGATTGATTTAAACTCACAGGGAAGTAAATGTAGTTTAGTTTAGTTTAGTTCCGAGATACAGTGCGGAAACAGGCCCTTCGGCCCACCAAGTCCTCGCTGGCCAGCAATCCTTGTACACTAGCGCTTTCTTACACACTGGGGACAATCTACAATCTTACTGAAGCCAATTAACCGACAAACCTGTACATCTTTGGAGAGTGGGAGGAAATCGGAGAACCAGGGGAAAAAGTTTGAGGTCACGGGGAGATCAAACAGGATTAATGTAGCACCTGTAGTGAGGATTAATATAGCACCCCTAGTCAGGATTGAACCCGGGTCTCTGGCGCTGTGAGGCAGTAACTCTACCGTTACGCCACCATGCCACACATTAATTGTCCATAGATGAGCCATATCTTGCTAATCCAGACACACAACTCCTAAACACTGCCCAAGGGCCGCCCCCAATACCTGCACAGGATGCAGACGGCTTAAGTCTAGGAAATGATGACGCACTACACTGCTGAGGACTCCTGCAAACCCAGAGCCCGACCACTCAATCCCTCACTAAATACCAGACTTCTGGATTTCACAATAAATCTCCTGTACTGACGTCAGTCTCAGCAGCCGACTCATACTTGTAGTTTTCCAGCATAAGTCATATGGTCATACAACGTGGAAACAGGCCCTTCGGCCCAACATGTCCCAGCTGCACTAGTCCCAACTGCCCGCGTTTGGTCCATGTGCATCCAAACCTGTCCTATCCATGTACTTGTCCAACTGTTTCTTAAATGTTGGGATAGTCCCAGCCTCAACTACAATAGACAATAGACAATAGGTGCAGGAGTAGGCCACTCGGCCCTTCGGCCCTTCAATGTGATCATGGCTGATCATCCCCAATCAGTACCCTGTTCCTGCCTTCTCCCCATATCCCCTGTCTCCGCTATCTTTAAGAGCCCTATCTAGCTCTCTCTTGAAAGCATCCAGAGACCTCTTGAAAGTATCCAGAGAACTACCTCCCCTGGCAGCTTGTTCCATACACCCGCCACCCTTTGGGTGAAAATGTTACCCCTCAGATTCCTAATAAATCTTTTCCCCTTCACCTTAACCCAATGTCCTCTGGTCCTCGATTCATTTGCCTGGGCCAGAGACTAGAGTGGCTGTGCATCTACCTGATCTATTCCTCTCATGTTTTTATACATGATATGTGGAGTTTAATGGGTAATCGGAGCACATTTTTAACGTACATTGGAAATACACAAGGCAGCAGTATGACTCAGTAGCTCCCAGTACCTGCAATCCCTCTGCTCCAAAGTACCAACATATATACTCAGATGAATAGGCTCCTAAGGCAGGCTCCGCCATTCACTATGATATTGACTGATCTATTTTAACTTCAACCTAGCACTCTTGTCTCTCTGGGATGAGCTTTCATCCTCACAACTCATTAACAACCTCTGACTTGAAATGTATTCCAAGACCCTCCTTCCAGCCTCTTTGGAGAGAAGTTTCAGGGACCAACAACCCCCTAAGAGGAAAATAATTACCCCATCTCCGGTATTAATTTTAACCCTTGGTTCTAGATTCTCCTGAAATAAAATGGTTTGTAGGTTAATTGGCCTTTTGCGAATTGCCTCTCAGTTGTAGGGATTGGATGCAAAAGTGGGATAATGCAGGGCGACACAGTGGCGCTGCAGGTAGTGCTGCTGTCTCATAGTGCCGGAGACCCAGGATCGATCCTGAGCTCGGGTGCTGACTGTGTGGAGCTTGCAGGTTCATCCCATGACCGCGTGAGTTTCCTCCAGGTGCTCCAGTTTCCTTCCACATCCCAGAAAATGGGTTTGTAATTTAATATGCTTCTGTAATTTACCCTTAGTGCAAAAGGGTGATTAATAGTTAATAGGCAATGGACAATAGGTGCAGGAGTAGGCCATTCGGCCCTTTGAGCCAGCACCGCTCAGGACTCAATGGGCCAAAGGGCATGTTTCGATGGTGTATCTCCAAACAAAACAAAACGAATCCAGGTTGAACAGGTGATCGATGGTCGACATGGATTTGGTGGGCTGAAGGGCCTGTTTCCATGCTGTTTCAATCAATTAAAATCCCTCTTCCCATCCACCTCCTGAAGACCCTTAAGTCCCCTCCCACTGTAGCAAACTCTGGCAAATAAAAGCATGTTATTCATCCTTCCCACATAAGACAATCCGCCCGCTCAAAGCATCATTGTTATAAAACATCTTTGAACCGCTTTCAATGTATAAAAATTCATCCTGAAATAAGGAGAAGCAATATTGTACACAGTACTTCAGATCGAGTCTCACCAATGCCCTTTATAAATGAAACATAACCACCTTACTTCAGTATTCAATTCCCCTACAATAAATATATCATGTTTCATAACAGAATGTTATTATTCATTGTAGGGGAATAAGTAGTAGCGTGGTTGTAAATCTTACACCAGGACCCTCAGATCCGAATGCATCACGGATCTCAGCTCCTTCTGGCCAACCTCAGATCATCTTTCCTGTCAAAATGAAACGTTTCAAGTGTTCCCATTCTGTATTCCATAGGTTAGATGTTTGCCCACTTCAGCCTATCTGCATCCCAATGTAGCGGCCCTTCCAGCTGCCGTCTGCCCTCTCTGTGACTTACTTTCCTGACCCTATGTTTATGCCGTTTGGCGATCATATACTTTCATTCAGGCCATTTATATTCAATAGTTAGATATCGACACAGCCCTGCACTGCACTCCTCACATCTGACAGTCAGCAAGCCCTTTCTGCCAACTAGCAATGCTGCCCGAATACCAGAGTCCGTGGCCACCACCGAATGTTGACTGACTCAGAAATACTCAATGCATCTCATCTGCCCCCTCCTGCTTTCCTGAGCATTCAGAATTTGCAATTACAAATGTATGTAAAATAATGATTTATGATCTTCATAACCTGGAAAAGCAGAGTCAAAAGTGATTGCCATTGATTTGGCCAATTATGAAGGAGACACATATGACTAACAGCAGAAATACTAAATTATACATCCAGGCAGCGGAGCCAATAGCTGGGTGAAATACAGAGCAGGCTGTAACTATGTGGTTGTCATTGTTGATATCCATTCCGTTCACAGTTGTTAAGTCTTCTCACGTAACAATGCATGCAGGGAAACTATATTAATAGAAACAGGAGGAAAACCAGCAAATACTGGCAATCTGAAATGAAAACACAGAATGTACTATGGATCCATCTGCAAGTCCAATGCGTATCAATCATATGCTGGTATTAGTAAGGGTTGCGATCTCAGTGTTGGATTAAAATCAGGACTGGTTTTAAGAGATATCAGAGAATCCCTCTGCCAACTAAATGCCAGGACCGCTGAGCGAAATATGAGTTCACTATCAAAGGCAGAAGCTTTGCTGCATGCATTCAGAACGAGCAGGGAGAAAGGCACTCATTCACTTCTAAAACACAATCCCCTCATAACTGAAAATGGTTTGAAAATAATTTCTCAGACAGCACATTAAATAGTCAACAATTGATTGACTGAACCACTCAGAGCATAGAGCAGTATTATATTTAATATTCACTACGATCAATTGCATTGGTGTTTTTTTTTAATGGCCCACGTCAGCAGCATAAAAATCGGCCATCGATTAAATACTTTAAACTTACACATAGAAACATAGAAAATAGGTGCAGGAGTAGACCATTCGGCCCTTCGAGCCAGCACCGCCATTCAAAATGGTCATGGCTGATCATCCAAATTCAGTACCCCGTTCCTGCTTTTTCCCCATATCCCTTGATTACGTTAGCCCTAAGAGCTAAATCTAACTCCCTCTTAAATACATCCAGTGAATTTGCCTCCACTGCATTCTGTGGCAGGGAATTCCACACATAGAGTTAAGCTGCTTTTGTAGTTTAGTTTAGAGATACAGCGCGGAAACAGGCTCTTCGGCCCACCGGGTCCGCGCCGACCAGCAATCCCCGCACATTCACACTGCCCTACACACTTGGGACAATTTTTACATTTATCAAGCCAATTAACCTATAAACCTGTACGTCTTTGGAGTGTGGGAGGAAACCGAAGATCTCACAGGTCACGGGGAGAACGTACAAACTCCGTACAGACAACACCCGTAGTTGGGTTCGAACCCGGGTCTCCGGCGCTCCATTCGCTGTGAGGCAGCAACTCTACTGCTGCGCCACCGTGACTGCCCTCTCCAAATAGAAATAAAAGCAAAATATAATTTTCAAGAATGGTATTAGGGCAGCATGGTAGTGCAGCTGGTGGAGCTGCTTTCTTACAGTGCCATAGACCCCAATTTAATCCTGACCCCGGGTGCTGTCTGTGTGGAGTTTGCACGTTTTCCCTTTGACCACGTGGGTTTCCTCCGAGTGCTCCAGTTTCTTCCCACATCACAAAGGCGTGCAGGCTTCTGGGTTAATTAGCCTCTGTAAATTGCCTCTAGCTTGAGTTTAGTTTATTGTTACGTGTACAGTGAAGAGCTTTTGTTGCGTACTAACCAGTCAGCGGTGAGAAGGAATAGGTGATATTTCGGATTTACCCTTCTTCAGACTTGTTACTTGTGACGTACAACTAGGAAAATTGACCAGCAATTCCTTGGAGCACAGGCAGATGAGGGGTGATTTTATTGAGGAGTATAAAATCATGAGAGGAATATTTGGGGTAGATGCACATAATCTTTTGCCCAGAGTAGGTGAATAGAGGACTAGAGGACATAGATTTAAGGTGAAACGGAAATGATTTAATAGGAATCTGAGGGGTAATAGCCCTGTCCCACGGTATGAGTTCATTCCAAGAACTCTCCCTAGTTTAAAAAAATGAAACTCGTGGTAAGCACGGAGAATGAACGTAGCAGGTACGTCGGAGCTCGGGGACGTCTCTTAGCGCTAACGGCAGGTACTCGGGAAGACTCGTTAACGGCCGGTAAGCTCGGGAAGACTCGTGAAGATTTTTTAACATGTTGAAAAATGTCCACGAGAGCCCCGAGTACCGACGAGCGGCCATTACCGTAAATCTCCTAGTTCGAATCAGGGCAAACTCGGGAGAACTCTTGGAATGAACTCGTACGTGATACGGGGCTTTAAGGTTTTCACACAAAGGGTGGTGGGCGTATGGAGCAAGCTACCAGAGGAGATAGTTAAGGCAGGGACTATACCAAAGTTTAAGAAACCATATAACCATATAACAATTCCAGCAGAGAAACAGGACATCTCGGCCCTTCTAGTCCTTGCCGAACATTTACGCTCACTAGTCCCATCTGCCTGCACTCAGACCATACCCCTCCATTCCTTCCCGTCCATATACCTATCCAATTTATTTTTAAATGATAAAATCGATCCTGCCTCCACCACTTCCGCTGGAAGCTCATTCCAAACAGCTACCACTCTCTGAGTAAAGAAGTTCTACCTCATGTTACCCCTAAACTTCTGTCCCTTAATTCTCAAATCAAAACAAGTAGACAGGTACATGGATAGGACACGCTCAGAGGAATATGGGCAAAACGCACAGGTGGGAAAGTGTAGCAGGGACATGTTGGTCCGTGTGGGCAAGTTGGGCTGTTTCCACACTGTATCACTCTATGACTCTAGTGTGAACGGGTGATCGATGGTCAGCATGGGCAGTGGGCCGAAGGGCCTGTTTCCATGCTGTGTCTCTAAGCATTTCAATCTCTAATAATACTGGCAGCAGAAGCTACTCCCTTGCACAATCCATGGATCTGCGCCATTGAGAGCGGGGATTCACATGAAGATGTCCGCTGAAAAGTGTCACATTAAACCTCACACCTCAAGAGGGAAGGAGACTCGAGGACATTCCTTTGTCGTGTACACCAGATATGAACTGGAACTGGAATGAACTGATTCCTGATTCCTGGGATGTCAGGACTGTCTTATGAACAAAGACTGCATAGACTCGGTTTATACTCTCTAGAATTTAGGAGATTAAGAGGGGATCTTATAGAAACTTACAAAATTCTTAAGGGGTTGGACAGGCTAGATGCAGGAAGATTGTTCCCGATGTTGGGGAGGTCCAGGACAAGGGGTCACAGCTTAAGGATAAGGGGGAAATCCTTTAGGACCGAGATGAGAAGGACTTTTTTCACACAGAGAGTGGTGGGTCTCTGGAACTCTCTGCCACAGAGGGTAGTTGAGGCCAGTTCATTGGCTATATTTAAGAGGGAGTTAGATGTGGCCCTTGTGGCTAAGGGGATCAGAGGGTATGGTGAGAAGGCAGGTACGGGATACTGAGTTGGATGATCAGCCATGATCATATTGAATGGAGGTGCAGGCTCGAAGGGCCGAATGGCCTACTCCTGCACCTAATTTTTATGTTTCTATGTAACAATGAAGCCCTTTACTGGCTGCAGATTCACAAGCACATTAGAACCATTCACTGCTGCCTTGGGTGACATTAAGAGTATTGAAATGCCAACTCCACTGTTGAGATTTCCCATTCATTAGGAAAATCACGATCCGGGTTCAACGTTTACTAGCTCAGCGATATGAGAGGGTAAGGCATCCTGACCTACACTGAACAAACTTCCAGCGTCAGTAGTAATATCCAGGGGCAGCACTGTGGCACAGCGGTAGAGTTGCTGCCTTAATATGTTATTTCAAAATACAATAAATAAATAACTGTGATACCAGGTAACTGGTGGTGCAAACTTCAAAGTCTATAGTGCACGCAAGGCACCAACTCATAGAAGGGCGGCATGGTGGTGCAGCAGTCGAGTTGCTGCCTCACAGCGCCAGAGACCGGGTTGGATCCTGACTACGGGAGCTGTCTGTACATTGTTTTACGTTCTCTCCATGACCTGTGTGGGTTTTCTCCAGGATCTCTGGTTTCCTCCCACACTTCAAAGACGAACGGGTTCGTAGGTTAATTGGCTTGGTATAAATGTAAATTGTCTCTAGTGTGTGTAGGATAGCGATAGTGTGCGGGGATCACTGATCGGCGCGGACTTGGTGGGACGAAGGGCCTGTTTCCGCGCTGTATCTCCAAACTAAACTAAACTAAATGTTCTGGTTCTAAATGTTCTAAATGTTCTGGTAGAACATTGTGAGAGAACCTGGTTGGCTCCCAGACTAAAATCCCTGTCCCACGGTAAGAGTTCATTCCAAGAGCTCTCCAGAGTTGAAAATAAATCAAACTCGTGGTATGCACGGAGAATGCACGTAGCGGGTACGTCGGAGCTCGGGGACATCTCTTAACGCTAACGGCAGGTATTCGGGAAGATTCGCTAATGGCAGGTAAGCACGGGAAGACTAGTGAAGATTTTTCAACATGTTGAAAAATGTCCACGAGAGCCCCGAGTACCGACGAGCGGCCATTACCGTAAATCACCGAGTTCGAATCAGGGCAAACTCAGGAGAACTATTGGAATTAACTCGTACCGTGGGACAGGGCTTTTACGAAATCATCAGCAAGTGGGGTCTTGCTCAATGAAACCGATCCAAAAATGGGGCAATTAGATTTCCATTGGGGAGCCAGAGAGAAACTCTCCACACTGAAGTTATTGTTACCCAAAGAAACACAAAACAGGATTTGTGCCACCTGCATGTGTTTATTTTTCTAATTTGCTAATTAAAAGCTGAACAATATCTCTTCCTTAGTTAATATTTACAACGAGGATTAGAGCCACGCCTGATTGCAAATAAATGGTTTTATTGCTGGATAAACAGCAAGCCTGCATTGTGCAATGCAGTGAATAGCCAATACATGGTTAGGAAAAGTCATTGACAGTCGTGCACTCGTGCAGAACTCATTAATCCCACCAAGCGACGTCACCTCCAATTCCCACCCTGCCCTTGGACCATCTCTAGCACCTCACTCCTCCAGAGCTTTACTTTAGACTTTAGACTATCGAGATACAGCGTGGAAACAGGCCCTTCGGCCCATCGAGTCCGCGACCACCAGCGATCACACCCGTCCACTAGCGCTATTCTACGCGCTCGGTACGATTTACAATTTTTACTGTAGCCAATTCACCTACAATCCTGCTGGTTTTTGGAGTGTGGGAGGAAACCGGAGCACCCGGAGAAAACCCACGTGGTCACAGGGATATTGTGCAAACTCCGTATAGACAGCACCCGTGGTCAGGATCAAACCCAGGTCTCAGGCGCTGTAAGGCTGCAACTGTACTGCTGAGCCACCGTGCCTTCCACGTCTGCGGGCAGTCCATCCACACATATTTATTACAAACCCACCGACTCCCACAGCTACCTTGGCTACACCTCCTCCCATCCTGCCTCTTGCAAAGGCGACATCCCTTACTCTCAATTTCTGCAGCTGCTCTCAAGAAGAGGCCCTCCACTCTTAGACCAATGACACACCCATCTAAGGATAAGGGGGAAATCCTTTAGGACCGAGATGAGAAGGACTTTTTTCACACAGAAAGTAGTGGGTCTCTGGAACTCTCTGCCACAGAGGGTAGTTGAGGCCAGTTCATTGGCTATATTTAAGAGGGAGTTAGATGTGGCCCTTGTGGCTAAGGGGATCAGAGGGTATGGAGAGAAGGCAGGTACGGGATACTGAGTTGGATAATCAGCCATGATCATATTGAATGGCGGCGCAGGCTCGAAGGGCCGAATGGCCTACTCCTGCACCTAATCTCTATGTTTCTATGTTTCTATCTACTTCAAATAACCTGATGGGAACCCCCTTCCCTGCCCACCGTTGTATTAGTGTTCCTGGATTCTTCCAGAGGTTGGGGCCCAGCAATCAAATTAATTCCCACCTGCAGAATTTAAGATTAATTTTACAAATTAATTTACAATTAATTTTGGGGCGGCACGGTGGCGCAGCGGTAGAGTAGTGGTCTCACAGCACCAGAGATCCGGGGTCGATCCTGACAATGGTGCGGTTTGTACGGAGTTTGCATCTTCTCCCTGTGACCATGTTGGTTTTCTCTGGGAGCTCCGGTTTCCTCCCACACTCCAAAGACGTGTAGGTTTGTAGGTTAATTGTGTTGGTTAAATTGTAAATTGTCCCCAATTGTGTGTAGGACAGTCTTGGTGTGCGGAGATCACAGGCCAGCGGGAACATGGTGGGCCAAAGAGCCTGTTTCCACGCTTTATCTCTGAACTAAACTAAATCTGGAAATGAATTGCCTTTAGCAATGAACAACAAACAAGTATTTGTAATAGTCGACAAAAACAAGTGAAAAGCAAGTGGTTCCTCTCTCTTTCTGCTGATGCTACCAGAATTACAGAGCATGTTCTAAATGCTTCCTTGCTTCTTCTAGTTTAAATAACACTTATGAACATCTTTTTAGTTTAGTTTTGTTTAGACATACAGCGTGGAAACAGGCTCTTCGGCTGACCGAGTCCACATGGACCAGTGATGCCCGCATATGAACTCTGTCCTACACACACTGGGGACAATTTTACACATACGCCAAGCCAATTAACCTACAAACCTGTACGTCTTTGGAGTGTGGGAGGAAACCAAAGTTTGTGAGTCTGTGGAATTCTCTGCCTCAGAGGGCGGGGGAGGCCGGTTCTCTGGATACTTCCAAGAGAGAGCTAGATAGGGCTCTTAAAAATAGCGGAGTCAGGGGATATGGGGAGAAGGCAGGAACGGGGTACAGATTGGGGATGATCAGCCATGATCACATTTAATGGCAGTGCTGTCTTGAAGGGCTGAATGGCCTCCTCCTGCACCTATTGTCTATTGTCTATAGTCAAAGATCTCAAAAAAACACCCACGCAGGTCGCGGCGAGAACGTACAAACTCCGTACCGATAGCAACCGTAGTCAGGATCGAACCTGGGTCTCTGGCGCTGTAAGGCAGCAACTCTACCGCTGCACCACCGTGCTGCCCCCTGGACCATATATCCAGGGTTTGGGACTCGAGTTCAACACTTCAATTACCATGGTAGGGTTCTTCGGGAAAAGAGAGCTGTAACTTTCCCTGTGCTGGTTTTCATGAACGGGGAACGTTTGTATGGAGACACTACCTCAGGCATTGCCGCTGAGCATAAACAAAGCCCGATGTCGGTAATGGGGTGGAGGTGAATCGGCAAGTACCCCAGCTTGTGGAAGGACCATTCCGAGGCCTGATGAATTAGGGAGAGAAGCTGCTTCCGAGTCTGATGGTGCAGCTTTCAATCTTCTGTACCTTCTGCTGGAGGGGAGCAGGGACAAACTGTGGATGAATCAACAAAACAACAAAGGAACAGTCTGAAAAGAAGCTGAGCCTTTTTCAAGTGTTTAAGAAAGAACTGCAGATGCTGGAAAAATCGAAGGTGGACAAAAATGCTGGAGAAACTCAGCGGGTGAGGCAGCATTTGATGCTGCCTCACCCGCAGAGTTTCTCCAGTATTTTTGTCTACCTGAGCCTTACTCAACACCTCTCCATAAGTCTCCATCGGCTCTTTCTATAGCTTCATTTATTGATTTCTCACTCCCAGCTTCACAGAACGTGAGCAATCAATGACTTTAAAAAAACGGCAGAAATCATCAGGTCAGCACACAAACTGTGGAGCTGTGTAACACTGCTACAGATTCCAGACGAAATTGCAACACTGCATCTTGGTCACTGATGTTTTAATTGCCTTTGCTCCATCAGAGCGAGCATCGGGAAATCATGCTGGATACGGACGGGGCAGTGAGAGGATGGTCACAATAGCTGACTGTTGGGATAGCATCAATCTGAACCGGTGGCCTGAACATTGGCTTCTCCAATTTCCGGTAGCCCTTGCTGTCTCCTCCCCTTCTCAGCTCCCCCTCAGCCCTTGCCTCCTTTCTTCTTCCCACCCCCCACCCTGCATCAGTCTGAAGAAGGGTTTCGGTCCGAAACTTTGCCTATTTCCTTCGCTCCATAGATACTGCTGCACCCGCTGAGTTTCACCAGCAATTTTGTCTACCTTCAATAAATTACTTTCTGCCATGGTTCATAGCATCATTCGAGTCTCTGAACTTTGTCACCTTACAGGATCTCTGCCTGGCCTCAACAAATGCCCGTTATGTGAAAGAATACTAGTTTTGATGTGAGCTCGTGGAAGTTAAACAGGCTGGTGAACAGAAGCCACTGCCAGGAGACTATTGCTTCATACACTTTAGTGATGCCTTTGAAACAGTGCTGAGAGGTTTGATTGATTGGACTCATTTGATAAATGGAATGATTATATTTCCACAGTCGCACTGAGGAAGAGCCACAATTAACAGGTTTCAGGCTGAACATCAATAATGGCAACTTGACTAAATCAATTTGAGAAGCTTTCTTTCCCCTGGTTTCTCTCTCCTGGTGGTTGTCTATGGCCCTGCCTCTCCCGTGTACCTCATCGCAATGCCAACTACATCTGCAGTGAAAAACCATCATGTGTAGGAGAGAACTGCAGATGCTGGACTGGTTAATACTGAAGATAGACAGACAGACAATGCTGGAGTAACTCAACAGGTCAGGCAGCATCTCTGGAGAAAAGGAATAGTTGACATTTCCGGTCGAGACCCTTCTTCAGACTGAAAGTCAGGGGAGAGGGAAACATTCTCCGGAGATGCTGCCTGACCCACTGAGTTACTCCATCATTTTGGCATTTTGTGTCTATCTTCAGTGTAAATCAGCATCTGCAGTTCCTTCCTACATAAGATCATGTCACTGTCATTTACAAGGCCATTTGTCTATCGTTGGTGGAACATCATGATGTCAAATAGCACGGAATCTCTTGCTTCATTAAGTCCACACCAACCATCAGGCACGCAATTACACTAATCCTATTCCAATCCCATATTAATCTCCCCACACTGGGCATCACCATGACACAGCTGGTCGAGCTGCTGCCTCACAGTGCCAGGGACCTGGGTTCAATCCTGACCTCGGGTGCTGTCTCTGTGGAGTTTGCATGTTCTGCCTATAACTGCATGGGTTTCTTCCTGATGCTCTGGGATCCCCCCACACCCCAAAGACATGTGGGTTTGTAGATTAAATGGGCTCTGTAAATCATCCCTAATGTGTAGGCGATTGGATGAAAAATTGGCATAACTTGGAACTGATGTAAACGGGTAGCCGATGGCTGTAGATAGACACAAAAAACTGGAGTAACTCAGCGGGAGAGGCAGCATCCCTGGAGAGAAGGAATGGGTGATGTTTCGGGTCGACACCCTGCTTCGAAGGCTGACGAGGACTCGGTGGGTGGAAAGGACAGGTTCTATGTTTTACTCTAAACTCTACACATCCCCATCTACAAGATTCTATAGCATGCCTCTACAGAGGCCCACCTATGAACCCACACCTTTTATTGGGATGTGGTAGAAAACCGGGAGCACCCGGAGAAAACGTTGTCACGAAGAGAGCATGCAAACTCCACAC
Organism: Raja brachyura; assembly: GCA_963514005.1. The sequence goes on from OY740814.1 coordinate 27,275,074, forward strand.
TGAGAACACCATAGGTCAGGATGCTGGAACTGTCAGGCAGCACCTCATACTGTCACACAGTGTGGAAACAGGCCCTTCGGTCCAACTTGTCCATGCGGACCAACATGTTCCATCTACACTAGCCTACGCTTGGCCCATATCCCACTAACCCTGTCTTAACCATGCACCTGTCTAATTGTTTCTTAAATGTTGGGATAGTCCCTGCCTAAACTATCTCCTCTGGCAGCTCATTCCATACACCCACCACCATTTGTGTGAAAATGTTACCTCTCAGATTCCTATTAAATCTTTCCCCCTTTACCTTAAACCTATGTCCTCTGGTCCTCGATTGCCCAACCCTGGGCGAGAGGCTCTGTGCATCTACCCGATCTATTCCTCTCATGATTTTGTACGATTTTATAGCTGTTCCAGATGTGCCTGTCTGCACCTCTGTGCAACAGCAGGATTGTCAAGCTCAGAGCTGAAGTCAGCCATGCCCCCTCTCCTGCTAGGGATCGCTGATGGCATTCAGGAACAGCAATTGCCTGTATTTCACCATGCTTATTAACCTGATGGACCAGAGTAATTGTTCAGATGTTTCACTGCTCGGGCTGAGATCAGTCAATCAGTCAAGGCCAGGAACCAGCTTTATGTACGACAGGGATGTTAACCACAGCCTTGGAACTTTGAGTAATTACTTTGTACAACAACCTATAAAGCAAAGGTTGTCCAGTGCCCAAACTAATGAAAAACACAGCAGACAGAGGCAGACGTTAGGTTCTGGGTCTCAGACCTCTCGCCTGTAACCTTTCCCATCAGACCGAAACATTAACACCGCCCTCTCTCCACTAATAGTCATAGAGTCACAGAGTCTTCCAGTGTGGTACCAGACCCTTTGGCCCAACTTGCCCACACCGGCCAACATGTTCCATCTACTCTAGTCCCACTTGCCTGCATTTGACCCATTCCCCTCTAAATCAGTCCCATCCATGTACCTGTCTAACTGTTTCCTAAACACTGCGAATGTACCAGCCTCAACTACCTCCTCTGGCAGCTCTTTCCATACACCCACCACCCTTTGTGTGAAAATGTTGCCACTCAGATTCATATTAAATCTTTCCCCCCCTCACCTTAAACCCATGCCCTCTGGTTCTCAATTTCATTTCGGAGTCACGTGTGTGCCGACGGCTGGCGGTGGGGTGCGCTCCCCGCCAGTCCTTCATAAGGGACCGCTAAGGTAAGTGATACTAACCTTCAGTTGGTTGGTCCTTGCTGGTAGTGTTTTTCTCTTTCAGCAAGGACATGGACGGGAATTTGCGAGGCCGAAAGACGTCCGTCCGGAGTCGCCGGCCACCTGTCCCGGAGCCCTCATTATCGGCTGCACCTGTGAAACAGGCCAGGAGGAAAGCAGAGAAACCGGGGAGCCCTGTTGCTGCAGGGCCAGACCCGCTGATACACCGCAGCTCCGGGGAGGAGTTCGAGGACTGCGGTGTGCCGCCGGAGCAGGTAGACCCTGCTTCAGCATTCAGGTCGCCAACGGGCCCGTTGGCGGCCTCGGGCAAGGGCTCACGTGCGGCTGCACGGCCCTTCTCCCTCAGCCTTCCGAGTAGGGGGAGGGATAGAGCCCGCAAGCCTAACCCTTCAGGGGCTAAGGCATTACCTGCCGCCAAGCAGCGGACTGGTACAAAGGCGGGACCCAGGTCCACTGTGAGGTCCAGTGTCGACTCCCCAACCACCGACGCCGGGACGGGTCATTTGGGTGGGGTCCCGCCACGGTCGCCGAGTCCCCCATGGATGGGAGGACGAGACCATGCGTCGGCAAGGTCCACGACGTGGGCAGCCGGCAAGCCCGTGCGGGTGTCGGGTCTCCATGCTCAGTCAGGTGCCGACTCCCCGCCGCATTTGCCCTCCGTGGCAGCGGCATCAGGTCCCGCCAAACGAAGGCGGTTGAACACACCTCCCGCGCGGGAATCGCTCAGCTTCGCTCCGGCGGCTGGCAGCGACAAATTCCGGCACGGGGTTCACCTCGACGAGGTGCGGGCCGATGATAGGAGCCTCGGTAGTATTTCAGAGCCTGAGGACTCCGACCGCCCGAGTGTTCAGGGCGAAGGGCGTATTGACCGTATGGAGCGGCTACTGGAGCTCCTGTTGCATAAACGACGGCAGGAGGCGTCCAGCATCGAACGGCACAGGGAGGTATCACCGGTCTCCATAGCCAGCCTGGCGCAGCCAGAAGAGGAAGACTTCGCAGACCCTACACCGGTTCCCGGTGCCGCCGGAAGAACTTCTGGATGTGGCAGCAAAATTTGCTGCTCCAGAGACAGCAGGGCTTCCCCTCAACCCGAAACTGGCTGCCACCGTGGACCTCCTCACCAACCACCAGCTCCAGGAGGAAGTTCTCTCTCAGGCCATCAATCGGCATAAGGCCCCTTCCAACTGCAACTCCCTCAACGTGCCTGTGGTCAATACACCGATCTGGGGCAGCATCGGTACAGCCATCAGAACCCAGGAGTTTAAGCTCCAACGAATCCTGAGGCTGCTCACGGCCGGAATTACCGCGTTTGTGTGGTCGGTAGATGGTGAAGACCTCAATTTGGAGCAGGAGGATGCTCTGGCGCTGTTATGTGCCACGCAGCATGAAATCAATGCTTTCAGAAAAAGCAGCATCCGCCCCACGCTCAACCCAAAATTTGCTGGGTTGTGCAAGGCGTCGCCTCCACCGCCGCCCAGACAGCTCTTCGGGGAGGACCTCCCGAAGAGGGTCAAGGAGCTCGATGAACATGCCAAAACGGTGGGACTCATGCGGTCTCAGATCGCCCCCAGACCGCCGGCCCCGAAAGCTCCATTTGTTCGGCCGCGAGGCCCTGTGTCCAGACCGACAAGGACCTACGCTCCAGCTCCGCCTCGCTACCAGCAGCCCCAGCAGCCGCGGCCTTTTTTAGGGCAAGGCCCGCAGCGGCCCCAGTGGAAGATGCGGACACCGCAGCACCAGCCCAACCCAGCACCTCCACGACCACCCAAACATGTCAGGGACCGCCGGTAACCAGGGAGGTGAGGCGGTCTGGTTTTCACTTATCTGTGTGTTTAACTTCACATGTTGGTGGGCGCCTTCGGTTCTTTATGGGGGCATGGGGAAACTATCACTTCCGATGAATTTGTTTTGCAAAGTATTCAAGGTCATGAGATTGAGTTTATTAACGGCGACATTCCTCCATCCCAGCATATGCCCAATCGGACGTTTACGCTGTCTGCCGTTGAACAGGCAGCAGACTATGCTGAGATCTTAAGGTTAGAAGAAAAAGGCGTGATAGAAAAAGCTATGCACGAACCAATTGAATTTGTATCAAATATATTTACAAGGCCTAAGAAGGATGGAGGCTGTCGAGTGATTATTGATCTGACCTATTTGAATACTTTTGTAACATACACCCATTTTAAAATGGACACTTTTGAGACAGCCAAGTCATTAGTTTCTCATGGCTGCTTTATGGCATGCATTGATTTAAAAGATGCATACTATTCTGTATCCATTCGGGAACACCACAGGAAGTTCTTAAAATTTGTCTGGATGGGTCAGCTCTGGCAATACAGGGCTTTGCTAAATGGGCTTACTACAGCCCCTAGATTGTTTACTAAATTACTGAAACCCATCATGGCCCAGTTACGGAAGCAGCATCATATCGTGATGGCCTATTTGGATGATATATTGATTGTTGGCAATACCCTGGAGTCGGCTGAACAGGCAGTCTCGGCCACTGTGGCAATTTTTCAGCAGCTGGGGTTTATTGTCCATCCAGACAAGTCGAAGTTCTGCCCTTCACAGGTTATGGATTATCTGGGGTTCACGGTGGATTCCAATCGCATGAGGGCCACCATACCGACTAACAAGGTTGGGGATGTCACCCAAGCATGTCAAGATTTGGCCTGCGCCAGTATACCATCAATTAGACAAACAGCTAAGGTGATTGGCAAGATCGTAGCATTATTTCCAGCAGCTCAATACGGGCCTTTGCATTATCAAAATTTGCAAAGAGCCAAGATCTCCGCGTTAAAACAAAACGCCGGTCATTTAGACAGACCAATGCAGCTGCCTCCTAAAGCTCAGATTGAGTTACAATGGTGGGTGCGCCATATTAGTAGCTCATTTAAACCCATTATTGTGCCCAATCCGATGGTATACTTGCAAACCGATGCAAGCTCCTATGGCTGGGGAGCTACGGACAACTATTCTAGTTGCGAGGGCAGATGGGACACCCTTGAATCCACTCTGTTGTTGTCACAAGGGATAAACTATTTGGAGATGCTTGCAGCATTTCACGGACTTCGAGCTTATTGCTCCAATCTTATTGACGCTCATGTCCGTATCCAAATAGACAATACCACGGCGGTGGCATATTTAAACCATATGGGCGGTACCAGGTCAATTTCATGTGATGAATTGGCTAATACAATTTGGCTCTGGTGTATTAAAAGGAATATTTGGATTTCAGCTACCTATTTACCAGGTGAGCTCAATACTGTGGCGGACACCAGGTCACGCAAGTTTAATGACAACATCGAATGGATGTTGCATCCTCAAATTTTTGCTAAAATTACAGCCAAATTTGGTAAACCGGATATCGACCTCTTTGCGTCACGGTTGAACCATCAGGTGCCAACATACGTTTCGTGGGAACCAGATCCTGGGGCAATGGCGATGGATGCATTCTCGCTGCTGGGGGAAGTGGTTTTTCTATGCATTCCCCCCGTTTTGCCTCATCAGTCGGGTATTGCGAAAAATCCAGATGGATGCTGCTAAGGGCATTCTTATTGTACCCGACTGGCGTACGCAGCCATGGTATCCAGTGGTCTTTGACATGATCAGTCAGCCTTGGGTCCTCTTAGAGGGTTGCCCACAATTGGTTACTAACCCCGTGTCAGGGGAGCCACATCCCTGCCATAGCTACTTAAATTTATTGGCTTGCAGATTCTAGCCCAGCCATTGCTGAAGTATGGCCTATCACCTAGAACAATGGATACCATTGGGGCGTCGTGCCGAGAGTCGACCAGGCGGCGATACCTTTCCCACATCAGAAAATGGGAAGCCTACTGCAGCCGCTCTCACATCACATATGACGATGCATCCATAGCCGACGTATTGGAATTCCTCGCGGGGTTGCACCATGATCAACACTTGAGCTACAGTGCCATCAACAGCGCCAGGATCGCGCTGTCATTCTACCTCAATATTGAGGTAGGATCCAACAGGCTAGTGTCCAGACTCATGCGGGGTATATTCAATATGAATCCGCCTACACCACGCTATAATATCACCTGGGATGTCAGGAAAGTACTAACCCTGCTCAGGACGTGGTCGCCCATGGAGGGGCTAGAGCTGGACAAACTCACCATGAAACTGGTGATGTTACTAGCGCTGACTTCAGCACAGAGGGTACAGACACTACATAAAATCCGTATCGACAGGATGATCTCTACCCCTGGAGAAGTAGTCTTCTTTATCGATGAGCTACTAAAGCAGCATAGACCTGGGTGCACAGGGCTGCAGCTGAAGTTCCCGGCATACCCCGCAGATGCTAGGCTATGTTTAGCCGCCCATATCCGTCACTATGTCGAGGTGACGAGACACATACGGGGAATGGAGAAATACCTGCTTGTCACTCACAAGAGACCTCACCATCGAGTGACAGTCCAGACGATATCCAGGTGGCTCAGGATCGTCTTGGGTAAGTCAGGTATCGACACTAATGTGTTCAAATCCCATTCCACCAGGGCTGCATCAACGCCGGCGGCGAGAGTCATGGAGGTGCCCATGGACCATATTCTCGCTACAGCAGGATGGGCGAATGAAGCTGTGTTTCAGCGATTCTACAACAAGCCTGTTGCTGCTCCCCTACAGTTCACGGAGGCCATGCTGAATGCAGGTCAAGAACGTGGGGATGTCCCCGAATAAGGGGTTTTGCTTTGTTGTTAATAAATATTCTTTTGTTTTTCAGTTTAACCTGTTTGCGAAAATTGTTTACTCCCATCCATCCTTGCTAGTGGTGCGTCAGCATGGACGTGGTCCAGGGCGTGCAATCACAGAAGCTTTGAAGTCTTCACGAAGTCACTCACGTGACTCCGAAATGAAACAGTAAGATTGAACGAGAACTTACCAGTTCGAAGGTTGATCTTTATTTCATGAGGAGTTGCGGTGAGGGATTTCGTGCACTTCGCTACCAACCCTCGATCATAATCAACTGGTAATTACAGTCTCTTCAATCTTACTATGCCAAGTCATTTCTGTTGTTGGTTTCTGTGATTCCACACCGCTACTTTGAAGAATGTCGCGCATGCGTGCTGGCGGGTTCTTCACGAAATCCCTCACCGCAACGCCTCATGAACCTTCGAACTGGGAAGTTCTCGTTCAATCTTACTATTCCCCTACTCTGGGCAAGAGACTGTGCGTCGACCCAATCTTTTCCTCATGACTTTGTACACCTCTATAAGATCACTTCTCATCCTCCTGTGCCCCAGGGAATAAAGCCCCAGCCTGCACAACCTCTCCCTATAGCTCAGACCCCCTAGTCCTGGCAACATCCTCTTAAATCTTCTCTTCCAGCTCAATAACATCTTACCTATAACATGGTCCCCAAAATTGAACACGATACTCTAAATGCGGACTCACCAACGTCTTATACAACTGTTACATCTCCAAGACTGTTGAGCATTTTCAAGCCTTTTGCTGCATATCCATGTGTCTAACCATAATCTCCAATTGCCACTGTTGTATGTTGCTCCTCCACCACCACACCTGCCAACAGATTCCAGGCACTCACCACCCTCGCCCGACACATCTCTTTTAAACTTTGCCCGCTCATCTTTAAGATATGTGGTCTAGTATTTGATTTATTCATCCTGGGAAGAAGGTTCTGGCTGTCTACCATATCTATGTCTCTCATCATTTTATGTACTTCTATCAGGTCTCCACACAACCTCCGGCATTCCAGAGAAAACAATCCAAGTGTTAAAAAATCCATCCTTGAATTACTTAAGGGCGTGTCCCACTCGGGCGTCATTTGGGCGTCACGCATGTGGCACACGAAGATTTTGTGCATCCCAAAATCCTGGGGAACCGCGCGTGACCGCGCGTGACTGCCTACGCCACCACGTCTCACCATGCACCATGCGTGCATAACGCACGCCGTGCGCATGTCACGCGCGCATCGTGACGCATAAATGATGTCGCGTAAATGACACGCAAATAACGCCCGTGGGACAGGCCCTTTAGTCTTGATGGCAGAGCTGAAGTACTTGCTACATCTTCCAGCACTTGCTTCATTCAATGCTGCTTCCCACAGCTGCCAGTGATCGTACAATTGGCTCGGTGGCGTAGCGGCAGAGCTACTGCCTCACAGCGCCAGAGACCCGCGTTTCATCCTGAATACGGGTGCTGTTTGTACAGACCTGCGTGGTTTTTCTCCGGGATCTCTGGTTTCCTTCCACACCCCAACAATGAACAGGTTTCTAGGTCAACTGGCTTTGGTATCAATATACAATCGTCCCCAACATGTGTAGGATAGTGTTAATGTGTGGGGATCGCTGGTCGGTGCGGGCTCGGTGGGCCAAAAGGCCTGTTTCCGCATTGTATCTCTGAACTAAACTAAACTAAACTGGGCATGAAGCTGGATGAGGAATGATCTAAAGATAGATAAATAAAGCTGGAGTAACTCAGTTGTCTTGGAGTGACAATCTGAGGTGGGCCCCACAAGCCAGAGGCTGCCAGTTAGCATGCTGCTCATTTGGCAGCCTCTGTGTAAATAGGGTTTGACTGCAGCGCCACGATGCAGCACATTAATTCACTGCATGCCCGCAGCTCTGGCAAACTACGAGCAAAAAGGAAAAGCTGCTGAAAATCCACCTGTCCACATCAATCAATCAGTCAGTGCGCGTTCAGGGACTAAATGAACTGAATTTTGGGCATAGCGGCAATGCTAGTGGTGAATGAGATGCAAAGCTCACTCCACTCCGGCCCTACAATAAGATCAAAGGCAACTGCTCGAGTTAACCCTTAAAAAGCCCACTCAGTTTAGACACAAAGTGCTGGAGCAACTCAGCAGATCAAGCAGCATCTCTGGAGAAAACGAGCAGGTTACGTTTCGGGTCGGGACCCTTCTTATATATTCCTATACGAGAAGACATTGAACGTGGTCAGCATGCCTTTGGAGTAATGAGAAAAGTAAATGTTTAAAAGTACTGAACCTGACAACAGAACAGAGGAAGATGGGTGAGCAAATGTTGAATTTACTGAGTTAAATACTATTGTATTTGGTGCACATGCTTCATACTGGCAAGCTATGCCTGGCAAGGAGGTGCGTCGAGAAAACGTCAAGAGTAAGAGATAGACACAAAGTGCTGGAGCAACTCAGTGGTTCAGGCAGCATCTCTGGAGAATATGAAAAGGTGACGTTTTTGGTTGGAACTCTACTTCAGACTCTGAAGCCTGGAGTCTAACGAAGGGATTAGTCCCAAAACGCCAACTGTTTTTTTTTCTCCAGAGATGATACCCAACCCGTTGAATTGCTCCAGAACTTTATGTCTATTGTTAGGCGCTCTCCCCTCCTCTCCCGGTGAATGCTATGTACTTACCTTTTCTGTTTCTCTCCTGAGTGCAGGCCCCGTGGCTGGGAGTCAGGAATCAAAGGGTTAAGAGCTCCTGTACCCGATTGGCCAAGCTGCGTCAGGTGACCGGTGACTAATCGGAAGCTTAAATAGCAGGAGATCCCAGAATTTTCTCTCTTCTTCATTGACCCTGACTAAGCCAACAGGCTGCTGGTGTGAGCTGCAGGAGGCCTGGCCACATAGCATAGCACTTTGTATATTGTTTCCTATATTTGTAAATTTAAGTTGTATTGGGATGGATAAGGGCTGACCTGAGCGTTTTCGTGTATTTTGTTGCAGGGTTATCTCTATTTAGGCAAGATTAGAGACTCCAGTTCAACGGTCCATTATGAGGCTGGCTGGAGCACTGTTATATTTATTTGTTAGTCAATTCTTGTCCCTGACTGTGTTGTTTAAATCAGGTTCAGGTTTTTGTCCTCTTTTAACAAAATTAAAGACTATTTTCTTAAACTTGAACCTGGTTTTTGATTATGTTGCGTGACCCTGAGGTACCTGCCTTCGGGAGTCGTAACACTATCTTCGGTATAAACGCGCATCTGCAGTTCCTTCCTATCCACACAATTTAATTCAGTTTATTTTCGAGGTGCGGTGTGGAAAAAAGGTCCTTTGGCACACTGATTCCGCGCAGACCATTGATCAACCAAACACTAGTTCTATCCTGCACCCAAGGGACAATTTACTGAACCAATGAACCTACAAACCCGCATGTCTTTGGAATGTAAGAGGAAACCGGAGCACCCGGACAAAACCCACAGGGAGAACGTAAAGTCTGAGTCTGAGGATGCCCAACAATGATGTGAGAATTAATTGTTGAGACCATTAACTTGGTAAAAGAGACTCTTTGGTCGGTGTAAATGTTGTTGGCCTCCCAGCAGAGCGAGATGTACGTCGGGGAATGTTGCCGACTGGCCCGCTCCAGACCGCAGGCGTACGTGCTGAGGGATGCACTGAAGTTCGGTGCAGACAACGCCAAGGCTCTGTGATGGAGGACCAAAGTTTAGGGTCCTTCCTCTGCTGGACATTGGGGGGCAGAGTCCAATGGAGACACTTTCGCAAATGATCGCAGGAATGAGTGGGTTAACATAAAATTAGCATTTTGACGGCAATGGGTCTATGCTCGCTAGAGTTTAGAAGGATGAGGGGGGGGGAAGTCATTGAAACTTACCGAATAGTAAAGGGCCTGCATAGAATGGATGTAGAGAGTATGTTTCCACCAGTGGGAGAGCAAAGCACCAAAGGCCATAGCCTTAGAATAAAAGGATGTACCGTTCAGAATGAGATGGGGAGGACTTTCTTAGTCAGAGGGTGGTGAAACTGTGGATTTCATTGCCACAGAAGGCTATGTACATCCTCCCAGTGACATGCATGAGTTTTCTCCAGATGCTTCGGTTTCCTCCCACAAAGATGTACAGGTTTGTAGGTTAATTGGCTTTGGTAAAAATGGTAAATTGTCGCTAGTGTGTAGGATAATGTTAGCGTGATGGGATCGCTGGTCAGCGCAGACTCTGTGGCCGGAAGGGCCAGTTTTCCCACTGTATCTTTAAACTAAAACCAAACTAAACTAAACAATTCTATCCAGACCATCCACCCATTGATGCCGGGATTCCTCTGCTCCCTTTGTATTTCCTGATCGAGTTCTGCTTTCTTGGAGGAATCGCCGCAATTCCAGGGGAGGAACATCCTTCTCCTGGTTGAGCTGCACTGTCGACTGAGTGGAAAAACATTTCCCATCTTTCGACCATCTACTACAATCAGTCTGAAGAAGGGTCACGACTTGAAATATCACCTATCCCCAATCTCCGGAGATGCTGCCTGACCTGCTGAGTTACTCCAGCACTTTAGACGTTGTCGGTCAACAGAATGCTGGGTGGGACCACTGTACACCGAACGAATGGTCTCAAGTTCAAGTTCAAGTTTATTTGTCACTTGCACAAATTGGTAGAGTGAAATGATTTTGGGCCTGTAACCCAACTATACCTTAGCTCAGGAATGGAAGTTGGTGGAGAAAGCAGACACCTTGTGCCTCTTGTGCTGATCAATAAGATAATCTCGACCCACAACGGCACCTATACCTTTTCTCCAGAGATGCTAACTAACCCACTGAGTTGCTCCAGCTTTTTGTGTCCATCTTAAATCAAATCTCTTCCAGCTTCATGCCCAGTTTAGTTTTATTTAGTTCAGAGATACAATGCGGAAACAGGCCCTTCGACCCACCGAGTCCACAACGACCAGCAATTCCCGCACACTTACGCTGCCCTACATACACTAGGGACAATTTTACATTTACACCAAGCCAATTAACCTGCAAAGCTTACGTCTTTGGGAGTTATTCATTTCATTGATCATTGATTTACTTAATGACTGAACGTTCACAGTCTGAGTGAAGAAATAACACCATCCCGTGGCGAATTGGCTGTCAGAAAGGCTCTCCTCGTTTCCAAAGACTATGTTTCCACTATTCTTCACTCTTCGCCCTGAGGAGAGTATCAGCATCAACTCTATCAACCCACTTCAGAACCGTATGTGAGTTGAGGAAGATCATCTCTCATTCATCTAAACTCCAATGAGCACATGCTCATCAGTCTCCGCCAGGAACCAAAACATGCCACTACATTGCTTGCAGGCAGAGACACCCAGGGAAGCAAATGTTTAGCAAAAAACTCTGAAGCGAGCGGCAGCCTTTCATAAAGCACAGAAACAACTGATTGAAGCTGGCGTGTGCACTGCTTGCAGCAACACTAGCATGTAAACACTGACAACACTGGGAGGGACAGCACTGCTGACTGGAGACAATCCCACCACCTTCAGTCTCCGACTCCAACACCTACCATCGAGGGGATCTATCGCAGTCGCTGCCTCAAAAAGGCTGCCAGCATCCATATAACCATATAACCATATAACAATTACAGCACGGAAACAGGCCATCTCGGCCCTTCAAGTCCGTGCCAAACAACTTTTTTCCCTTAGTCCCATCTGCCTGCACTCATACCATAACCCTCCATACCCTTCTCATCCATATGCCTATCCAATTTATTTTTAAATCATACCAACGAACCTGCCGCCACCACTTCCACTGGAAGCTCATTCCACACCGCTACCACTCTCTGAGTAAAGAAGTTCCCCCTCATGTTACCCCCAAACCTCTGTCCCTTAATTCCAAAGTCATGTCCTCTCGTTTGAATCTTCCCCATTCTCATAGGGAAAAGCTTGTCCACATCAACTCTGTCTATCCCTCTCATCATTTTAAAGACCTCTATCAAGTCCCCCCTTAACCTTCTGCGCTCCAGAGAATAAAGACCCAACTTATTCAACCTATCTCTGTAACTTAGCTGTTGAAACCCAGGCAAGTAAATCTAGTAAATCTCCTCTGTACCCTCTCTATTTTGTTGACATCCTTCCTATAATTGGGCGACCAAAATTGTACACCATACTCCAGATTTGGTCTCACCAATGCCTTGTACAATTTTAACATTACATCCCAGCTTCTATACTCAATGCTCTGATTTATAAAGGCTAGCATACCAAAAGCTTTCTTTACCACCCTATCTATATGAGATTCCACCTTCAAGGAACTATGCACGGTTATTCCCAGATCCCTCTGTTCAACTGTATTCTTCAATTCCCTACCATTTACCATGTACGTCCTATTTTGATTTGTCCTGCCAAGGTGTAGCACCTCACATTTATCAGCATTAAACTCCATCTGCCATCTTTCAGCCCATTTTTCCAACTGGCCTAAATCACTCTGTAGACTATGGAAATCCTCTTCATTATCCACAACACCCCCTATCTTGGTATCATCTGCATACTTACTAATCCAATTTACCACCCCTTCATCCAGATCATTGATGTACATGACAAACAACAAAGGACCCAACACAGATCCCTGAGGCACCCCACTAGTCACCTGCCTCCAACCCGACAAACAGCCATCCACCATTACCCTCTGGCTTCTCCCATTCAGCCACTGTTGAATCCATCTTGCTATTCCTGCATTTATACCCAACAGTTGAACCTTCTTAACCAACCTTCCATGAGGAACCTTGTCAAAGGCCTTACTGAAGTCCATATCGACAACATCCACTGCTTTACCCTCGTCAATTTCCCTAGTAACCTCTTCAAAAAATTCAAGAAGATTAGTCAAACATGACCTTCCAGGCATAAATCCATGTTGACTGTTCCTAATTAGACCCTCTTTATCCAGATACTTATATATATTATCTCTAAGTATCTTTTCCATTATTTTGCCCACCACTGAAGTCAAACTAACCGGTCTATAATTGCTAGGTTTACTTTTAGAACCCTTTTTAAACAATGGAACAACATGCGCAGTACGCCAATCCTCGGGGACTATTCCCATTTCTAATGACATTTGAAATATTTCTGTCATAGCCCCGGCTATTTCTATACTAACTTCCCTCAATGTCCTAGGGAATATCCTGTCAGGACCTGGAGACTTATCCACTTTTATATTTTTCAAAAGTATCAGTACTTCTTTTACTTTGAAACTCATAGTACCCATAGCTACTCTACTAGTTTCCCTTACCTCACATAATTCAATATCCTTCTCCTTGGTGAATACCGAAGAAAAGAAATTATTCAATATCTCCCCCATCTCTTTTGGCTCTGCAGATAGCTGTCCACTCGGTCTCTCCAATGGACCAATTTTATCCCTTGTTATCCTTTTGCTATTAATATAGCTGTAGCAACCCTTTGGATTTACTTTCACCTTACTTGCCAAAGCAACCTCATATCTTCTTTTAGCTTTTCTAATTCCTTTCTTAAGGTTCTTTTTACATTCCTTATACTCCTCAAGCACCTCATTTACTTCATGCTGCCTATAATTATTGTAGATCTCCCTCTTTTTCCGAACAAGATGTCAAATTTCCCTTGAAAACCAGGGCTCTTTCCATTTTTTACTGACTTTTTAATCATTTTTACTGAATTTTTACTGAATTTTTACTGACTTTTTACTGAATTTTTAATCATCAAGGACCCACACCATCTTGGCCACACACTCATCTCTCCACTGCCATCAGGTAGAAGATACAGGAGCCTGAAATCTGCAACATCCAGGTTCAGGGACAGCTTCTTCCCCACAGCCATCAGACTATTAAACACAACTTCAAACAAACTCTGAACTCTAACAGCCTATTGTACTTTATCTGTTTATTTATGTGTGTATATATATGTATTCTATGGTATATGGCCACACTGATCTGTTCTGTATTTATGCCTACAATATTCTGTTGTGCTGCAGCAAGCAAGAATTTCATTGTCCTATCTGGGACACATGACAATAAACTCTCTTGACGACTTGACTTGATGGAGCAGTGCATTCCCGTAACGCCGGCAACCGCTCCACTTGTGCACCGTGTTGATCTTCAGATGTGACGTTCAGTGCCCATATGTTCCCATGCTGTACATTTAGCACATACAACAGAGGACAACTTTGCCTCTGGCTTTTTGTGTTTCCATACTGGTGCTGGCAGGCATTGCGAGACTGCTGGTTGCAGGCTGCTGCTTTGTTTGATGACAGTGGCAAGCTGCTGTTCCAATCTCCCCTTCACTGTGGAGAAAGATATGTTGCACAAAGCGGGATCCAACAAATGGCTTCAAACAGTACAGACGTGGCTTTTTGTTTTCTGTCTGGCATTGTGAATTCAGTGCGTTAGTGAGTGAAGTGAGAAAGAGACACTTGACTTGAGTGTCACTCGAGTGTTCAACCACACTCTCACAGTGATGTAGCTTGTAGCGCTGCCGCTTCACAGTGACAGAGACCCAGGTTCGATCCTGACCTTGGATTTTGTGTGGAGGTTGCACGTTCCAGGTCCCTTCCAGGTTCTCCAGTTTCATCCCACACCCCAAAGGCATGGGTGTTTGTTGGTCAATAGGTCCTTGTGTGCAGGGAGTGGACGGGAAAGTGGGATAATCTGTAGAAGGGTTCCAACGCGAAACGTCACTTTCATGTTCGTTTTCTAGGTCTACACAAAACTTGAGAGTCATTAGTCTACAACAGAAGTCTTTAATGTTTCACTCAATGCTGGCGGCAAGACTAGTGACAATGGCTGCCCCCATACAGTCTGCCGACAGGATCAACTATATACAAGACATCTCCCTTAGTCCTGTGCAGCACCACCTGCTGCACGGGAGGAGCAACAGGTCCTCCCACCCCACACAGTCCACCAAACATCACAGTCACCTATTCTTTTCCCCCAGAGATGCTGCCTGACAATTGGACAATTGGGGAGGGTGGGAGAAGAAAGGAGAAGAAGAATGGGTACCCAGTGTGGGGGAACTGCTGTTGGGGGGGGGGGCGGAGAACAAAGAGAAGAGCTGGCATGCTTTGTAACTTTGTCAGCACCGTTTTTTTTTAATTATACAAATACTTTTATTCAAAAAATAAACATACAAAATTAACACAATCAGAGACTGCCTATGTTGACAGTTTTACAGACAAACATCATCAAATTAATATACTCCAACTTTATCAACAAAACACTCGACCTCCCGCGGCGACCAGCTTTCACGGAAGGCCTCCTGTGGACACCGAGTGTTCCCTCTCCAGGGACAAGCGGGCACGGACGTAAGCCCGCTAAAGGGGCAGGCAGTCAAACGTGGTGCGGCCGTCGACTACCCGCTGCCTGGACCCGCGAATGACCATCTTGACCAGGCCCAGGAGCAGACGGACAGGGACAGACAGACTGTTCCAGCTGCTACGGTCAGGCAAACGCCTCCGTTGCCATGGCTGTGAAAACGGAGAGGATGAGAAGGAGTTTCTTCCCAGAGGCCATTCGGCCCGTAAACTCCTATCTCACCAGGGACGAAAGGGCCTGTCCCACCAGCATGCAACTCTATGCGATGAGCGTGACCTAACGTGGTCGCTTGAGCCGTCCGGCGTCGCGGGGCCGGTCCCACTTTGATCGCCGGAGCTGTGCGGAATTGTGCAGAGTTCGTCCCGACATCGCACGGGGCTCCGAAAAACTGACTATGTTCAAAAATTCCGCACGGCAACAGCTTGTCGGCTCGCAGTCGCCTCGACGCATTACACACCGCCCCGACATCGTGTCTCCGTGAAGCTATCTGCAGGTGCCTCCATGATCCTCTGTGTGTGTGGCTCCGTGGCCCTCTGTGTGTGTACCTCTGTGCCCCTCTCTGTGTGCCCCTCTCTGTCCTGGCGAACTTACCTTAAGACTTCACTCCAAGTTCGCCTCACTTTGCACCGTGTTGCGCCACTTACCCGACCTCCGCGCGGCCCTCGCTGCTGGTTTGGTGGCATTTGCCGCATGCAGGCGGATGCTGGTGGGAATGGCCCTGTACAGGGGATCACCCGACCTCCGCGCGGCCCCCGCTTCTAGTTTGATTGCGCTCATCGCATGGAGTCGGATGCTGGTAGGACAGGCACTTTATGTTACTGTTGTGTGGTGTCTTTTTAAAATAGCTGTTTTTTAATTTTTTTTCCTCCAACAAATATGTAATTTGTGAATATGTGATTCTGTTCCATTCTGTTTTGTCGTTTTTTGCACAATCTGCAAGCATTGCCACTTTTCATTTCACTGCACATCTCGTGTGTGTATGTGACGAATAAACTTGACTTGACTTGATCCCCCCTCCCTACCATAGCACCGTAGGTGGCCGCTAATTTGTATACGTTGGGTAAGCAAGCATAGAATCTTACTGTGCCTTGTCACATGTGACAATAAAGTACTCCAATCAGTAGGCCGCAGGCCTGTTTCCATGCTGTATCTTTCAATCTATCGGAAAATCGTGCCCTGTTTGTCTCCTGGCCAATATGCCTGGAGGGGTACCCCCCACTGACACGTCTGAACCCAGATCAGTTGGTGCATGTTCTCGGTTGTTATGTGTCTTCATGTCCTTCAAGTGGGAAAGTAGCCTTGAGATGTTGTTATCTTAAGAACAGATATGATGTCAAACATATGCCCTGGCAGCCAGCTTTCCTGTTATCAGTAATTGAATGTGCATCATGTTGCTAGGGTGTGATGGAAAGATTTGCAGTGTGAAATCCCATTAGGATTTTAGACCTGATAACAATTTCAGCTCGAAGTGCGGAGAAAGCTTGCATGTATGTACTACCTTGCATTACATCAGGATGCCCCAAAGTGTTTCACAGTCAACAAAGTATTTTTAAGGTACAGTAAAAAACTGGAGAAACTCAGCGGGTGCAGCAGCATCTATGGAGCGAAGGAAATAGGCAACGTTTCGGGCCGAAACCCTTCCGGGTTTCGTCCCGAAACGTTGCCTATTTCCTTCAGGGTTTCGGCCTGAAACGTTGCCTATTTCATTCACTCCATAGATGCTGCTGCACCCGCTGAGTTTCTCCAGCTTTCTTGTGTACCTTCAATTTTCCAGCATCTGCAGTTCCTTCTCAAACAAAGTACTTTGAAGTCAAGGCAATGTGGAATCTCGGACAGACGGCAGTAAATTTACATGAAGCAATATTTACATGAGTATTTTGGTTTAGTTTAGAGATAGATCATGGATTCAGGCCCTTCGGCCCACCAAGTCAGCTTCGACCAGCCATCCCCGTACACTAGCACTATCTTACACACTATGAACAATTTACAGTTTTTACCGAAGACAATTAAACTCCTCTGGCAGTTTGTTCCAATATTTAACAGCCACAGTGTATAAGCTCATTCCACAGTTCACCTTCAAATTTCTCCTCTCTCTTTAAACTACGCCCCCTAGTTGCAGACATACCTGATCAGGGAAAGAAGATTTTGACTATCTATCTTATAGAAACATAGAAAATAGGTGCAGGAGGAGGCCATTCGGCCTTTCGAGCCAGCACCGCCATTCATTGTGATCATGGCGATCGTCCCCATTCAATAACCCATGCCTGCTTTCTCCCCATATCTCTCGATTCCACTAGCCTCTAGAGCTCTATCTAACTGGCTTAAATCCATCCAGTGACGTGGCCTCCACTGCCCTCTGTGGCAGGGAATTCCACAAATTTCACAACTCTCTGGGTGAAAAAGTTTTTTTCTCACCTCAGTCTTAAATGGGTTCCCCTTTATTCTAAGACTGTGGCCCCTGGTTCTGGACTCACCCAACATTGGGAACAGTTTTTCTGCATCTAGCTTGTCCAGTCCTTTTATAATTGTATATGTTTCTATAAGATCCCCCCTCATCCTTCTAAACTCCAGTGAATACAAGCCTGGTCTTTTCAATCTTTCCTCATATGACAATCCCGCCATCCCAGGGATCAATCTTGTGAACCTACGCTGCACTGCCTCAATCACAAGGATGTCCTTCCTCAAATTAGGAGACCAAAACTGTACACAATACTCCAGATGTGGTCTCACCAGAGCCCTGTACACCTGCAGAACAATCTCTTTTCAACTGTATATCGCTCACAATTTTACTAAAAGGTAAGCTCTCCAGTGAGATTAGTCTCCGGTGGGGGACAGCAAGAGGCGCAGCGACAGAGTTGCTGCCTCACAGCGCCAGAGACCCGGGTTCCATCCTGACCCCAGTGCTGTCTGCACCAAGTTTGTACGTTCTCCCTGTGACCACGTGGGTTTCTCCCCGTGCTCCGGTTTCCTCCCACACACCAAAGACGTACAATTTGTACTTTAATTGGCTTTGGTAAAATTATAAATAGTCCCTACTGTGTAGAATAGTGCCAGTGTACGCGGTGATGGCAGGAAAGCATGGACACTGGAATTGCACTTTGCAGCAGCAACTAATAGAGAGATTAAATGAGAACTTACCAGTTTGAAGTTTGATCTTTATTTTATGAGAAGTTGCAATGAGGGATTACGTGAAGAAACCCGACAGACCGCATGCGCATCAATCTTCAAAGTAGCTGTATGAACCCACAGAATAGTTGCTGACCTAACTATAGAGAGATTGAAGGCGAGAACTACCGAATGATCTTCATGAGAATAGGGTTGGGAGTGGAGGGCACGTTGCAACTTCTCATCAAATAAAGATCAAACTCTCATTTAATCTCTCTATTTTATTTCAAAGTCACGTGAGTTTCATACTATGACATAATCTGTGTGTGAAAACAGTAAAACATTAATGGCAGGAAAAACATGAGGTGTTAACATCACAATGCTAACTTGCATACATGGCCTTTGCTCTAAAGTGGCCTGTAGTTCCATTACTGTTGAGTTAGACAATAACGTATGCAAGAAAGTGCATAATTCTATCTGCAAACACCCAGACATATTCCGCCAGATTTATAATTTGTTAAGCTGCATTATGTAAACCTCATGCTGCATGATGAAAGGAAGTGAAACTAATGGGCCATCAGCAATATCTTGAGAGTATTGAAAGAAAATAATTATCTTTGATATCCTAGGGACTAGCAACTGAGTACACTTGTATGTCTAATGACATCCCTGATCTCTGCTGTGGTGGGTATGCTGTCAACCTCAGATGCACACAATCCTGCTCATTTTCTTTTGAGATTATTTCTATAACAACCTACCCTAATGTCAGTATGACATAGAGACTAGGCCAGAGATTGAGCAAGGATGTGATCTGAATGCTGAGATCAGCTGCTGAAAGAATAATCAGATTTAAGATACTGGTCCCATTAGGGACATTTTGAGGAATATTTGAACAACAAATACTGATATACATCGCACACTACAATGAGTGTAGGCTATTAGGGTGGTGAAATGAAGGACACCCTGCATAACGTTAGAGAATAGTGGGTGAAGGGCTAATCATTTACGTCCCACATGATACAACAGACATGATAAAGCAGCACAGGAACTATCAATTGTGTTGTCCCATAAAGTTTCTCTAGGCTTAAAACTGGAAGCCACACAACGTTGTTACTTCCGTATAGAATTGACTCACACATGTGTTCACAAGCTTTTCATACAATCGTGCAGAGCTAGCTGGCTGAGAAGACAGGCTGTCCCAGCCGTCACACGTGAAGGAGTAAATAAGAGTAGCTACAGCTGTCTCCCATGGCGTGACTGAATAGGCAAACTGGTACTGTTAAATTCCATGTTGCCTTAAATGTAATATTGCCAAAAATATCTGCCGACAATGCATAAGATTTATCATTTGCAATTTTGCATAATACGCAAAACTCGGTGACATAATGCCCTTAATCTGAGAAGGGTAGCATAGACTTTCACCACTAGCTTAGTTATAAACAGCAGAACTGTGCCTATGTGCATAGATATGACAGAGTATGTAACTACAAGATCGATTCTCTGAGTTAGTTAACTTGTAGACACCCAATCATCCATCTTAAACTGGGTAAGTGAACCCACAATTTGATAAGCTAATGGTATCCTGATTCGGCCTGCACTATATTTCTGTAATCTTGAGAAAGATACCCCTCTAGTCCTTGGTCAGACCACACATCCTCGGATGACTTGTCACTGAATGTACTTGGATGCTGTTCCTCCGTAGATCCTATGGACGGAATTTTTGTGGGCCTCCGCTACCTGCGGAAGATGCATATTCATACATATCGCTGATAATGTAATCAGCCGCTAATGTCTAGAGCGGGACCACAGTTTCCCTGAGATGTGAGAAAACTAGTTCCCTGTCAACTCTTGACTGAGAGCCACGATGAATACGTAGCGTTTCCCTTCAGAGTGGAGTATAATGCAAAGCTGAATCAAGAATTACCTCGCAGACATTTGACTGAAACCACATGTCTAAATCTCCAGAGTGCATAACACCACTCAATCAGGAATAGTGGTATTGAGAACCTATGGATTATTATGAATACATTGTTGAGTCACAACGTGACCTGCAGGTCAGAAAAAGTTATAATATATTGCAGACGAGCTTTCTGCTGGTAAATATCTGTCCCAGAGAAAATGGCAATGAAGATTCCGTTGAACCAGTAACTCTGATAAATGAGGAGAAAATAAACCATATGTTGAGAAAACTTCAGCTACTTAATTCTATTGCCCAGTCAGATAACCTCTCATAGATGATGAAGCAGTGCTTCTCTGGTCACTGTGACTGGTATAGTCAGCCAGTTTCATGAACAAACTGTTCCTACTTGGAGCTTACAGAGGTTACTATGTAAGGCACCTTGCCAATGTCTCTACATCAACCTGATGTTATCCAAGAGACAGTGAAAACCTGACTAGGTAGCCCATGCTGGTAGTAAACCTCAAGCTGGGCCGACAGGTTGCTCCATTTTGGAGTTTACGGAGGTTAATAATGAGACCTACTTACCAGCGTCTCTAACCCCAGGTCGCTTACCTTTGTTGGAGCTACAGCGAAGTTTCATTCGCAGACTCTGTCCATCATGTTTGTTATTTCTGTTAGATAGTTGATGCCGCTGGCCAACTTATCTTGTAGTGGCTAGTCCGTCCCCGACGGAGCAGCAATTTTTGAGGCAAAAGCACACCACTTTTCCTCATGCGATTGTCGTACATCATGCATTAAAGCATGGGATCCCAGCACATAGCCGTGTTCCCGGCAGATGTTCACGTTCGGGCTCGTGTATGGAGTAAAATTGTACCCTGAACCAGGTGTTGTCATATTAGTATGCCTCGAACCGTCTGTGCATGCTTCTATATGGAGCATATTTTGCGACACCATTCCGATGGTCTTTCGGGTGGGAGGAAAATGCGAACCTCGAAACCAAGGCAGCTGCAGGCACATGACTTGAACTGCCTGAGTATGCTTCCGTAATACGGGGCATAATATATATGGCTCCATCTTCATCCTTCACACATCCGAATGGGAGGACTTATGCATACCTGAACCAGGATATGCCTCAGGCATGTGTGTATTTGCTTTAGCACCATCTCCACCACTCCGTTCATGTGAGTGGGAAGAAATTTGCAACCCTGAACCAGGCGATGCTGCCTGACATGCCTTGATAAGACGGAGCATTCCTTGTGTTATATTTGGCCTCAATTACGAACTTGGCTATGACTTTGCCCCGACCTGGGGTTGTCAGGCTGCTCCCTTCAGCAGCAGAACCTGGACTAGCTCTGCAGATCAATGCTCTGTTGTTATCCTCATTTACCAAACAGGCTGCATGTGCTAGTGACTCCGAGTCCTGCTCCCTTCCGGTGCCAACGGAGTATTACAGGGAAGGGCTGGAGTGCCTCTTGCCCCCATACGCCAGACAGAGTGGGAGAAATGCTGCAACCCTGCCAGGTGTTTGTCATAGGCAATGATGTTTATATGAGTGAAGAACCCTATCCCTATTAAATCAGAGATTTGATCACTTTATTGATATGCATAAAGTTAGCATCTATTGGCAAGGAATCTTCCATAGTCCTCTCTAATGAGCAGAAATAGTAAGATTAAACGAGAACTTACCAGTTCGAAGGTTGATCTTTATTTTATGAGGAGTTGCGATGAGGGATTTCTCTAAAGAACCCACCAGCACGCATGCGCGACATACTTCAAAGTAGCAGTGGGGAATCACAGAACCAACAACAGAAAAATGACTTGTTATAGTAAGATTGAAGAGACTCCAATTACCAGTTGATTTATGATCAAGGGTTGGGAGCGGAGGGCACGAAATCCCTCATCGCAACTCCTCATAAAATAAAGATCAACCTTCGAACTGGTAAGTTCTCGTTTACTCTTACTATTTCATTTCGGAGTCACGTGAGTGACTTCGTGAAGACTTCAAAGCTCTGTGATTCCATGCCCTGGACCACGTCCAAGCTGTCACACACCACTCATAAGGATGGATAGGAGTAATCAAATTTCCAGACTGCTTGTACTGAAAAATAATAACAATATTTATTAACAACAAACAAAAAGAAAAAAACCCTCACTGGGGGACATCTGCACGTTCTTGACCTGCATCCAGCATGGCCTCCGCGAACAATGCAGGAGCGGCAACAGGTTTATTGTAAAACCGCTGGAAGGTGGCTTCGTTCGCCCATCCTGCTGTGGCAAGAATATGGTCCATGGGCACCTCCATGACCCTTGCCGTCGACGTCGATGCAGCCCTGGTGGAATGGGATTTAAAGACATTAGTGTCAATACCTGCCTCACCCAAGACGATCCTGAGCCACCTGGAGATCGTCTGTACTGTCACTCTATGGTGAGGTTTCTTGTGTCTGATGAGCAAGTATCTCTCCATTCCCCTCAATTGTCTCGTCACTTTGACATAGTGGCAGATATGGGCGGCTAAACATAGCCTTGCATCAGCGGGGTATGCCGGAAACTTCAGCTGCAGCCCTGTGAACCCAGGTCTATGCTGCTTGAGTAATTCATCTATGAAGAAGATTACTTCGCCAGGAGTAGAGATCATCCTGTCGATCCTGACCTTGTGGAGAGTCTGTACCCTCTGCGCTGAAGTCAGTGCCAGTAACATCACCAGCTTCAGGGTGAGTTTGTCCAGCTCAAGCCCCTCCATGGGCGACCACGTCCTGAGCAGGGTTAATACATTCCCAATATCCCAGGTGATGTTATAATGAGGTCTGGGCGGATTGGAATTGAATATTCCCCGCATGAGTCTGGACACCAGCCTGTTGGATCCTACCTCAATATTGAGGTAGAATGACAGCGCACTCCTGGCGCTGTTGATGGCACTGTAGCTGAGGTGTTCGTCATGATGCAACCCCGCCAGGAATTCCAGTACGTCGGTGATGGTAACGGAGTCGTATGCAATGTGGGAGCGGCCGCAGTAGGTTTCCCATTTCCGGATATGTGTGAGATATTGCCGCCTGGTGGACTCCCGGCATGACGCTCCGATGGTATCCATGGTTCTAGATGATAGGCCATACCGCAGTAATGGCCTGTTCAGAACCTGCAAGCCAATACGTTTAGATGACTGTGGCAGGGATGTGGTTCCCCTGAGACAGGGTTTGTTACCAATTGTGGGCAACCCTCTAAGAGGACCCATGGTTGACTGATCATATCAAGGACCACCGGATACCATGGCTGTGTAGGCCAGTCGGGTATGATAAGAATGCCCTTAGCAGCATCTGACTGGATTTTTCGCAATACCCGACTGATGAGACAAAATGGAGGAAATGCATAGAAAAACCATTTCCCCCAGTCTAGCGAGAACGCGTCCATCGCCATTGCCCCAGGATCTGGTTCCCACGAAACGTATGTTGGTACCTGATGGTTCAACCGTGACGCAAAAAGGTCGATATCCGGTTTACCAAATTTGGCTGTAATTTTAGCGAATATTTGGGGATTTAACATCCACGCGATGTTGTCATTGAACTTGCGTGACCTGGTGTCCGCCACTGTATTGAGCTCACCTGGTAAATAGGTAGCTGAAATCCAAATATTCCGTCGAATACACCAGAGCCAAATTGTATTTGCCAATTCATCACATGAAACTGACCTGGTACTGCCCATATAGTTTAGATATGCCACCGCAGTGGTATTATCTATTTGGAGATGGACATGAGCGTCAGTAAGGTTAGAACAATAAGCTTGAAGTCCGTGAAATGCTCCTAGCATCTCCAAATAGTTTATCCCTTGTGACAACAACAGGGTAGATTCAAGGTTGTCCCATCTGCCTCCACAACTAGAGTAGTTGTTCGTAGCTCCCCAGCCATGGGAGCTTGCGTCTGTTTGTAAGTATACCATCGGATTGGGCAAAATGATGGGCTTAAAAGAGTCACAAATATTGTCAATCCACCATTGTAACTCAATTTTTGCCTTTAGAGGCAGCTGCATTGGTCTATCGAAATGTCCAGTGTTCAGTTTTAACGCTGAGATTTTGGCTCTCTGCAAATTTTGATAATGCAAAGGTCCGTATTGGGCAGCTGGAAAAACTGCTACGATCTTGCCAATCACCTTAGCAGTTTGTCTAATTGATGGTATACTGGCCCAGACTACATCCTTGCATACTTGGGTGATATCCCCAACTTTGTTAGTTGGTATGGTGGCCCTCATGCGATTGGAATCCACCGTGAACCCCAGATAATCCATGACCTGTGAAGGGCAGAACTTTGATTTATCTGGATGGATAATGAACCCCATTTTCTGAAAAATTTCCACGGTGGCTGAAACTGCCAGTTCCGCTGATTCCAGGGTGTTCCCAATAATAAGGATATCATCCAGATAGGCCATCACTATATGATTTTGTCTCCTTAGTGTTGCCAGTATTGGTTTGAGCATTTTAGTAAATAATCTAGGGGCTGTGGTAAGCCCATTTGGCAAAGCCCTGTATTGCCAGAGCTGATCCATCCAGGTAAATTTCAAGAACTTCCTGTGTTGTTTCTGAATGGATACTGAATAGTATGCATCTTTTAAATCAATGCATGCCATAAAGCAGCCCTCAGAAATCAATAACTTGGCTGTTTCGAACGTGTCCATTTTGAAATGGGTATATTTTACAAAGGTATTCAAATGGGTCAGATCAATAATAACCCGACATCCTCCATCCTTCTTGGTTTTTGTAAATACGTTGGATACAAATTCAATTGGTTCGTGTATAGTTCTTTCTATCATGCCTTTTTCTTGTAGCCTTAAGATTTCAGCATAGCCTACTGCCGTTTCTTTGCTGGACAGTGTAAATTTCCGATCTGGCATATGCTGGGATGGAGGGATTTTACCATTGATGAATTCAATCTCATGGCCTTGAATACTTTGTAAGATAAACTCATCAGAAGTGATGGTTCCCCATGCCACCATGAAGAACCGTAGTCACCCACCAACATGTGAAGTTAAGCATGCAGGTGCATGAAATCCAGACCGCCTTACCCCCATGGTTATCGGCGGTCCCTGATATGTTTGGCGGGACGTGGAGGTGCTGGGTTGAGCTGATGATGCGGCGTCCGCATCTTCCATGGTGGCTGCTGGGGGCCTAGCCCTAAAAAAGGCCTAGGTTGTTGAGGCTGCAGAAATTGAGGCGGAGCTGGAGCGTAGGTCCTTGCTGGTCTAAATGCAGGGCCTCGTGGCCTGAAAAATGGCACTTTCCTGGCCGGCTGCCTGGTTGAGATATGTGACTGCATGAGTCCCACTGTCTTAGCGTGGTCATCCAGTTCCTTGACCCGCTTCGGGAGGTCCTCCCCGAACAAAAGGAGAGGCAAAGCACAGGCAGACTTCACTCAGTCTTCCCGTGGATTTTGAAGCAACAGCAACAAAGAGAAGCAGGAGAAAGCACTGATTGGCTCTAGCCCAAGTGGGAGGAGAGTTCTCAGTGAGTCAGAGGGGGAGAGCAGTTAAAAAGGAGAGGCAAAGCACAGGCAGACTTCACTCAGTCTTCCCGTGGATTTTGAAGCAACAGCAACAAAGAGAAGCAGGAGAAAGCACTGATTGGCTCTAGCCCAAGTGGGAGGAGAGTTCTCAGTGAGTCAGAGGGGGAAAGCAGTTCCTCAAAACTGAGGAATTTGGTTTGTAAATTAGGCAATTGAACAGTCAATATAAGCAAGGCAGCTCTTGGGGAGCGGCCTTGTGAGGGAAGTGCCCTGTGAGTAAAGTGTGAGTCTTTGGCTCGAGAGTCTTCGGCGAGGAGGCTGCGCAAAATACTGGATAGGGCGAGACCGAGGCAAAAGAAGATGTCAAGCAAGCTGATGCAGTGTGATGCTTGCAGTATGTGGGAGGTCAAGGACACTGCTGGTGCCTCTGGATGCTACAAATGTGAGAAGTGCATCCAGGTACAGCTCCTGAAGGACCGTGTTGGGGAACTGGAGAAACAAGTGGATGACCTCAGGTTCATTCGAGAAACTGAGTCGTTTCTCGACAAGTCCTTCAGTGAGATTGTTACACCCAAGGCACTAGAAGAGAGAAGGTGGGTGACGGTGAGAAAGGGAGGAAAACATGGGATGCAAAGGTCCCCGGGTGTTGTACCTCTTGTGAACAGGTTCACCCACGTGGAAGCTGCCGGGACAGAAGACGGTATCCCACTGAGCGGCGGACTGGCTTGCCAAACAAAAAGGGCTGATGAGCCAAACCCACAGAGGCCAAAGTCGGGCAACGCCATTGTAGTTGGAGACTCCATTGTGAGAGGTACGGACAGGGGTTTTTGCGGCAACAGACGGGATTCCAGGATGGTGTGCTGCCTTCCTGGTGCCAGGATCCAGGATGTTACGGACAGAGTGCAGACAATCCTCAAGGGCAAAGGTGACCAGCCGGAAGTGGTCGTGCATGTTGGCACAAATGATGTTGGAAAGAAGGAGATGAATTTTTTGCAGCGGGACTTCAGAGAGCTCGGAAAAATGCTGAAAAGCAGGACTTCCAGGGTTGTTATCTCCGGTTTGCTTCCAGTTCCTCGTGCTGGCGAGAGCAGGAACAGGGAGATATGGGACCTGAATGTGTGGCTGAGGAACTGGTGCAGGGGGCAGGGATTTAGATTCTTAGATCACTGGGATTTTTTTTATAGTAAGGGGGAACTGTACAAAAGGGACGGATTGCATCTTAACAGGTGGGGGACCAGCATTCTGGCCGGCAGGTTTGCCACTGCTACACGGATGGTTTTAAACTGAATAAGGGGGGTGGGGTATCAAATGGGATAGTCGAGGACGGAGTTAGAGGGAAAGAGAGTAAAGCGATGGTTAATGACCCCAGAATTAACGGGGAAGAAAGCTCACAAAGGGATAGGAGAGTATGGCCAAGTGTAATAGGGATCGATGTGAAAGGGGCCACTTGTCAACATAATTGTATAAGGAGTAAGAGTGTTGTAAAAACAAGCCTGAAGGCTTTGTGTCTCAATGCGAGGAGCATTCGTAATAAGGTGGATGAGTTGAAGGTGCAGATAGCGATTAATGACTATGCTATAGTTGGAATCACGGAGACTTGGCTCCAGGATGACCAAGGCTGGGAGCTGAACATCCAGGGATATTCAATATTCAGGAGGGATAGACGAAAAGGAAAAGGAGGTGGGGTAGCGTTGCTGGTGAGAGAGGAGATTAATGCAATAGAAAGGAAGGACATTAGCGTGGAGGATGTGGAATCGATATGGGTAGAGCTGCGAAACTCTAAGGGGCAGAAAACGCTAGTGGGAACTGTGTACAGGCCACCTAACAGTAGTATTGGATTTGGGGATGGCATCAAACAGGAAATTAGAAATGCGTGCAACAAGGGTAACACGGTTATAATGGGTGACTTCAATCTGCATGTAGATTGGGTGAATCAAATTGGCAGGGGTGCTGAGGAAGAGGATTTCCTGGAATGTATGCGGGATAGTTTTCTCAACCAACATGTGGAGGAACCAACGAGAGAGCAGGCTATTCTAGACTGGGTATTGAGTAATGAGGAAGGGTTAGTTAGCAGTCTTGTTGTGCGTGGCCCCTTGGGCAAGAGTGACCATAATATGGTTGAGTTCTTCATTAGGATGGAGAGTGACAAAATTAAGTCAGAAACAAGGGTTCTGAACTTGAACAAAGGTAACTTTGAAGGTATGAGATGTGAATTGGCCAAGATAGACTGGCAGGTGATTCTTAAAGGGTTGACAGTGGATGTGCAATGGAAGGTATTTAAAGACTGCATGGATGAAGTACAAAAGTTGTTCATACCAGTTTGGCAAAAGAATAAATCGGGGAAGGTGGTGCATCCATGGATAACAAGGGAAATCAGGGATAGTATAAAAACAAAAGATGAGGCATACAAATTTGCCAGAAAAAGCAGCCTACCGGAGGACTGGGAGAAATTCAGAATCCAGCAGAGGAGGACAAAGGGCTTAATTAGGAAAGGGAAAATAGATTATGAAAGGAAACTGGCAGGGAACATAAAAACTGACTGCAAAAGTTTTTATAGATATGTAAAGAGAAAGAGACTAGTTAAAACAAATGTTGGTCCCTTGCAGTCAGAAACAGGTGAATTGATCATGGGGAACAAGGACATGGCAGACCAATTGAATAACTACTTTGGTTCTGTCTTCACTAAGGAAGACATAAATAATCTGCCGGAAATAGCAGTGGAACGGGGGTCAAATAAGATGGAGGAACTGAGTGAAATCCAGGTTAGCCGGGAGGTGGTGTTGGGTAAATTGAACGGATTGAAGGCCGATAAATCCCCAGGGCCAGATAGTCTGCATCCCAGAGTACTCAAGGAGGTAGCCACAGAAATAGTGGATGCATTAGTGATAATTTTTCAAAATTCCTTAGATTCTGGAGTATTTCCTGAGGATTGGAGGGTAGCTAATGTAACCCCACTTTTTAAAAAAGGAGGGAGAGAGAAAGCGGGGAATTACAGACCAGTTAGTCTAACATCGGTAGTGGGGAAACTGCTAGAGTCAGTTATTAAAGATGGGATAGCAGCGCATTTGGAAAGTGGTGAAATCATTGGACAAAGTCAGCATGGATTTACGAAAGGTAAATCATGTCTGACAAATCTGATAGAATTTTTCGAGGATGTAACTAGTAGAGTGGATAAGGGAGAACCAGTGGATGTGTTATATCTAGACTTTCAGAAGGCTTTCGACAAGGTCCCGCATAAGAGATTAGCATACAAACTTAAAGCACACGGTATTGGGGGTTCAGTATTGATGTGGATAGAGAACTGGCTAGCAGACAGGAGGCAAAGGGTAGGAGTAAACGGGTCCTTTTCAGAATGGCAGGCAGTGACTAGTGGGGTGCCGCAAGGCTCAGTGCTGGGACCCCAGCTATTTACAATATATATTAATGATTTGGACGAGGGAATTCAATGCAACATCTCCAAATTTGCAGATGATACCAAGCTGGGGGGTATAGTTAGGTGTGAGGAGGATGCTTGGAGGCTGCAGGGTGATTTGGATAGGCTGAGTGAATGGGCAGATGCATGGCAGATGCAGTACAATGTGGATAAATGTGAGGTTATCCACTTTGGTGGCAAAAACATGAGGGTAGACTATTATCTGAATGGTGGCAGATTAGGTAAGGGGGAGATGCAACGAGACCTGGGTGTCATGGTACACCAGTCATTGAAAGTAGGCATGCAGGTGCAGCAGGCAGTGAAGAAAGCAAATGGTATGTTAGCATTCATAGCGAAAGGATTTGAGTATAGGAGCAGGGAGGTTCTACTGCAGTTGTACAGGGTTTTGGTGAGGCCACACCTGGAGTACTGCGTACAGTTTTGGTCTCCAAATCTGAGGAAAGACATCCTTGCCATAGAGGGGGTACAGAGAAGATTCACCAGACTGATTCCTGGGATGTCAGGACTTTCATATGAGGAAAGATTGGATAGACTCGGTTTGTACTCGATGGAATTTAGAAGATTGAGGGGGGATCTTATAGAAACCTACAAAATTCTTAAGGGGTTGGACAAGCTAGATGCTGGAAGATTGTTCCCGATGTTGGGGGAGTCCAGAACAAGGGGTCACAGTCTAAGGATAAGGGGGAATTCCTTTAGGACCGAAATGAGGAAAACATTCTTTACACAGAGAGTGGTGAGTCTCTGGAATTCTCTGCCACAGAAGGTAGTTGAGGCCAGTTCATTGGCTATATTTAAGAGGGCGTTAGATGTGGCACTTGTGGCTAAAGGGATCAGGGGGTATGGAGAGAAGGCAGGTACGGGATACTGAGTTGGATGATCAGCCATGATCACATTGAATGGCGGTGCAGGCTCGAAGGGCCGAATGGCCTACTCCTGCACCTATTTTCTATGTTTCTATGTTTCTATGTTTGCTAATCTTGCCCTGTATCTTCTCATCCAAATCATTGATGTAGATGACAAACAGTAATGGGCCCAGCACCGAACCCTGAAGCACACCACTAGTCACACACCTCCAGTCCAAGAAGCAACCTTCCACCATCACCCTCCCTTCCATGGAGCTAATTTGCTATCCATTCAGCTATCTCTCCTTGAATCCCATGCGATCTAACCTCCAGAGCAGCCTACCATGCGGAACCTTGTCAAATTTGTGTAGGACTTGGCGGACTGAGCTCCAGTGTTTGGCGAAGCATTCTCTGAGTCTACGCTTGGTCTTGCCGATGTACAGGAGGCCACATCCGGAACACTGGATGAGGTTAGAGGAGGTACACGTGAACCTCTGCCTCACTTGGAAGGACCACTGAGGTCCATGGATGGAGATGAGGGAGGAGGTATAGAGGCAGGTGTTGCATCTCCTGCGGTTGCAGGGGGAAGTACCTGGGCAGGTGGTTTGAGTGGGAAGGAATGAGTGAACCAAGGATTTACTGAGGGAGCGGTCTCTGTAGAAGGTGGAGAAGGCGTAGATGGGGAGATGTGACTGGTGGTGGGATCACACTGGAGGCGACGGAAATGTGTTGGATGCAGAGGCCGGTGAGGTGAAAGGTGAGGACCAGGAGAAATCTGTCCTTGTCCGTCTGGAGGGAGGGGCAACTGAGCGACACAGAGGTGATGTGGGTGAGGGGCCCATCTATGACTGGAGGAGGGGAAACAATGTTTACTAAAGAAAGAAGACGTCTTGGATGTCCTAGAATGGAAGCCTGATCTTGGGGGCAGATGTGGTGGAGACGGAGGAATTGAGAGTCGGGGATAGTGTCCTTGTAAGAGGCAGGGTAGGAGGAGGTGTAGAGTTATACACTGTGGAAACAGGCCCTTCAGCCCAACTTGCCCCTACTAACCAAAATGTCCTTTCTATCCCTAGTCCCATCTGCCTGCATTTGGCCCATATCTCTCTGAAACTCTCCTATCCATGTACCCATCTAAATGTGTTTTAAACATTGCGATAGTACCTGTCAAGAGTCGACAGTGTTTTATTGTCATCTGTCCCAGACGGGACAATGACATTCTCACTTGCTGCAGCACAACACAATATGTGAATATGTAAACATTCTATAAAACGGGGGGAAAAAGTTAAATAAATAACAAATATAGTCTCAACTACCTCCGACGGCAGCTCGTTCCATACACTCACCATCCTTTGTGTGAAAAAGTTACCCCTCAGGTTCCTATTAAATCTTTCCCCTTTCACCTCAGCCTATGTCCTCTGGTTGTGGATTCCTCTACTCTGGACAAGTTCAGATTACTATGGGAAGTCAGTGGATTTGTAGTGGGTGGCAGTTGACTTTTTGGCCCCTGTGATGGAGAAAGAGAGATGAAGAAAGGGATGATAGGCGTCACAGATATTCCAAGTGAATTTGAGGGCAGGGTGGAAGTTAATGGTAAAGTTAATGAAATCAACAAATTCTGCATGGGTGTAAGAGGCAGCACCAATGAAGTCACCCATGCAGCAGAGAAAGAGTTGGGGCATGGTGCCAGTGTACATTAGGAACTTTTAATTGACCATATTATAAGGCGGCACGGTGGCGCAGTGGTAGAGTTGCTGCCTTGCAGCGCCAGAAACCTGGGTTCGATCTTGACTACAGGTGCTGTTTGTACGTTCTCCCCATGACCTGTGTAGGTTTTCTCCGAGATCTTCGGTTTCTTCCCACACTCCAAAGATGTACAGGTTTGTAGGTCAATTGGCTTGGTATAAATGTAAAGTGTCCCTAGTGTATGTAGGATAGTGTTCGTGTGCGGGGAACGTTGGTCGGTGTGGACTCGGTGGACCGAAGGGCCTGTTTCCACGCTGTATCTCTAAACTAAGCTAAACTATATTGGAAAGTTGGTCTGTTGCCAGGAGAGTGGCGATTAAAGGGCCTGTCCACTTGGGCGCCATTTGCGCATCATTTACACAACATCATTTACACGTCACGATGCACGATGCACGCGTTGTGACGTGCACGTGATGCACGCATGGTGCAAAGTGACGTAGGCAGTGACGCGCGGTCGTGAGCGGCGCCCCAGGATTTTGCTATGTACAAAATCTTTGCAAGTCATCTGCGTGACGTGCAAATGACGCCCAAGTGGGACAGGCCCTTAAGCATGCTTGACTCTTGCACAGGGATGTGGAAGCATCTATTTGGCACAAATGAAAATAAAATACTTGACTTGAAGGAACCTGACTCAAAACATCACCCATCCTTTTTCTCCAGAGATGCTGCCTGGTCCACTGAGTAACTCCGACACCTTGTGTCTACCCTCACCTAAAAGATAGAGTGTGGGTGGAGAGAGCGCAAGATGCTGAGCAACTCACTGACCACCAGGATGTCTCTGGGGTGTCTATGTCTCTGAGGACTGTGCATTTGATTATTATCTTGGACTGCCATCCTTCTCCTCGTTAGCGTAGCCAGAACAGCTGCTGTCTCCCAACGTTGGAGAATCTGCTTCGATCCTGACCTCGGGTGCTGTCTGTGTGGAGTTTACACATTCTCCCTGTGACCATGTGGGTTTCCTCCGGGTGCTCCAGTTTCCTCCCACATCCTAAAGACATGCAGGTTTGTGGCTAGATTTGCTCTCTGTAAATTCCACCTCGTGTACGGGGAGTGGATGAGAACTAGCGTGAATGGGCGATCGATGGTCGGCATGGACTTGGTGGGCCGAAAGGCCTGTGTGTCCAGGTTGTATTTCTAAACTCTAAACACTTTGTATGCACAACCGCCTCAAAGGCATCACCTGCAAACCCACCTGTCAGGAACGTCCACTGCTGTCATTCATCTTTTATTCGCTGTCCATGGGAATAGAGATCCTCTCCTGCAGCTCCTTCGCTAGCTTGCTCTGGGATTCCCTGTCAGCACGTTAAGTTGCACTGTTGCTGTGTGGACACTTTGCATTCTGAGCATCGAGCCCGGACATGTTAGCCCGGACATATTGCCAGTGCCACAAGTCGGATAGACTTTCTGCCTCACACCATCCCTGCCAGCAACCTGCATCACTCAATCAATGCTTCCATGGTTCAACACTTCAATACTGTTTTATTTGTCACGAATGTAACTGCATAGTGAAAATTGTTTTACACATGCAGGTGCCGACGTTATTGCCGCCATTATTCAAACTCCGTCGGCCCGTGCGCTCCATATAACCATATAATATAACCATATAACAATTACAGCATGGAAACAGGCCCTCTCGGCCCATCCAGTCCGTGCCGACTATTCATTTTCCCCTAGTCCCATCTACCTGCACTAATGCTCGATGTACTGGAGCAGTTCACGTGAACCGACGTCCCTCTCCTCTCCTCGCCCGGCCATCTTTGTGTCCAGTGGGCCCCTCCAGCAGCCGGCCAGAAGGTGCTGGAGACATTACCCCAGTTCACTCTTCAACTGGCCCTTGCTCCTCGCATCTGCCTTCTCCAGCTCCCTCCTGGTTATGCCGACTGCCCAGCCTTCGAGCGGGCTCCTGGTTCCCACCGACCGCCGAGCCTTGGGGTGAGCCTTTGGTTTAACCAAGAGTTTAGCCCTCCTGCACGATGACAAGCTGAACGGCAGCTGTGCTCCTTGTGGCCTCCCACACACAACCACTTCAAACACAGGAGCCACTCATTCATCTGGTGGTTATGTGGGGGGTGCGCTCTACTTCAGCACAGCACAGCAGCAATCAACAAAGCACACAGAATGTAGAAGTTGAAAGGCAAACCCGTTCAATGCTCAGAGTGTGTGGAGTCAGCTATTCCCTGGCTGCAGTCTTTTACAGCTTGTCCCAGCTGAGAACTAGGGAAAAAAAATCAGCCAGACTCATGCATCTCCTGGTCTCAAGACAGGCACCTTCTCAACAAAATGGATGTGTGCGGTTGACAGGGATCGTTGGCCCCAGATGACTCTGCACTCAGACATGTGCGGTTCGGTGGTGCAGTGGTAGAGTTGCTGCCTCACAGCACCAGAGACCTGGGTTCCATCCCGAATATGGGTGCTGTCTGAACGAAGTTTGCACCTTATCCCCGTGACCGGCGCGGGTTTTCTCTGGGATCCCCAGTGTCCTCCCGCACCAAACAAAGCCGTGCAGGTTTGTAGGTTAATTAGCTTTGGTAAAAATTGTAAATTGTCCCTTGTGTGTGTAGGGACGGTATTGGTGTATGAGGTCCGCTGGTCGGCGCGGACTCGGTGGGCCGAAGCGCCTGAACTCTGTAGCTCTAAACTGAACTAAACATGAAGAAAATCTGAGGAAGGGTCTCGGCCGAAACCTCACCTCTTGCTTCTCTCCAGAGATGCTGCCTGACCCACTGAGTTACTCCAGCTTTTTGTATCTATTTTCGATGTAAACCAGCATCTGTACTTCCTTCCTACACATGAAATAAGACTATGTTATTGTGCTTTCACCATCAAGCAAAAACTCTATCAACTGGCTGCCCAACTGGCTGGAGTGAGGAACCTTCTAATTGGTGGCCAGTTATGCCACAGAGCTAGAAGTATACAGACTGCACAGCACTTCATATTTCACTTGAGCGGCTTACAACCCAGCGGTATGAATATTGACTTCTCCAACCAACTAACCCTTGCTTTCCCTCTCTCTCCATCCCGCCAACATCTTAGTTCTCCGATCAGTCCGACTGTCCTCCTGATTAAATTTTACTTGTCATGCCTCGTCGTCACCTTCCCCTAGCTAACAATGATCTCTTCTACATTTCCCTTGAGCTTTGTCCCCTTTGAACACTCGTTTTCACACCTTGTCCTTACAAATCTCTAGTTCCCCTCTCCCCTGAATCTTAGTCTGAAGAAGGGTCTTGACCCGAAACGGGAACCATTCATTCTATCCAGAGCTGCTGACTGTCCCGCTGAGTTACTCCAACATTTTGTGTCTATCTTTGATGTAAACCGGCATCTGCCATTCTAGCCACCTCTTTACAGGGAAAGCATGAGAGCAGCAGAGAGAAGCAGGCCTGAAATGTACAATGTATGAGTGTCAATGTACCTTTAAAAGCTATGTGGCGGGTGATGGGAATAGTATCACCTCCTGGTGTCAGTTGAGTGACGATTTCCTTCAACAAAGGATGCTTTACCTCTGGGGTACACAAAATGCTGGAGAAACTCAGCGAGTGCAGCAGCATCTATGGAGCGAAGGAGATAGGCAACGTTTCAGGCCGAGACCCTTCTTCAGACGCTTTACCTCTGTTGCCTGCCTCAGTGAACATCAACACGCAGGAGTTTACGGACTCCAGGCAAGGATGTCGCCAGGACTGAAGGGATTTGAACAAAAGGAATCACTGAATATGAAGATAAACACAAAGTGCTGGAGTAACTCGGTGAGTCAGGCAGCATCTCTGGAGAGAAGGATTAAATGACGATTCAGGTCCAGACCCTTCTTCAGACTGACTCAGGGGAGAGGAAAGCTAGAGGTATGAAAAGGTACAGAACAAACTGCCGCCACCAGTGATATGTTTGGATAGAGCAGAAAATGCTGGAAATACGCAACTTGCAGGAAGCATCCATGGAGAGAGGAGGAGTTAAGTTTCAGGTCAGGGACTGCTCTCTTCAGCACAGAGGAGTCAATGGGGAGAAGCATGTTGAAGCTGCCCACTACCATGGTCCAGCAAGCCTTCCGTTCATCATCCCACCCTGCACAACCAGCTCCAGATTCAATGCAAAGAAGAACCAAGATGTGACTCCAGGATGGTAGATGACTGAGACACGGGTAAAGTTTCTCAGATGTGAAAGAAGGCAAAATCAGGCAGATCTCAGAGAGTTGGTGTCATAAAGCTACGTCTGGACTTAAGCGGCTTTTCGATAGGTGCATGGATACGCAGGAAATGGGATGGAATGGAACACTTTGTTGTCACATGTGACTAGGCACAGTGAGATTCTTTGCTTGCATACACGTTGTATATAAATAGTGGCCACCTATGGCGCTGACAAAGTTACAAAGCATGCCGGCTCCCCCTTTATCCACCCCCCCCCCCCCCACCACAGTCACCCCCACCACCACTGCCCCCCCCCTCCCCACACCAAGTCCCCATTGTCCGTTGTTCTCATCCGTTGGTCAACGCCACACCAACCTCTCCACAACGCTGCCGAGGTGAAGTCAAGTCAAGTCAGGTTTATTCATCAATCACGGATTGTGGAAAAAAACTACAAAACAGAATGGAACAGAATCACAATTTCACAAACTACATATTTGTGGGAGGGGAAAAAAAGAAGAAACAGCAATTTTAAAAAGACACCACACAACAGTAGAATGGTCCAGTAACGTTAGTCCCTGGTGAGATAAGAGTTTACAGTCCTAATGGACCTCTGGGAAGAAATTCCTTCTCATCCTCTCCATTTTCACAGCATGGCAACGGAGGCGTTTGCCTGACGTAACAGCTGGAACAGTCCGTTGCTGGGGTGGAAGGGGTCCCCCATGATCTTGTTGGCTCTGGAGTTGCACCTCCTGATGTATAGTTCCTGCAGGGGGTGAGTGTAGTTCCCATAGTGCATTCGGCCGAACGTACTACTCTCTGCGGAGCCTTCTTGTCCTGGGCAGCGCAATTCCCAAACCAAATTGTGATGTTTCCCGACAAGATGCTTTCCACAGCCACAGAGTAGAAGCTCTGTAGGATCCTCAGAGACACTCTGAATTTCCTCAATTGCCTGAGGTGGTAAAGGCGCTGCCTTGCCTTACTCGCGAGTGCTGCAGCGTGCGATGTCCATGTCAGATCCTCTGAAATGTGGACTCCCAGGTATTTAAAGGAGCTCACCCTATCCACAGTATCCCCATTTATCTTCAATGGTGTCCACTGCTGAGGCCTCCATGGTGCCGACTCGGGCCCCAGCTGTGGGCTCCGTCAGTCGCCCCGTCGATCCGGGCCCCAACCCAGGCTTCTACCCGGCCATCCAGGAGGCATCGAGACCGCAGTGTCCACAGTGCCCACAGCCGCGGCCCGGCAAGCAGGTATGGATAATGTAGGTTTAAGCTTATGTTTACAATTGTAATGTGAAGAAGGGTCTCGACCGGAAACATCACCTATTGCTTCGCTCCATAGATGCTGCCTCACCCGCTGAGTTTCACCAGCATTTTTATCTACCTAAGGTACAGAGAAAGCTTTGTTTTACAGCTTATCCCATTAAATCAGTTCATACCATACATACTAGATAGGACTATGAAGGGTCTCGACACAAAATGTCACCCATTCCTTCTCTCCAGAGATGCTGCCTGTTCCACTGAGTTACTCCAGCATTTTGTGTCTATCTTCGGTTTAAACCAGCATCTGCAGTTCCTTCCTACACATAGTAGATAGAACTGTTCTTTGAACTTTTGAAACATTGTCAGCACCAAAACGTGGTGACACTGCCTAGATGAGGTCTGCTGCATGATTTTACTGGGTTGTATGTATAACACAGCATAAAGTAACATTGAATCATTGGAACTCAAGTACATAGACTACCAGGGGCGATGGCCAGCCCTGCCGGCAGTCTGTTTGTTTTTTCATCTTTTTGTTATTTTTAGTGTTTGTTAAAAGTTTGATTTAATGTACTCCAGTTTGTTTTATGTAGGGGGAGGGGTGGGTGGATCGGGGGAAGTTCTTACCTTCCCGGAGATGTGATCATTTTCCGGATCGCATTCTCCAGGCTCTGCGGCCTACCATCGCTGGAGCTGAAAGCCGCCTCGGACTTAACATCGGAGCGGATCCCTTGCCTGGGATCGCTCCCACCGCGACCACCGTGGACTTACCATCAAGGGCTCGCAGTCTCGGGAGAGGCTGAGTCGGGAGCTCCAACGCCACAGAAGGTTCAACCAGCCCCAACGCGAGGTTCGATCGTCCGGCGCGGGGGAGCTAACATCCCCCCCGATGCGGGAGTTGAACGTCTCGATGCGGAGGGCCCGAACACCGCCGGCAACTGGTGTCAAGATCATCCCGTCAACGGGGATTCGAGGCCCTTGACCGGGGAAGGACTTGAACTTTATTACGCCTTCCATCACAGTGAGGAATGTGTAGGAGTCACTGTGGTGGATATTCATGTTAAAATGTGTTTTTGAGTCTGTTGCTTTTAATTGTATGACTGACCCGGCCAGTGAAATTCCTCATATGTTGCAAAACATATTTGGCGAATAAAGTGTGATTCTGATTCTGTAGGTAGAGCAAAGGTGAAGATACAGAATATAGTTCTCAGCATTGTAGCATAACAGTTCCATAGTCCAATGTCAGCAATGGGGTAGAGGTGAATCGGACAGTACCCTTGCTTGTGGAAGGACCATTCAGAAGTTTGATAAGACTGGGGAGGAAGCTGCCCCTGAGTCTGGTGCTGTGCTCTTGCTAAGTTTCTGTATCTTCTGCCTCATGGGAGCGGAGAAGAAGGCATGACCTGGGTGGGAAAGTCTTGGATTATGTTGGCTGCTTTCCCGAGGCAGCGTGAAAGATGCAGGGAATTAATTGTGGCGAGCCTGTGCAGGCAGATGAGATTAGTTCAAAAGGTTCAAATGGTATTTTATTCTCACTTGTACCAACTAAGGGACAGTGATACTGGACTAATTCATCTTGACCTCCAAGTTATTTATTATGACTGGTTAGCACAGCAACAAAAGCTTTTCACTCCACCTCGCTACACGTGACAATAAACTAAACGTAAGCTCAACTCAAGTTCGGCACAGACATTGAGGCTGAAGGGCCTGTTCCTTTGCTGTACAATGTTCTATGTTTTATGGATCTTCAGCTCAAACTAAGTGGTCCCGGCAGATCTAGAATCGTGTCGATTGCAGCATTTCAAACACTGACAAGGTAGCTTTGATTTGCAGTGAGGACTTCAGTCTCAGCAACCAGGGAACTCAGGGAATTCATAGAAACATAGAAACATAGAAAAATAGGTGCAGGAGTAGGCCATTCGGCCCTTCGAGCCTGCACCGCCATTCAATATGATCATGGCTGATCATCCAACTCAGTATCCCGTACCTGCCTTCTCTCCATACCCCCTGATCCCTTTAGCCACAAGTGCCACATCTAACGCCCTCTTAAATATAGTCAATGAACTGGCCTCAACGACCTTCTGTAGCAGATAATTCCAGAGACTCACCACTCTCTGTGTAAAGAATGTTTTCATCATCTCGGTCCTAAAGGAATTCCTCCTTATCCTTAGGCTGTGACCCCTTGTTCTGGACTCCCCCAACATCGGGAACAATCTTCCAGCATCTAGCTTGTCCAACCCCTTAAGAATTTTGTAAGTTTCTATAAGATCCCCCCTCAATCTTCTAAATTCCAGCGAGTACAAGCCGAGTCTATCCAGTCTTTCCTCATATGAAAGTCCTGACATCCCAGGAATCAGTCTGGTGAATCTTCTCTGTACTCCCTCCATGGCAAGAATAGGCAAGAATACGCTCCAGATCCCGATCATCACCTGGTGAAATGATCCACTCTTAAACTCCTCTTGTGCTAATTATTATAAATCCTTCCTTTCTGGCTATTGACCGCACTGTGCAAGAAAACAGGCCCTTCAGCCCACTGGGGCCACAACTACCCGCACATTAACACTATCCTACACACACTAGGGACAATTTACATTCATACCAAGCCAATTAACCCATAAAGATGTACGTCGTTGGAGTGTGGGAGGAAACCGGAGCTCCCAGAGAAAACCCACGTAGGTCACGGGGAGAACATACCGACAGCACCCGTAGTCAGGATCGAACCAGGGACTCTGGCGCTGTGAGGCAGCAACTCTACCACTGCCCTTGTACAATGCAGGATTTGTCTTTGAATTATCAGCAGACCTCTGCAAATTAAACCTCACTGTTTAAGCTACTTCACACGGCACAGCCTGGTAGCTGAGGACGTGGATTTATACTCTACCGTAGAATGGGGTAGTGAGTCGGAAGTTGTGCGATTTTTCTCAAGGCAACATAAGGTCTTGTGAATTATATCTGTCCCGAGTCAACCATAACTTAGGATTTCTTGACAGTGCTGTCATTTCAAGAAAGCATTGCCTCTCCCAGCAACAACCTGCCTCCTTTTGTTAGTCCACGCGAGGAATAAAATCTTCCCCGGAAGTAAAGGTGATATATCATTTTAATTGTTCGTGATTTATGCAGTGTGAGTTTAGTCTGCGGAAGACAAATCTGGATTGGCGAACACGTGAGGCTGTTTTATCATCTCACCGAGAACTGACTCCACAATTCAAAGTGGTTCTGAATTTATTTGTGATACCTTGGGAAATGTCCTTCTAATCACCTTAGTATAAGAGGCACTGCAAGCACCAGACAAGTGCTTCACCACTGCAATGCTAATGTCATCCTTGGCACAGTGAAAGGATCCTGACTTTGAGGTTCGAAGGCTATTGGGTCAAAGCCATCGCAGGAGCATCTGATTGAATGATGGTTTGGGAGAGGCACTAACGACAGGAGGACTGCGAAGGTGATAACTCATTTAACATTCAGAATTAAGAGATTTCAGCTTCTTCCTCGTTTATAAGGCTGGGCAGCTGCAGAG
The DNA here is from genome assembly GCA_963514005.1 of Raja brachyura. The sequence goes on from OY740814.1 coordinate 27,315,710, forward strand.
CGAATGCATTTTGCTTTTTGAAACAGATAATTACAGCACAAATATCAGCTTCATGCTGCTTCCTTCATCATCGAGTTATGGAGTCATTGAGCCTTTCGGCCCAACTTGCCCACACCAACCAACATGTCCCACCTACACTAGTCCCACCTGCCTGCGTTTGGCCCATACCCCCCTGTAACTGGCTCGAAAGTAACCATGTATTGTCCTTCTGCTGACTGGTGAATTACGCAACAAAAGCTTTTCACTGTACCTCGGTACACAATTAACTAACCTGAACTAAACCTGTCCTATCCATTAACCTGTCTAATTGTTTCTTAAATGTTACAATAGTCTCTGCCTCCAGTACCTCCTCTGGCAGCTCGTTCCATGCACCCACCACCCTCTGTGGTGAATGCAATGCCTTTGTTAGCACATAATCCACATCCCTCTATTCCCTGCATCTCCATGCACCTATCTAAAAGTTTCTTAAATGTCACTATTGTTGCTGCCTGGGAGAAAAAGGTTCTGACTGTCTACCCTATCTATGCCCCTCGTAATTTTATACACTTCGATCAAGTCTCCCCTCAACCTCGGCGCTCCGGGGAAAACAGTCCAAGTCTGTCTTTATACCTGACGCCTTCTCATCCAGGCAGCATTCTGGTAAAATATCCTCCCCTCGGCATCCTCTCCAAAACTCCCACATCATTCTGTAATCTCCAGAGCTGCACAAAATCCTCCAATTGTAGCCTAACCAAAGTCCTAAAAAGCTGCAACATGACTTCCCGACTCGTTAATGCCCGGCCAATGTAAGCAAGCATCCCATACCAGTTCATTACCATTTTATCTACTATATTCCGAATAAATTTCAAGATCCTTCTTTATGTCTACAAAGCCCTTAACGGGCTTGCCCCCACATACATCAAAAGTCTGCTCACCCACCACACCACCTCCAGGTCCCTCAGATCGGCAGACTTGGGGTTACTGAACATCCCGCGATCTAGGCGTAAGCTCAGGGGTGACCGACCGCGCCTTTGCGGTTACAGCTCCTAGACTGTGGAACAGCATCCCTCTTCCCAACAGAACTGCCCCCTCCATCGACTCCTTTAAGTCGAGACTTAAAACTCATTGTTACTCTCAAGCCTTTCTTGACGTCCTCTGAGGGAGGGCTATATGTATGTATTTATGTATGTACTTAATCTATGAACCACTGTTGTATAACGTTAGTACCTCCACCAATGTAAAGCACTTTGGTCAACGAGAGTTGCTTTTTAAATGTGCTATAGAAATAAAAGTGACTTGACTTGATATTGGCACTTTCAGGGAGCTTAGGAGTTGGACCCCAAGATCTCTCCGCATATCAATGCTGTTAAGTGACTTGTAATTAACAGTATGCTTTCCCCCTTTCTTGTCACCTCTCAAAGTGCAACACCTCGTATTTGCTCGGATGAAACCCCATTGCCTTTTCTCTACCTGTTTTCATAGCTGATCTGTATCTCACTGTATATTTTGGAAGCCTTGCTCACTGTCTACAAGTCCACCAACTGTGGTGCTGCCTGCAAACTTACTTATGAATCTACATTTACATTCAAGTCATTTACATATATCACAAAGAACAGAGGTCCCAGCACAGAGCCCTGCCAAACTCCACTGGCCACAGAACATCAGCCAGAATAACACCATTCCACCACAACCCCCGCTGTTGTCTATGAGTAAGGCAGTTCTGGATCCAAGTGACAAAGTCGCTAAGGATCCCATGCACACCGAGTCGCTTGCCCAGAATATGGGAATTGGGAACCAGCGGACATAAGTTTAAGGTGAAGGGGGAAGATTTAATAGGAAACTCAGGGGTAACTTTTTCACGGAAAGAGTGGTGGGCGTATGGAACGAGTTGCTGGAGGCAGGTACTATAACAAGGTTTAAAAAATATTTAGATAGGTACATCGAAAGGATAGGTTTTGAGGCATATGGGCCAAATGTACGCAGGTGAGACTAGTGTAGATGGGACATGTTGGTCAGCATGGGCAAGTTGGGCCGAAGGGCCTGTTTCCACTCAGTTTGACTCTATGACTCTGATACATCCTTGTCTTGTTGAGGCATTTCTTCCTGTTAGTACTAAATGAGAATGATCTTCAAGGGAGGTTCAACGTGAAATGGACCTGACACGATCGGGAGAGTTGGTCCATGTGTAGCAAGGTTAAACCATTCAATTGCAGCCACGTACAGAGCTGTGACCCTGTGATGCTGATTTACTGGATGTTAGTGACTGTTTCTACGCTGTACGACTCCATGAATGTCCATAGATATGTGGCACGTGGGCACCAGAGATGTGGATGCTGGTGTGGGCGGTGCTGTTTGTCAGGTTGGATCTATTGGTGCTGCAGCTGGTGGGTTTATTGCTCTTGCTGATATTGTCATTGCTCTTCCTATATAATATTATCAGAAGCTGCTGCGGTTCCCATTGCTTTCACTGCTCCTCCTAATGTTGTGTGGCGTTAGTTGGTACTGCTGCTCCCGTCCTTATTGCTTTTCTTATTATATTGCAGCCACTGATCTGCTGAATTAATTCCCACAGTTGTCAAGGAGACATAGAGTGATACAGCATGGAAACAGGCCCTGCGACCCAACTTGCCCACACCGATCAACATGTACCATCTACACTAGCCCCACCTGCCTACATTTGGCCCATAACCTTCTCAACCTGAAATATCCATGTACCTGTCTAACTGTTTCTTAAATGTTGCAATAGTACCTGCATCAACTGCCTCCTCTGACAGCTCGTTCCATTGACCAACCACCCTTTGCGTAAAATAGTTACCCCTCCGGTTTCTATTAATTCTTTCCCCCTCACCTTAAGCCTATGTCCTCACGTTCATGTTGATTTACAAATGTCTTGTTGCTGCAATGCTGTATTGCCATCACTCGCCTTTTCTGATTCTTATTGTGCTGTTGCTGTCTCTTGCTGTGCTGTTGTATTTTTGATCATTGCACCATGACCGCGCCACCTCAGGAAGGCCTCTGCCGTGACAATAAAGAACTAAACCAAAGCTGGAGATGCCACTTTCCCCCCGTGTCTCTGAGGCACGAGACAAAGCTTCAGGCCCAACTCCACACACTCATGCATCAAAGATTAAGATAACATCCAGTGCAGTACTAAGGGAATCCCATGTCATTATAGGTAGAATCTTCTGTCCAGACATTAATCCAAGACCCATTGACATCTCAGGAGTACGTGAGGTGCCGTTGGCCTGATGTTAGAGTGATACAGTGTGGAAAATGGCCATCTGACCCAGCTTGCCCACACCGGTCAATATGTCCCTGCTACACTAGTCCCACCTGCCATCGCTTGGTCCATATCCCTCTAAACCTGTCCTATCCATGTACCTGTCTAACGGTTTCTTAAACGTAGTGATAGTCCCAGCCTCAACTACCTCCTCTGGCATCTTGTTCCATACACCCACCGGCCTTTATTTGTATACGTTACCCCTCTGATACCAATTAAATCTTTTCTCCTTCACCTTAAACCTATGTCCTTTGGTCTTCGATTCACCTTCTCTGGGCAAGAGACTGTGTGCATCTACCCACTCTATTCCTCTCATGATTTTATGCATGATTTTATTTTGAATGAAATACAGGAAGTTTTCCGCGAGGCTCTGGCCAAAAGGTATCTTGCATGAGAGGTAAAGATAACATTGCAGTTGTAGAGGGTGCTACATGCAGTAAGTGCGATTGATACATTCCCTACACTCCAGGGTCTGAAGGGGGGTTCCGACCCAAATCGTCAACCTTTTCCTTTTCTCCAGAGATGCTGCCTGACCCGCTGATTACTGCAGCACTTTCAGAATGATAGTCATAATCATACTTTATTAGCCAAGTATGTTTTGCAATTTCATTTGGGGTACAGTCATACCAATAAAAAGCAACATAACACTTTAAATACATTTTAACATGAACATCCCCCACAGCGACTCCTCCACATTCCTCACTGTGATGGAAGGTGAAAAAAAGTTCAATCTCTCCCTTCTTTGTCCTCCATGGTCGGGGGCCTCTAACCTTCCATTGACGGGACGATCTTACTCCTGTAGCTGGTGGCGGGCATCCTCGTTGGGGCGATCAAGCTCCTGCATCATGGGGGAGGAATCTCAGCTTCCCCGTGCCGGACGATCTGCTCCGGATTGTGTCTATCTTCAGTATAAACCAGCGTCCGCAATCCTTCCTACACTCCCTCCCCACTGCGAGTAATTTGCAGAGGGCCAATTAATCCTACAAATCCGCACGTCTTTGGGATGACGGAGGAAGCCAGGGCACCCAGAGTACACCCACACGGTCACAGGGACAATGTGCAAACTCCACTCAGATAGTACCCGAGGTCAGGATCGAACCCGGGCCTCTGGCGTTGTGAGGCAGCAGTGATTCAAAGCTGAGTCACACAGTGTCAAAACCGGTTCTTCATGGCACCAGCAATCCCACCTCCCAGCCCTCAGTGTCTTGGCAACTCAAGTTTTCTTCCACATACTTGTTAATAGTGGTACCACCTCTGCTGCATCACCCACTCAGGCATTCCAGGTTCAAACCACCCTCGGAGTGAAAGAGAAAATCTTGCAATGTTGATTGCAATTGAAAACACACGGCCCTTCGTCCCACACTGCCCACCCGACCCAACCATCAATCACCCGTTCACACTAGTTCTACGTTATCCCACCTTCCCATCCACTCCCTACACACACAGGACAATTTACAGAGACCATTTAACCTACAAAACCCACACGTCTTTGGGATGTGGGAGGAAACCGTGCAAACTCCACACAGATAGCAGCTGAGATTGTGAAACCAGTATATAAATGTGAGGCTTTCTAACCTTTCCTTTCTCTCTGCCATCTCTAGATGAACCTAATCACCTCTTTAAACTCCCTTAGAGCATCTGTTACCTTGCATGTAGTTCTTGTCTCCTGGAATTATGAAACGGGCGGTTTGTATGAAGAGCACCGATGTTGATGATCCAATGATATATTTGTTTCTTCGTTGTTGAACTCAAGTTCAAGTTCACATTTATTGTCACAATGCACCAATTAAGGTACAGTGATATTTGAGTCACAATAAAGCCATACATGTAACAAAGAGCACCAGACACAATAAGAGTTTAACGTAAACATCCGTCACAGTGGAATCAGCATTTCCTCACTGGGGGATCATGAGCGAAGCCTCCCCGTGGCGATCCCTGGAAGCGATGACAGTCAACATGTTCTGTCAACATGTTGGACGATGACAGGAGCCAACAGCGAGTGACATCGTCTGACACACGAGGTATTGAACTGTGATGGAAGGCGATAAAGTTCAGTCAGTCGTCCTCCTTTTGTTCACCCGTGGGCGGGGCCTCCGCAGACGCCGCTACGGACGGCCCGATGTACAGGCCCTCTCATCGGGATGATCGAAACGGCGACGTCGGGACGGATCAGAACTTTGTTGTCGACACTATACCTGGTTCTGTGTGCTTTCCAGTCAAATCTTGCAGTACATGTGTACAATCTAGCCGTGGACAAATACAACAGGCTTGTGTAAAGAGAAAATACCAGAGTACACAATGTAGTGCATGGTGGCGCAGCAGTCGAGTTGCTGCCTTACAGTGCCAGAGACCCGGGTTCAATACCGACTACGGGTGCTGTCTGTACGGAGTTTATATGTTCTCCCCGTGACCTGCGTGGGTTTTCTCCGAGATCTTCGGGTTCCTCCCACATTCCAAAGACTTGCAGGTTTGTAGGTTAATTGGCTTGTTATAAATGTAAATTGTCCCTAGTGTGTGTAGTATAGTGATAATGTGCGGGGATCGCTGGTCGGCGTGGACTCCGTGTGCCGAAGGGCCTGTTTACTAAACTAAACTAAACTAGTTCTACAACATTAAAGTACATGTGGAGGAGTAAAGAGAGGAGGGAGGGGGGTGGTGAATCTGTGGAATTCATTGCCACAGGCGGCTGTGGAGCCTTTCACTATTCGGTAAGTTTCAATGAAATCCCCCGCTTAAGTGACCGCAGCGGGACTCGAACCTGCAATCTTCAGATCCAAATGCAGACGCCTTAACCATTAGGCTATAGGCCTCCTTTTACCACTGCTGACCCTTGATGTTTCTTCAGCCTTGTGTCTTGTGAACTTCTGGGCTCACTTGGGACTTGAACCGTGGGCATGGAAACCATAGCTAGAAGTTTAAATCTCTCCATTGTTCTGTGCACCTTATCAACATTGCACAGGTGGGGTCTCTGCCACATAAGTATGGCCCTGTCTCACGTAGGTGATTTTTAGGCGACTATAGGCGACTTGGCACATTTTTGCCGGTGGTCGCCCGGGTATCACCTGTACGGTCGTGAGTAATCTCCTCAGTTTCCCAAAGAGACGCAGCGTCTTTCTTGTCACCACAATATTTTCAGCATGTTGAAAATATTGCGCCGACGGTGCGTTTGACGCATATGAGCGTATCTTGACTTCTCCTGACGTAGGTTGTTGCCAGGTTAACGTTGGTTGTCACTACGATGATGTAGGTTGTCGTCGGTGCTGACTTCGTTGAATTCCATTGGCGACTACCTACGTCAACCGGTGACAGGTCCCGCCGACTGAAATGTCTTACCTTACCGTAGCTTTCGCGGGTGGACGTAGATTATCGTAGGTGTGGCCGTAGGTGGATGTCCTAATGGTCTCCAGTTGTCAGTAGTTTGCCGTAGCTTGACGTCGACTAGGTGGTAGGTTATTGTAGACATTGTCCTAGGGGGGTTCTGTCGCCAGTATTTCGGCCGCTTGCTACGATTATGACAGTCGCCAGCAGTTGCCGAAAAAATTGCCTAAGTGGGACAGGGGTGTAAGAGACACAGAGTGCTGGAGTAGCTCAGCGGGTCAGGCAGCTCCTCTGGAGAACATGGAGAGATAGTGTTTTAGGTCGGGACCTTTCTTTGCACTAATTGTATGGAGGGAGTTGGGGGGATAAAAGCTGTAAGAAAGAGACTGGTTACAGGGAGGGGTGGGGGCAGGAAAGGTAGAAGAGAGGAGTGCTGCCTGACCCTACTGAGTTAACAGTTTGAAGTTTGATCTTTATTTTATGAGGAGTTACGATGAGGGATTACGTGAAGAAGCCCCGCCAGGTGAATGCGCGTCATACTTCAAAGCAGTGGCGTGAAAACACAGTAACTATAGTCGAAGTGATATAGTAAGACTCAGAAGACTAAAACTATCAGATGATCTTTACGATTGTGAGTGGCGGGAGCGGAGGGCACATAATTCCTCATCGTAACTCCTCATAAAATAAAGATCAAACTTCAAACTGGTAAGTTCTCATTTAATCTTACTATTTTACTTCGGAGTCACGTGAGTCCGTTTCATATGACACACTGCTTCAGTTGACACATGAGTGAACAAATAATGTATTGAACATTGCTCAAATTATTCAATAAACATTTTTTAATAATAAACAAAACAGTAGTAACCCCTCTATCCCAGGGGGAAATTACAAATGACATTTACAAAATAAATCAAACGGAATGCAAACAGCATGCCCAAACCCTTGCACTGCCAGGACAGGTTGGTCATAAAACTTGGAGAAGGTTGCCTCCCTAGACCATCCTGGGGCCCCGAGGATTCGATCTAGAGGCACGTCCTGTGCCTTCGCTGCGGATGTTGATGCCGCGGTTGTGGAGTGAGATTTAAACACATGAATGTCTACTCCAGCACAATCCAAAGCCTGTTTCAACCGTCTAGAAATAGTTTGTACTGACACCTTTTTATGAGTTTTGTTGTGGTTGATGACCATTGCTGTTTCAGAGCCTCTGAGACTCTTAGTTACCTCGATATGTTGACTCAGGTGCGTAACTACACATAACCTTCGGTCAACGGGGTATGCTTTAAAGCTTACTTTGGTTTCGGCCATTCCTGGCCTGCTTTGTTTGATTAAATCGATTAATAAAACGTCATGTTATCCACAGAAGAAGCCGTAGCTTTTGCAATGTTTGAACCCGTTGCGCTGATACTAGCACCATGAGCATAATCACTTTAAATGTTAGCTTCTGAAAAGAAAGTGATGTGATTGGAGCCCATTGCCAAAGCAGCGTGAGAACTATGCTCACATCCCAGATTTCTGTATATCTAGGCTTAGGAGGGTTTTTGTTAAAGATACTTCTCATAAATCGGGACACTAGCGGATGAGACCCGATAGATTGTTGTTCTGAAAATTGTCCTAAATAGGAGTACAAAGCACTCCAAGCACTATTAATGGCACTATAGCTCGACTGTTCATCAAAATGCAATGTAGCAAGGAACTCCAATACATCCGGTATGCTTGCAGTATGATAAGGTATATCTGACTGCAAGCAAAACATCTCCCATTTCTTAATATGAGACACATATTGTTTTTAATGCTATCTCTCCAAGCCACAGTAATCACATCAATGGTCCTACTCGACAGTCCAAGCCCTTGGAACGGTCTGGTCAGAACCTGCAGATTAACAGGTTAATACAATCATGTAACGGATGACTTTCTCCTGTTACCGGATGAACCAACAAATTACTGCATTTGGGGACAGTCATGAATGGCCGTGTCATCATTCTTAGGACCAATGGGAACCATGGCTATGTAGGCCAGTCAGGAACCACCAGAACGCCTGAGGCGGAGTCCTGCTCTATTTTGGTGAGACATTGCCTGATGAGGTAGAATGGGAGAAAAGCGTAAAAGAACGTATGTCCCCAATGTAGCGAGAATGCATCCACCGCTACTGCTCCTGGATCTGGTTCCCACTAAACATAATTAGGCAACTGGTGATTTAGCCTGGATGCAAACAGATCTATGTCTGGCAAACCATACTGGCTGACAATCATTTTAAACACATTAAGGTTTAGCATCCACTCTATGTTATTAAACTTCGGTGACCTGGTGTCTGCCACCACATTATCTCTACCTGGTAGGTATATAGCTGAGACCCAGATATTTCTGGAAATGCACCAGTCCCAAATGAGGTTAGCCAGATTATCACATGATACTGACCTATTCCTCCCATGTGATTCATATAAGCAACAGCCATGGTATTGTCAATCTGGAGCTGAACATGTAAATCATTCATTGCTGAACAATATGCTTTTAACCCATAGAATGCACCCAGCAATTCTAAGTAATTTATACCTTGCCTCTGCAGGATTAATTCCTCTTGCACACTCCATCTACCACCACAGCTAGACTCACTATCCATGGCTCCCCATCCCAAAGCACTGACATCTGTTTGTAAAATCACTAAAGGTTGTTGAGTCAAAATGTTTTTGGTACTTTGTGCAATGTTGATTATCCACCATTGTAATTTGGCGATGGCTTTGGTTGGCAACTGCATTGGTCTGTCGAAATGATCTGCATGTTCTTTAAGTGCTTGTTCTCCAGCTCGCTGCAAACTTTGATAGTGCAGAGGTCCAAACTGCACTGCAGGGAAAGCCGCCACTAATTTACCAATAACACTGGCTACTTACCGGATGGAGGGTTGTTGCTCCTCTACGAGACTGCTACAGACCTCCATGATTTCAATAGCCTTGGCCATAGGCAAAGTCACTGACATATCAACTGAATCAATGACAAACCCCAAATAGTTAATTATTTGGGGTGGTATTAGCTTGGATTTTGCTGGATGGATGAGGAGACAAAACCTCTGAAATAGGTGTTTGGTTGCTGAAACCGACTCCTCAGCTGCTTCCTGAGTGTTGCTTACAATTAAAATATGAACTAAATAAGCCATTACAATGTGATTCTGGGCACAAAGTAGCACCAGAACTGGTTTCAACAATTTTGTAAACAACCTAGGAGCTGAAGTTAACCCATTGGGCAATGTTTTAAATTGCCACAGCTGTCCCATCCAACTAAATTTCAAGTATCTACGGTACTGATGATGAATTGGTACTGAATAATATGCATCTTTCAGATCTATGGTTGCCATATAACAACTTTTTGATAACAACTTAGCAGTACTGAAAGTATCCATTTTAAAATGCCTATATTGGACATAGGAATTTAACTGGGTTAGGTCTAGAAGACTCGACACCCACCATCTTTTTTTCTGTCTGGGGAATATATTGGACACAAATTGTTGAGGATGATATTCCGTCCTTTCAATTACCCCTTTTTGAAATAAAACCCCAATTTCATCATTCACCTGTAGAGTTTATGGTCCTGAAAAAAACAGTACCCGACTAGGCATATGTTGTGCAGGTGGATGTATTTCATTTCGGAGTCACGTGAGTGACTTTGTGAAGAGCCCGCCGGCGCGCATGCTCGACATATATCGTCGTACCGCGTTGCTGCGATGGCTTGCGGTGGAGCGCGCTCCTCGCCAGCCCTTCATAAGGGTCCACGGAGGTAAGTATCCTACCTTTAGTTGGTGGTCCTTGTTGTTGGTTATGTCTTGCAGCAAGGACATGGATGGGAGTTCCAAGGGCCGGAGGACGTCAGGACGAGTTCGCCGGTCAACAGTTCCGGGGCCTTTACCATCGGCAGTACCTGCAACGCAGGCCGGGACTCAGGCGGAGATGTGGGTAAGCCCTGTGATTACAGGTCCAGATCCGCCAGCACACCACAGCTCGGAGGAGTTCGACGAGGAGGAGTGTGGTGTGCCGCCAGAGCAGGGGGACCCTGCCATGGCAGTCAGGTCGTCAGCGGGGTCGCTGGCGACCTCGAGCTGGGTGCATGCGGCTGCACGGCCCGTTCCACTCAGCCCTCCGAGTAGGGGAAGGGCAGCAGCCCAGAAGCCTAACCCTGCCAGGGCTAAGGCATTGCCTGACACGGAGGAGCGGTCAGGTTCCAGGGCGAGACCCGGGGCGGCTGTGAGGTCCAGCCGGCACACCCCGACTCTCGACGCCGGGACGGGTCGGTTGAGTCGGGTCTCGTCACGGTCGCCGAGCCCCCCATGGATGGGTGGGCGAGACCATGCGTCGGCAAAGTCCACGATGTGGGCAGCCGGCAAGCCTGCGCGGGCTTCAGGCAGCCATGCTTCGGCTGGTGCCGACACCACGCCGCAAGTGCCCTTAGTGGCAGCGGCTTCAGCTCCCGCTAAACGGAGGCGGTTGAACACGCCCGCGCGGGAATCGCGCAGTTTCACCTCGGCGGCTGTTAGCGACAACTACCGGCACCGGCTGGGCCTCGATGAGGTGCGGGCCGATGATAGGAGCCCGGTTTTCTTTTCAGAGCCGGAGGACTCCGACCACCTGAGTGTTCAGGGTGAAGGGCGTATTGACCATATGGAGCGGCTGCTGGAGCTCCTGCTTCAACGTCAACTACAGCAGGGCAGCAACAGGCACAGGGCGTCGTCACCAGCCTCTACCATCAGCCTGGAGCAGCAGGAGGAGGAGGTTTTGGTGGATTCCATACCACCTCCGTTGGAGGTGCCAGCGGAGGATCTTCTGGATGTGGTGACCAAATTTGCGGCCCCACATTCATCTGGACTTCCTTTAAACGCAAAGCTGGCAGCCACTGTGGACTTTCTTAACAACCAGCAACTACAGGAAGAAGTCCTCATTCAGGCAATGAGCCGTCACAAGGCTCCATCCAATTGCAACTCCCTCAACGTGCCTGTGGTCAATACGCCGATATGGGGCAACATCAGTGCGGCTATCCGTCAGCAAGAGGTAAAATTGCAGAAAACAGCATCCGCCCAGCGCTCAACCCGAAGTTTGCAGGATTGTGCAAACCACCGCCGCCGCCGCCGCCCCGTCAACTCTTTGGGGAGGACCTCTCGAAGAGAGTCAAAGAGCTTGACGAACAAGCCAAAACGGTGGGGATCATGCGCTCTCAGAGTGCCCCCACACCGTCAGGCTCAAAAGCTCCATACATTCGCTCATGAGGGTCTGCTAGTACCTCGACGAGGACCCACCCTCAAGCTCCACAACGACAGCAACATCAGACCCAGCACCAGGGGTCTTTTTTAGGACAGGGTCGGCAGAGAACCTGGTGGAAAACGAAGACGCCGCGCCCTCAAGCCAACCCAGCACCTCCACGTCCACCCACACGTGTCAAGGACCGCCGGTAACCACGGGGGTGAGGGGGTCTGGTTCTCTCTTTTCTCTTTGTTTAACTTCACATGTTGGTGGTCGCCTTCGGCTGTTTTTGGGTGCATGGGGTAATTTTACTGGTGACGAGTATGTGTTGCAGAATATTCAGGGGCATAAAGTTGAGTTTATTAATGGCGACATTCCTCCATCCCAGCACATGCCCGCTCGAACATTTAAATTATCTGCTGCAGAACAGGCAGCAGGCTACAAGGAAACTTTAAGGCTTGAACAGAAGGGAGTGATTGAGAAAGCGGTGCATGAGCCAGTTGAATTTGTTTCGAATATATTCACCAGACCTAAGAAGGATGGAGGTTGTCGTGTCATTATTGATCTAACCCGTTTGAATACTTTTGTAACATATACTCATTTTTAGATGGATACGTTTGAAACAGCCAAATCATTGATTTCTCATGGTTGCTTTATGGCATGCATTGATTTGAAAGACGCATACTATTCAGTATCCATCCAGAAATACGACAGGAGGTTTTTGAAATTCATCTGGATGGGGCAACTCTGGCAGTACAAGGCTTTGCCTAATGGGCTCACCACAGCCCCTAGATTGTTCACTAAATTAGTGAAACCAATTGTGGCTTATTTGAGACAGCGACATCATATAGTTATGGCCTATTTAGATGATATCTTAATTGTGGGCCACACCCTGGAATTGGCTGAACAGGGAGTTGCAGCTGCTGTCAATATATTTCAACAATTAAGGTTTATTGTCCATCCAGAGAAATCAAAGTTCTGCCCTGCCCAGGTGATTAATTACCTAGGGTTCACGGTGAACTCTATGAGCATGAGGGTTACCATACCAATTAACAAGATTGAGGAGGTTACCCAGGTGTGTCAAGGTTTAATCCGCACCAATATACCATCGATTCGGCATACAGCTACAGTAATTGGTAAGCTTGTAGCTTTGTTTCCGGCAGCGCGATATGGACCTTTGCATTATCAGAGTTTGCAAAGAGCTAAAATTGCTGCGTTAAAACAGGACGCTGGTCATTATGATCGATCAATGCAGCTGCCGTCCGAAGCGATAAATGAGTTGCAATGGTGGGTATGCCACATTAGCAGCTCATTCAAGCCTATCAGGGAGGCCAATCCGGTGGTATATTTGCAGACTGATGCAAGCTCCAATGGCTGGGGAGCTACGGATAATTGCTCTAGTTGTGGGGGCAGATGGGACACCCTTGAGTCAACGATGTTGTTGACTCAAGGGATTAACTATTTGGAGTTGCTGGCAGCATTCCACGGACTTCGTGCGTATTGTTCCAAGCTTGTTGGAGCACATGTCCGTCTCCAAATAGACAACACCACAGCAGTGGCATACTTAAACCATATGGGTGGTACCAGGTCAGTTTCGTGTGCCAAATTGGCTAACTCAATTTGGCTCTGGTGTGTTCAAAGAGACATTTGGATTTCAGCTACCTATTTGCCAGGTGAGCTTAATACTGTGGCAGACACCAGGTCACGCAAATTTAATGACAATATTGAATGGATGTTGCATCCTGAGATTTTTGCTAAAGTCACAGCCAAATTTGGTAAACCGGACATTGACCTTTTTGCGTCACAGTTGAACCATCAGGTACCAACCTACTTTTCATGGGAACCAGATCATAGAAACATAGAAACATAGAAAATAGGTGCAGGAGTAGGCCATTCGGCCCTTCGAGCCTGCACCGCCATTCAATGTGATCATGGCTGATCATCCAACTCAGTATCCCGTACCTGCCTTCTCTCCATACCCCCTGATCCCTTTTGCCACAAGTGCCACATCTAACGCCCTCTTAAATATAGCCAATGAACTGGCCTCAACTACCTTCTGTGGCAGAGAATTCCAGAGACTCACCACTCTCTGTGTAAAGAATGTTTTCCTCATTTCGGTCCTAAAGGAATTCCCCCTTATCCTTAGACTGTGACCCCTTGTTCTGGACTGCCCCAACATCGGGAACAATCTTCCAGCATCTAGCTTGTCCAACCCCTTAAGAATTTTGTAGGTTTCTATAAGATCCCCCCTCAATCTTCTAAATTCCATCGAGTACAAACCGAGTCTATCCAATTATCCTGGGGCTATAGCGCTAGATGCATTCTCGCTGGACTGGGGGAATTGGTTTTTCTATGCCTTCCCCCCGTTTTGCCTCATCAGTCGGGTATTGCGTAAGATTCAGGCAGATGCTGCCAAGGGCATCCTTATTATACCCGACTGGCCCACACAGCCTTGGTATCCAGTGGTCTTTGACATGCTCAACGAACCTTGGGTCCTTTTGAAGGGTTGCCCACAATTGGTTGCTCACCCTGTCTCAGGGGAGCCACATCCCTGCCATGGCTATTTAAATTTGTTGGCTTGCAGGTTCTGAACAGGCCGTTAGTCCAATACGGCCTCTCAGCTCGGACCATGGATACCATCGGGGCGTCGTGTCGAGAGTCAACAAGGCGAAGATACCGCTCGCATATTAAGAAGTGGGAAGCCTACTGCAGCCGTTCTCGCATCACGTACGATGACGTGACAATAACCGACGTCCTGGAATTCCTCGCGGGGTTGCACCATGATGAACACTTAAGTTACAGTGCCATCAACAGCGCCAGAAGTGCGCTCTCATTCTACCTCAATATTGAGGTAGGATCCAACAGGCTAGTGTCCAGACTCATGCGGGGTATATTCAATATGAATCCGCCTACACCACGCTATAATATCACCTGGGATGTCAGGGATGTATTAAACCTGCTCAGGACGTGGTCTCCCATGGAAGGGCTCCAACTGGACAAACTCACCATGAAGCTGGTGATGTTACTAGCGCTGACTTCAGCTCCGAGGGTACAGACACTACACAAACTTTGTGTCGACAGAATGACATCTACCCCTACAGAAGTAGTCTTTTTCATTGACGAGCTACTAAAGCAGCATAGACCTGGGTGCACAGGGCTGCAGCTGAAGTTCCCGGCATACCCCGCAGATGCTAGGCTATGTTTAGCCTCACATATCCGCCACTATGTCAAGGTGACGGCACGCATCAGAGGAATGGAGAGATACCTGCTGGTCACTCATAAGAGACCTCATCATCGAGTGACAGTCCAGACGATATCCAGGTGGCTTCGAGTCGTCTTGGGTAAGTCAGGTATCGACACTAATGTGTTCAAGTCTCATTCCACCAGGGCTGCATCGACGTCAGCGGCGAGGATTATGGAGGTGCCTATGGACCAAATTCTCGCCACAGCAGGATGGGCTAATGAAGCTGTGTTCCAGCGTTTTTATAACAAGCCTGTTACTGCTCCTCTACAGTTCGCAGAAGCCGTGCTGAATGCAGGTCAAGAACGTGGAGATGTCCCCGCATGAGGGGTTTTTGACTTGTTATTCATAAATATGCTCTTGTTTTGCAGTATGAACTATTGAGCAAGTTTGTTCCTCCCATCCATCCCTGGTAGTGGTGTGTCAGCATGGACGTGGTCCAGGGCGTGTAATCACAGAAGCTTTGAAGTCTTCACGAAGTCACTCACGTGACTCCGAAATGAAATAGTAAGATTGAACGAGAACTTACCAGTTCGAAGGTTGATCTTTATTTTATGAGGAGTCGAAGTGAGGGATTTTGTGCCCTCCTCGCCCAACCCTCAATCACCTTCATCTGGTAATCTTAGTCACTTCAATCTTACTATGCGAAGTCATTTCTATTGTTGGTTTCTGTGATTCCATGCCGCTACTTTGAAGTATGTCGAGCATGCGCGCCGGCGGGCTCTTCACGAAATCCCTCACTTCGACTCCTCATAAAATAAAGATCAACCTTCGAACTGGTAAGTTCTCGTTCAATCTTACTATTCCTGACATAATTCGGAGGTTGTTCCCCAGAGGATTAATCCTGGACTGAATCAGTTACCTGTACCTCCATAGCCGACCTCGAATTTCTCAATCTTCTGGCATGTTGGGGTTGTAGTTGGGGTACGCAGGTGCATATGGATGGCGTACAACTGGCAACCCTCTACTTGTGCCTGCTCCAGCATCTGAAGCCCATCTGATTGGAAAAGACCTGCGAGGTGGTATCCTGGCCGAGGGTGTGTAGGTCTTCATGAGGCCAATGGTTTTGGCCTCTTCCTCTAGGTCTTTAACCTGTTACATCAGGTCTTCGCCGAATAAGAAATTTGGCGCCTGGATGTTAGAGGACTTACAGAGAGCTGTCGGTTTGATGACGATCTTCCAGATACAATTTATCTTGAAATGAGCATTGCACTGCAGGGCCAACATATCCTGTTGTGTTCCCGACAGTGGCGCTCCTTGGACCATTTGCCCAAATGCCATGATCCCCGCCCCCACCAATTTGAGGCCTCTCTGGAAACTCCTGCCCCCTCATTGATGCGCTCATTTGTGCCCAGATAGCCAAGTTCACGGTGGGCACCTTGAGCGACGCACAGTTAACAGGTGTCTGGTAACGAGTTGTTGTCTGTTCCATGATGGAGTCCTGGAACTGGTGAGAGGCTATATAGTTCATGTTACTAGCCAGGTTTTCCTCCATGGCTTCACCAGCCCCCTCCAGAATGGCAAAATTCCTAGCCACATCCAGGACACCTGGAGCATGGCTCATGTGCCTTGGTGTATGCACAAAAACAGTGACACCAACTTCAGGGTCAGAATCCTCCTGCCTTGGCTCTCCCAAGTCTTGCTCCTGGGAGGTCTTGACCAGCCCTAAACAAGGTGCAGGTGAGGGGGATTCCCATTGGAACTCATAGGCGTGCTGGAAGTCCTCCTTGCCATACGGGCCTCTGACTGAGGCTGTTCCAGGAAGTTGTTGGGGAATCCTGGGGATATACGACCCCGATTGGAACACTTTATGGTTCATCATTGTTTGAATCTTCTGCTCCATTTTATCGAGACGTCCCCAGACCTTCTTGTTGGAAGGAGGGGAGTCTTCTTGGTCCGACTCGCCAGAATGAACGGGCCTGACTGATTTCCGTTTTGCCTTCTTCCCTACTGGAGTGGCCACAGTGCTCTGAGGCACCGGAGCTCATAGAGGCAGTTGAGCTGCGGGCGGTTCTGCAGTCGGCGTCGGAACCGGCGTTACCGCAGCCGGTATTTCCCTACCCGAACTACGTGCATTAATCGCGGTCCCGCGAGTAAGGCTCTTACTACAAACGGCAGCACTCTTTTTTACAACTCTCTCCATTTTGAGAGTACTCCCGCTGGCTCCTGAACCAGTCTTACAGAGTTTAAATACCTGCAGAAAGTTGTTAAAATCACTTACCTGCCAGTTTATTACTTACCGCTGATGGATCTGCGCTCACCAGCCCGTCGGTGCACCATGCGTCGGACGTTATGACACGCATACGCCTGGCGGGGCTCCTTCATGTAGTTACTCACGTGACTCCGAAGTAAAATTGGAGTTTGTTTCTCTTCCCTATCGAAACCAGGTGGTGAATCTGTGGAATTCATTGCCACAGAAGGCTGTGGAGGACAAGGCAATGGATATTTTTAAGGCAGGGATAGATAGATTTTTGATTAGTACAGGTGTCAGAGGAGTTATGGGGAGAAGGCAGGAGACTGGGTTGAGAGGGAAAGATAGATCAGCCATGATTGAATGGCGGAGTAGAGTTGATGGGCCGAGGTCCCGGGATCTGGAAAACGGCGCCTGCCTGCGGCGACTTTTGCGTGGCTCCAGAACCTAGGAGGCTTAAATACAACTTCAATCAACTCACCTGGGTCAGGAAAACGGCAGAAAACGGTGCCGTTTCAGACAAGCTGCTTGAGCTTCTCAAGGCTCTCGCAATATCGCGATCTCCCGCATCTGTGGGAACCCCGGACTTTAAACGTTCCCACGGCCGCTGGAAATCACCTGAACTGACTGAGGAACCCAGGTACTGTACCTCGGAACCCCGGGATGACCTCCAGAGCCAACCCTGAAGTTGGTGTCACTGCTTCTGTGTATACACCAAGGCACATGAGCCATGCTCCAGGTGTCCTGGATGTGGCTAGAAATTTTGCCATTCCAGAGGGGACTGGTGAAGCCATGGAGGAAAATCTCCCAGGAACAATGAAGCTGGAGTTGCAGCTGCCGACTTTGAAGGAGCTGGAGCTGCCGTCTGTGAAGGAATTCCCGTTCCAGCGCTGGTTCGCAGAAACAGCAGGTACAGGAAACTCAGTACCTGGAAACAAAGGGGAAGCCTCCATTGTGTCCGGAAACGTGGCCAGCGGGCAGGACTTCAGGTCAGACTGAAGCGCAGGGGACTTCGACCCCCTCTCCCTACTATGCTACTGGCAAATGTACAGTCCCTTGAAAATAAAGTGGAGGACTTAAGGGCTTTATCAAAGGGAGCTGAGGGAATGCTCTGTGTTCTGTTTCACAGAGACATGGCTCACCCTCAGCTCCCCAGACTAAGCGGTCCAGCCTGAAGGGTTCTCCATCCACCGCATGGACCGTACACTGGCATCGGGGAAAGGGAGAGGAGGGGGCATCTCGCCTCATGGTCAAATCTGCGTGGTGCTCAGACGTGGCAGTCCTGTCCGACTCCTGCTCTCCACACCTGGTACATCTGGCGGTGAAGGGCCGTTCCTTCTACCTTCCGTGGGAATTCACCTCCATCATCCTGACCGCGGTCTACATCCCACCCCAGGCAGACGTCCATCTGGCACTGGAGGAGCTGCACGCCGTGGTCAACAAACACCAGACGTCTTACCCCAAAGCTTTTACCACCATTGCTGGGGACTTCAATAAGGCAAACCTAAAGAAATCACTCCCCAACTTCCATCAACATTTCTCCTGCTGCACCAGAGGACCAAACACCCTCGACCACTGCTACACCACCATCAAGGATGCCTACCGCTCTATCCCTCGCCCTCACTTCAGTAAATCCGACCATACCGCGGTGCTGCTTCTTCCTGCCTACAGGCAGCAATTAAAGAGCGCACCCCCAGAGGTGAGGACAGTACAGAGCTGGTCGGGGGGGGGGGGGGGGGGGGGGGCAGAGGAACAACTCCAGGACTGTTTGGAATCTGTAGACTGGGCAATGTTCAAGGACTCGGCAACGGACTTGAACGAATACACCACAGTCGTTACAGACTTTATTAAGAAATGTGTGGAGGACTGCATCCCTACAAAAACCTTCTGAGTGTTTCCCAATCATAAACCTTGGATCAACTTTGAGATCTGCACTCTTCTGAAGACCAGACACCGGGCATTCATGTCTGATGACACAGTGGTCCATAAGAAGTCCAGTTACGACCTTGGTAAGGCCATCAAAAAGGCCAAAAGGGAGTTCTGCTCCAAGCTGGAGGATGAGACAGATGCTCGGCAGCTATGGCGGGGCCTGAATGCAATCACCTCCTACAAGGCAAAACCAGGAGGCAGCTCGAATGTCGGCAAAACATCACTCCCTGATGAGCTCAATGCGTTTTACACACGCTTTGATAGGGAGAACACCGATGTGCCTTCCCGAGCCCCCATTCGCTGTGATGGTATTTCAGTCTCAGTCACAGATGCCGACGTCAGGAAATCCTTCAGAGGGGTGAACCCTCGAAAAGCGCCTGGACTTGATGGTATACCTCGATGTGTTCTAAAGACCTGTGCGGACCAACTGGCTGGAGTTTTTACGGACATTTTCAACCTCTCACTTCTGAGGTCTGAGGTCCCCACCTGCTTCAAAAGGGCATCAGTTATACCAGTGCCCAAGAAGAGCAAGGTGACGTGCCTCAATGACTATCAACCTGTGGCACTAACGCCTGTGGTGATGAAGTGCTTTGAGAGGTTGATCATGGCGCAAATCAACTCCTACCTCGACAAAAACCTGGACCCACTGCAGTTCGCTTACCGCCACAACAGATCAACGGTGGATGTGATCTCACTGGCCCTCCACTCCACTCTGGACCACTTGGACAACAAAAACTCATATGTCAGGCTGCTATTTATTGACTACAGCTCGGCATTTAACACAATCATCCCCTCCAAGCTGGTTACCAAACTCGCAGAACTGGGTCTTTGCGCATCCCTCTACAATTGGATCCTCGACTTCCTCATTCACAGACCACAGTCTGTTCGTGTTGGTGGAAATGTGTCAGACTCGATAACAATCAGCACGGGAGCATCTCAAGGCTGTGTGCTCAGCCCCCTGCTGTACTCACTCTATACTCATGACTGCGTAGCCAGTCACAGTGCGAACTCCATCGTCAAGTTCGCTGATGACACCACTGTTGTGGGATGTATCACTGATGGGGATGAGTCAGAGTATAGAAGAGAGATCAAGCGACTGTCCATATGGTGCCAGCACAATAACGTGGTCCTCAACACCAGCAAAACCAAGGAACTGATGGTAGACTTTGGAATGAGTAGGATGGGGACCCACAGTATTGTTCATATCATATGGTTGAAAGGGTCAAGAGCTTCAAATTCCTGGGCGTGCACATTTCTGAAGATCTTTCCTGGACCGAGAACACAGATGCAATTATTAAGAAAGCTCATCAGCGCCTCTACTTCCTGAGATGATTACGGAGAGTTGGTTTGTCAAGAAGGACTTTCTCTAACTTCTACAATGCACAGTAGAGAGCATGCTGACTGGTTGCATCGTGGCTTGGTTCGGCAACTTGAATGCCCTGGGGAGTTCAAGTTGCTTTAAAAGTCAAGTTACTTTAAAAGTAAAGTGGATAGGTGTATGGACGGGAAGGGAATGGAGGGGTATGGTCTGAGTGCAGGTAGATGGGACTAGGGGAAAATAAATGGTCGGCACGGACTGGAAGGGCCGAGAGGGCCTGTTTCCGTGATGTATTTGTTATATGGTTATATGGGAGGAAAAGACTACGAAAAGTAGTAAACACTGCCCAGACCATCATCGGCTCTGACCTCCCTTCCATTGAGGGGATCTATCGCAGTCGCTGCCTCAAAAAAGCTGGCAGCATCATCAAGGACCCACACCATCCTGGCCACACACTCATCTCCCTGCTACCTTCAGGTAGAAGGTACAGGAGCCTGAAGACTGCAACGACCAGGTTCAGGAACAGCTACTTCCCCACAGTCATCAGGCTATTAAACCTGGCTCGGACAAAACAGCCGGGCAGAGACTGCCAGGTAATGTATCATGATCTTTAGGCTGGCTCGGGTCTGAAGAAGAGTCTCGACCAGAAACGTCGCTTATCTCCTTCGCTCCTAAGATGCTGCTGCACCCGCTGAGTTTCTCCAGCTTTTTGTGTACCCTCGGACAAAACTCTGATAACTAATAACCCATTATCTGTTATTTGCACTTTATTAGTTTATTTATTCATGTGTGTATATATGGTATATGGACACACTGATCTGTTTTGTTGTCAATGCCTACTATGTTCTGTTGTGCTGATGCAAAGCAAGAATTTCATTGTCCTATCAGGGACACATGACAATAAACTCACTTGAACTTGAACGAACTTGAATAGCCTAATTCTCTCTCCTGTGAGCTACAGTGCACATCTTTCCACAACTTTCTATTTGTATCAATACCTTTACAATTGCTGGCATTTCTCAGTCCCCTGTCACCCTCAACATGTGTTCACTTCCTTGCCCCATTAAATGTTTGGCTATACCTAGTTATAATTGTATCCAGTGCAGTCTTGCAGGGTAAGACCCAGGGAATAATTTGCAGTTTGATGCTTTTTTTCTCTTCTCTGGTTTTCTCCAGGCCTGCTCTGGAGATTTCCTTCAGGAGGAAGTAATTTTGAAAGCCTGGCAGAGACTGCCAGGTAATGTATCGTGATCTTTAGGCTCAAATCCCCCACTGCTTATAACAGTAATAATGCTGAGATGAAGACGCAAAGAGATCTGAACTTTAGTTGCAAGAAATCAATGTGGAATTCCCTGCACGCCTCGGGTGTACGATTCCTCTCTCGTGATTCTGGTCATGATTTGTTTGGCTTCAATGCCAGCTGTACCACATTAACAGACACCTCTATGGCGGCACGGTGACGCGTCGGTAGAGTTGCTGCCTCACAGCGCCAGAGACCCGGGTTCAATCCTGACTACGGGTGCTGTTTGTATGGAGCTGGTCCATTCTCCCCATGACCTGCCTGGGGTTTCTCCGAGATTTCCGATTTCCTCCCACGCTCCAAAGACATACAGGTTTGTACATTAATTGGCTTGGTGCAAATCTAAGTTGTCCCCAGTGTAGGATGGTGTTACTGTGCGGGGATCCCTGGTTGACACGGACTCGATGGGCCGAAGGGCCTGTTACCGTGCTGTATCTCTAAATTAAACAAAACTAAACCTCCACATTCACTCTTGTACCCACTCACTGCAACTTTCAAAGAATAGTGAAAGGCTTGGATAGAGTAGATGTGGAGAGGGTTTCCACTAGTGGGAGAGTCTTGGACTAGAGGTCATAGCCTCAGAATTAAAGAACATTCTTCTCGGAAGGAGATGAGGAGAAATATCTTTAGTCAGAGGGTGGTGAATCTGTGGAATTCTTTGTCACAGAAGGCTGTGGAGGATGTCAATGGATATTTTTAAGGTGAGGTAGATAGATTCTCGATTAATATGGGTGTCAGAGGTTATGGGGGAGAAGGCAGGAGAATGGGGTTAGGAGGGAGAGATAGATCAGCCATGATTGAATGGCAGCTTGGACCTGATGGGCCAAATGGCCCAATTCTGCCCCTGTCACTTATGAACATGAGGCGGGGGCAGGATCAGGAGGCAGCAATGGACAGGAGAAGCAAAGGTGGGGAAGACAGCAGCTCGAAGCTTTTCTTTTAGGACTGGGGGAACATTCCTCTCTCTAAAGATAGGACCACATTCATTGTCCTCCACCCTGGACTACTTGTTTCCACCAGAACACAGAGTACATGGATTAAAACCCAGACACAACTACAAAAGATGCAGGCAACAGGGGAGGAGGGGGACGACCCAACAGTGACAAACCAAAACATCTCCAAATGGAGGTCATGTGGCTGAATTGATGGCCAATCATAAAAAAAATGCAGAGGGAAGGGAATAAAGTTTAAAATAGACATAAAATATTGGAGTAACTCAGCGGGTCAGGCAGCATCTTCGTAGAGAAGGAATAGGTGATGTTTCGGTTCAAGACCCTTTTTCAGACTGAGAGTCAGGGGAGGGGGAAACTACTGATATGGAAGGATACAAAGTGAATTTAATAGGCAATAGACAATAGACAATAGAAAATAGACAATAAACAATAGGTGCAGGAGTAGGCCATTTGGCCCTTCGAGGCAGCACCGCCATTCAACGTGATCATGGCTGCTCATCCCCAATCAGTACCCCGTTCCTGCCTTCTCCCCATATCCCCTGACTCCGCTATCCGATAACAATCAGCACGGGAGCACCTCAAGGCTGCGTGCTCAGCCCCCTGCTGTACTCACTCTATACTCATGACTGCGTAGCCGGTCACAGTGCGAACTCCATCGTCAAGCTTGCTGACGACACCACTGTTGTGGGACGTATCACTGATGGGGATGAGTCAGAGTATAGAAGAGAGATCGAGCACTGGCCATATGGTGCCAGCACAATAACCTGGTCCTCAACACCAGCAAAACCAAGGAAATGATTGTAGACTTTGGAATGAGTAGGATGGGGACCCACAGTCCTGTTTATATCAACGGGTCGATGGTTGAAAGGGTCAAGAGTTTCAAATTCCTGGGCGTACACATTTCTGAAGATCTTTCCTGGACCGACAACACAGATGCAATTATTAAGAAAGCTCATCAGTGCCTCTACTTCCTGAGAAGATTACGGAGAGTCGGTTTGTCAAGGAGGACTCTCTCTAACTTCTACAATGCACAGTAGAGAGCTTCCTGACCGGTTGCATCGTGGCTTGGTTCGGCAACTTGAGCGCCCTGGGGAGGAAAAGACTAGGAGGTTAGGAGGGAGAGATAGATCAGCCATGATTGAATGGCAGCTTGGACCTGATGGGCCAAATGGCCCAATTCTGCCCCTGTCACTTATGAACATGAGGCGGGGGCAGGATCAGGAGGCAGCAATGGACAGGAGAAGCAAAGGTGGGGAAGACAGCAGCTCGAAGCTTTTCTTTTAGGACTGGGGGAACATTCTTCTCTCTAAAGATAGGACCACATTCATTGTCCTCCACCCTGGACTACTTGTTTCCACCAGAACACAGAGTACATGGAGTAAAACCCAGACACAAATACAAAAGATGCAGGCAACAGGGGAGGAGGGGGACGACCCAACAGTGACAAACCAAAACATCTCCAAATGGAGGTCATGCGGCTGAATTGATGGCCAATCATAAAAAAAAAGGCAGAGGGAAGGGAATAAAGTTTAAAATAGACATAAAATATTGGAGTAACTCAGCGGGTCAGGCAGCATCTTCGTAGAGAAGGAATAGGTGATGTTTCGGTTCGAGACCCTTTTTCAGACTGAAAGTCAGGGGAGGGGGAAACTACTGATATGGAAGGATACAAAGTGAATTTAATAGACAATAGACCATAGACAATAGGCAATAGACAATAGGTGCAGGAGTAGGCCATTTGCCTCTTCGAGCCAGCACCGCCATTCAACGTGATCATCCCCAATCAGTACCCCATTCCTGCCTTCTCCCCATATCCCCTGACTCCGCTATTTTTAAGAGCCCTATCTAGCTCTCTCTTGTAAGCATCCAGAGAACCTGCCTCCACCGCCCTCTGAGGCAGAGAATTCCACAGACTCACCACTCTCTGTGAGAAAAAGTGTTTCCTCGTCTCCGTTCTAAATAGCTTACTCCTTATTCTTAAACTATGGCCCCTGGTTCTGGACCCCCAACATCGGGAACATGTTTCCTGCCTCTAGTGTGTCCAAGCCCTTAACAATCTTATACGTTTCAATGAGATTCCCTCTCATCCTTCTCAACTCCAGAGTGTACAAGCCAGGCTGCTCCATTCTCTCAGCATATGACAGTCCCGCCATCCCGGGAATTAACCTTGTAAATTTAAGGTGTGAAAAGGACAGATCAAAGCAGACGATAATCAAGGAGTAGAATGGTTCATTGTTTGGCTGAGGGGAAGGTGACAACGAGGCATACAAACAGTTTATAGTTGTGTTTGTTGTCACGTGTACCGAGGTACAGTGGAAAGCTTTTGTTGCGTGCTATCCAGTCAGCGGAAAGACAATACGTGATTACAATCAAGCCAGCAAAGTCCGATCAAGGATAGTCCAAGGGTCACCAATGAGGTAGATGGTAGTTCAGCACTGCTCCCTGGTTGTGGTGGGATGATTTGCAATAGAATTACTGCAGCAAAACACTAAATTTAATCAGGAGGGCAGTGAAACTGGTCGGGGAACTAGGGTGGGGGACAGACCCCCACCCTAGATAGAGGGGGAAAGCAAGTGTTACTCAAAGGAGAGAAATCAATATTCTGATCAAGTCTGATTAGTGCAGACTTCTGCTAATGGAGCAATTGTGGACATCTTATTATAGGTATGAATTAATTTTTTAAAACACTTATTATAAAGAATCAACATCTTAATGGCCATTCCTGCATTCCAAATGACGAGGCCATGATTATTTTATTACAAACCTGACACTGCATTGAAGTGACGCAGTAAATATTATTAACAGTTTCTCAGTGTCTGTCACCAACATAATACAGACTCTGAACTCTGTGCCGGCCCCGATAAATCCATTTTAAATCGTTGTGTTTTCATTATTGCTGCACATTAATCTATCAATACAGCATAGTTTGTCCGTTAAGATGAGCTACAGCCTGCTGCCAGCATTCGCCTCTCGCATTCATCTCAATTACAGGAGGGGAGAAGGAAAACATCTGTAGTTGGAGCAACTTTCATCTTCAGATTCCTTCATTTCTCGAAGAGCTCGGATCCAGGGATGTGTTAGAAGGAACTGCAGATGCTGGTTCAAACTGAAGATGGACACTAAAAGCTGGAGTAACTCAGTGGGACAGGCGGCAACGTTTTATGTCTATCTTTGGTTTAAACCAGCATCTCCAGTTCCTTCGTACACATTCAGTCTGAAACATAGAAACATAGAAAATAGGTGCAGGAGTAGACCATTCGGCCCTTCGAGCCTGCACCACCATTCAATATGATCATGGCTGATCATCCAACTCAGTATCCTGTACTGCCTTCTCTCCATACCCTCTGATCCCCTTAGCCACAAGAGCCACATCTAGCTCCCACTTAAACATAGCCAATGAACTGGCCTCAACTACCCTCTGTGGCAGAGAGTTCCAGAGACCCACCACTCTTTGTGTGAAAAAAGTCCTTCTCATCTCGGTCCTAAAGGAATTCCCCCTTATCCTTAAGCTGTGACCCCTTGTCCTGGACCACCCCAACATCGGGAACAATCTTCCTGCATCTAGCCTGTCCAACCCCTTAAGAATTTTGTAAGTTTCTATAAGATCCCCTCTCAATCTCCTAAATTCTAGAGAGTATAAACCGAGTCTATCCAGTCTTTCTTCATAAGACAGTCCTGACATCCCAGGAATCAGGGGTCTCATATGATCTTGTTGGCTCTGGATCTGTACCTTCTGATGTATAGTTCCTGCAGGGGGGGCGAGTGTAATTCCCATTGTGTGTTCGGCCGAACGCACTACTCTCTGCAGAGCCTTCTTGTCCTGGGCAGAGCAGTTCCCAAACCAGATTGTAATGTTTCTGGACAAGATGCTTTCCAGAGCCGCTGAGTAGAAGCACTGGAGGATCCTCAGAGACACTCTGAATTTCCTCAATTGCCTGAGGTGGTAAAGGCGCTGCCTTGCCTTACTCACCAGTGTGGCAGCGTGTGATATCCATGTCAGATCCTCTGAGATCTGGACTCCCTGGTATTTAAAGCAGCTCACCCTATCCACAGTAGTCCCATTTATCCTCAATGTTGTGTACGTCCTCGGATGATGTGCCCTCCTAAAGTCCATGATCAGCTCTTTAGTTTTTTTTTACATCAAGAGGAGGCTGTTGTCCTGACACCAGAGTGCCAGATCAGCTACCTCTTCCCAGTAGGCCTTCTCATCGTTGTCTGAGATCAGGCCCACCACCACAGTGTCATCAGCAAACTTGATTATAGAGTTGGAGCTGAACCTGGCCACACAGTCATGTGTGTACAGGGAGTACAGTAGGGTCTGAGGACACAACCCTGGAGGGATCCTGTGCTCAGGGTGAGGGTCTTCGATGTATTTATGTGTAGCTTTCCAGCTTTATGTGTAGATTACCAGATAATCTGTTTAGAAGATGTTGAATGTGGGATAATTATTTCATTGGACACCAGGGAACCCACTTTCTTTCAATAGTGAAGGGAGCCTGAATTAGGGGTCTCTGCCTGGATTAGGAGGTGTAACCCTGGAACAGGGGCCATCCCCCTGGAAAACAGGATATTAGCTACAAGGAAAGGTTGTACTGACTTGAATTGTTTCCTCTGGAACATCGGTGGTTGAGGGGCCGATCTGATGGAAGTGTATGAAATTATGAGGGGCATAGATAGAGTAGACAGTCAGAACCTTTTCCGGGGATAGAAACATCAAATACTGCAAGGTATAGCTTTAAGGTGAGATGGTCAACATTTAAATGGGGTGTGCAGGGCAGGTTTGGAAGATGTTGGTTGTAAGGTAATTATTGCCCAGGATACCAGGAGTGCCCTTTCTTACAATGGTGCAGGGCGGCACAATGGGGCTTTCTGTCTGGATTAGGAAGTATCTGCCTGGATTAGAACGTATTAGGTACAAGGAGATCTGCTGGATTTGAATTGTCCTTTTGCATTACCCTTCATTCATTTGTTTCTTTGTACCCTTTCATACCTCTCATTTCCCTCACCCTGACTCTCAGTATGAAGGAAGGTCTCGAGCCGAAACGTCACCTATTCCTTCGCTCCAGAGATGCTGCCAGTCCCGCTGGAATACTCCAGCTTGTTGTGTCTATATTCGGTGTAAACCGGCATCTGCAGTTCCTTCCTACACATTTTATCTGCTGATTCATCTCATAGCTTTTCATTGTTAACAAATTAACCACTTTCTTCCTCCACCAAAACATATATTAATCACTGTAGATTGCTTTAGAACATGCTAAAGTGCTGTATCAATTCAATGCCTTTATTTCTGTCACACAATGACTTGAATTAAAGTTTATATCACAGTAACAAAGCTACTAACTTCGGAACTAGGAATGTATTGTTAAGATATTCCCAGCAGGGTGCCATGGTGGTGTAGTGACAGAGCTACGAACTTGCAGCATCAGACTTGGGTTTGATCCCTACTGCGGTTGCTGTCTGTAAGAAGTTTGTACCTTTTCCCTGTGACCGCGTGACTTTTCAGACTTCTCAGAGATCTGCGGTTTACTCCCATGCTCCAAAGACGTGCAGGTTTGTAGGTTAAATGGCTTGGTATGAATGTAACATTGAGCCTAGTGTGTGGGATAGCGTTAATGTGCTGGGATCGCTGGTCGGAGCGGGCTCGGAGGGCTGAACGGTCTGGTTCCACACTGTATCTCTAAACTAAACTAAACTGAACTAAAATGATCTCATGGACACAGAAGGCTGGAGTAACTCAGCGGGACGGGCAGCTTCTCTGGAGAGAAGGAATGGGTGACGTTTCGGTTCAAGACCCTTCTTCTGTCTGAATAAGTGTCTCGACATAAAACGTCACCCATTCCTTCTCTCCGGAGATGCTCCCTGTCCCGCTGAGTTACTCCAGCATTTTGTGTCTACCTTCGGTTTAAACCGGCATTTGTAGTTCCTTCCTACCAACTTTGGAACTGGGGATATATTGTTAAAATATTATCCTTATTGACACACACCAAAGTCGGATTGAAAAGCTGAGGACGAGAATCCATTTTATTCCGCCTGTCATCCTTTGGAAGCTTTCATTTCATTCTGTGTGGGAAGGAACTGCAGATGCTGGTTTAAACCGAAGATAGACACAAAAAGCTGGAGTAACTCGGCATGACAGGTAGCATCTCCGGAGGGAAGGAATGGGTGACGTTTGGGAAACGTCACCCATTCTTTCTCTCCGGAAATGCTGCCTGTCCCACTGAGTTACTCCAGCTTTTTGTGTCTATTTTCTTTTCATCCTGATGGGCTCCACATCGAGTTATTGGCAGGCGTTGATGCAGTGCGGTCTCTGACTGGCGTGTCAATTGGATCCAGGAGTATAACAGAACATCTCAATCAGCCTGCAGACAAATCGAGTACGGCTCCCGGAATCAAGTACCTATCAGAAGGCTTTCTAGTGATACTCTTCTTTTATTAAGAAAAACAAGCCAGGTGCAAGCAGAGAATGGAAGGATTTACTGCACAGACTGAGAAGCATCCATCAGTGCTGGCTCCTCAAATACTTATCTCATTCTATGCCAAATTATGATATAGTTTTAGCCCTGATAGTTACTTGTGGCAAAGCAATCCGTCTTCTGATAATTCTTCTGTGTAAAATCATTCCTTCTAAATGTTCTCATCATTCTTGCCGTGATAATCCTGCATCCATCTGCTCATTGCTGATTCACCAACCAAAGGAAGCGATCTTTCACTATTTACTCTCCCAAGACTTTTGTCGTATTTTGCAAGTCTCCATCTATCCACCTTAACGTCCTGCCGGCCACTGACAGAAGCACCCGTGCCTGCCCGCCTTTCTTCCCTGCTGTTACTTGGTTCCACTTTCACCCAGTGTTGTGTATATGGTGCTGGAAACGGACTTTAAATAATCCTCGGCAATAAACGAGCTTCTTTTATTCTGGACGCCACGAAGAATCTCACCCGCGCATGCGTCAATTGCGCAAGACCTTAAATATGTTCATCATAATTCATACACAACACTCCTCTCCCTTTAACTTGGAGGCAGGTAACACAATTTCACCTTCACGGTATACGCTCTTTACATAAAATATATTTGATTAATGCACTGTTCCAAAATTGTATTATCAAAGCCATCTTACAATACACCCTCATAACCGTAATAATCATACGTAAACTTAATTTTTACATTCCACCCATCTTCCTCAAACCAAATACATCACACTTTTGCTTTATGTGATATCATTTATAAAGAACAAAATCCTCAAATCTTTTGGGTGTTCTTCTTGTCCTATCAGACCTGTGTCTCTCTGCCCGTGTCGGACTGTGCCTGTTTTCTGAGACATCGGGCTCTCGTTTGATGATGTATTATCACTAGGGCTAGAGGTTCCCCGCTCTCTGAAGTTCCTTCAGGATCTACACCAGCTGTTGGAGTTGGAGAACTATCAGGGGCTCATCGCTTGGTTGACCCCCTTCTCTTGGCTGGACGTCACCATTTGGCCAACATGACGACGCACGACTCTTCCCTCGTTCAACTTTACGTTGTACATGACTTCACTGATGGCTTCTTCTGTCATCCCATAAAGCCAAGTAGGGCCTGATGTGAAGCTCTTGACCATGACGTGGTCATTCACTTCAAAGACCCGTTCCTCGCTTCCTTGATCTGCTGCCTGTTTCATTGAAGCTTGCTTCCCTCAGACAGCTTTGCTGAGATCGGGACACAGACTGTCCAGTTTAGTGTGGATCTTTTGTCTGAACATCAGTTCACAGGATGACTTTCCAGTCGTTTCTTGAGGTGTGACTGTATGTCAACAAGAACCTCTGGAGCATTAGTTCCAGGTCGGATCCTTTCCCTTTTTCCACACCTGCTTTCACCGTCTGTACACCTCTTTCGGCTAGTCTGTTGCTGGACGGGTGTTTGGGTGATGTTTGAATGTGGCAGATGTTGTTGCTGCTGAGGAACCTGGAAAATTCCTCAGACACAAACTGTGTGCCGTTGTCTGTGACCACCGTTTCCGGTAACCCATGAGATGCAAACAACCGTCTCAGGGCCAACACTATTGCTGCTGATGTTGCGTGTCTCACCCGAATGGCTTCAATCCATTCACTGTGAGCATTGACCTCAGTCAGCAAATTCTCCTCGTCGAGGCTGGCATAGTCACAATGAATCTCAGGAAACTCACATGGATGGATTGGGCTGCCACCGGACTATGTTGACTCTGCTGACAGCTTGGACAACTTCTCACTTGTTGTTCCAACTCTTTGTTGATTCTGGCCACCAGACGTATGACCTGGCAAAGGCCTTCATTTTCATGATGCCAGGGTGCGTGCTATGAGGTTCTTCAAGGATTCTAGTCCTCATCTCCAGATTATCTGGAATGACCACTCGTGATCCTCACAGGATAATGTCATCCTCCACTAACAGCTCTTCTTTCTTGCTGGCAAAGGGCTTTACTTCTTCTGGAAGATTCCTTACACCTGGCCACCCTTCCATGATGTGGTTCCTCACCTTTGAGAGAACTCGGTCCTTCTTGGTAGCTCTCTTCACTTCCCGTGCCTCAACCGGGCATATGTCCAGATCGGTGAGCAAGTTGATGCATGCCTCTGGTGCTTCATCAAGCTCCGCGAGCTCAGGGTGATTCCATGAAGAGTTCTCTTCGTGAATTGGCAAGCGTGACAACACATCGGCATTCTGGTGTTCCTTGCCTTCCCGATGGACCTTGTAACTGTCGGCAGACAGGATCATATGCCATCTTGCTACGCGGACAGAGGCCATTGGGCTGGCAGGTTTGTGGTCTCCAAATAGTCCCATCAGATGCTTGTGGTCAATCACAATGGTGAAAGACCTCCCATGTAACTGCTTGTGGAACTTCTTCAGTACGAAGATTATGGATAAGCCCTCCTTTTCATATTGTGCGTAATTCACTTTGCTGTCCTTGAGAGTGCGTGAGGCAAAAGCTATCGGACGTTCTTGTCCATCTGAATCCACATGGCTTATCACAGCACCTAAGCCATAGGGGCTTGCATCAATTTGGAGCAATATTGCTTTGGCTGGATCGTAATGCGTCAGCACATTATCACTCTGCAGGAGACACTTGGATCTCTGGAACGCCTGCTCTTGTCCCTTTCCCCATTTGAACCTGGGATTAGCCTTGCTGCTTCCCCTCCCACACTTTGACTCAGCTGATCTATACTCATCCTTCAGCATTAGAGTCAACGATGCAATCTGCTGTGACAAGTTGGATGTAAACTTCCTGTAATAGCCAAGTAAGCTGAGGTATGCCTGCAGTCGGCTTTGGTTCACCGGTCGCTTGGCTCCCCGCACCACATTAACTTTGTCTTGAAGAGGGCGAAGACCATTCTTGTTCAGAGCTAGTCGACTGACTCTTGCACCAGTGCACACTTCTCCTTCTTCAGACGTAACCCACTGGTTTCTAGTCTTGACAGGACCGCTTCCAGGTTCCTGAGGTGCTCTTCGTCAGTCCTTCCGCTGATGATGATATCATCAAGATACGGCTTGCACATGGGAATATCCGTTAGCAGGTTCTCCATTGTTCTCTGGAACATGGCTGGTGCGCCGGATATCCCAAAAGGTAATCTACTATACTCGAAGAGACCTTTGTGCATATTAATTGTGGTGTACGTCCGAGCGTCAGGGTCTAACTCTATCTGATGATAGGCATGGGAGAGGCCAAGTTTAGAGAACTTCTCTCAATGCAATACCGTTTATTGGCATTTGAACTTGAAATTAAGTTCAAATGAAATTTGGTTTCTCCAGTCATACAACAAGAAAAAAAACCAAGACGCACAATTAACACAAACATCCATCACAGTGAATCTCCTCCTCACTGTGATGGAAGGCAAAGTCATTGTCTCTCCCTTATTTTCCATTCTTCTCCCATTCTTCTAGTTCCTGCAGGACATCCTCCAACGTTGGGAGTGGATACTGTTCCACTTTCAGCACCTTATTTGCTGTGAGCTTGTAATTGCCACAGACTCTCATGCTCCCATTTGGTTTCATAACAGCTATGATCGGGCATGCGGAATCTGCTGTCTTCACCGGCTTGATAATGCCATCCTGCGACAAGTCATCTAATGTGGCATCGATCTGCCTCCTAGCGGCATATGACACAGGAGCTGCTTTGTAATATTTTGCCCCACTGTTTCCGTCTTGTGGATACACTTTGGCTTGGTACCCCTTCAGTACTCCATGAGTGCTGTTATCAAACAGCTTGGCGTGCTTGTTGAGTACTGAGCCCAAGGCCTCTCGCAGATTGTGTACCCTACTTGGTGGGCTTAGGCTTGGACCCGGTGTTTGCTGGCTGGCCATTTTTGACAGCAGTCCCGTGTACTTCCCCAACCAGTCTCTTCCCAATAGGCTTGCACCTTTCTTTACCACCACTAGGGTCAGTGTTTCTGGCTTCCGGTGAGGATGGAGCTGTACCTGTACCGCTGCTTGGCCGATGATGTCCACCTTCTCCCCTGTGTAGGATTTTAGCTTAAGGCTACAGGCATCCAGTCTGGGTTCCTGATCGAGGTTTTTGGAGGCTTCCTCTGGCTCTATAGACCACGGACTTCCAGTGTCCACTTCCAGTCGTACCTCCCTGCCGTTCATTATCACAGTGGCTGTATACGGTTCAGAGTTGGACAACTTGTTAATTGAGTAATCTTCCAAATGGCTCATACGATCCTCTGATGAATCCGAATCCGTCTCCTCCAAGCGGTTTGCCTTTTTCCCTGATCGTCCCCTCCTCTGCTGGTAACCTCTAACAGCATCACACTGGCTTTTGGTGTGACTCGTTACCGAGCACCTGAAGCACCTTCCATCTTGGAATTTACACATCGCCAGCTCCATGTCTTATTCAGTCCCGGCTCCTTGTCTCTGGATGCCCTTGGAGGACTCCTTGTCTCCTTTAGTCCAGGCTCCTTCCTTTGGATCTGATGGACGGGGTTAAAATCATCCAGTGACTGCGTTCTCGAAGGTTATTTTCGGAGTACGCAACAGTTTCCGCTGGATGTTAATATCTGCACATCCTACCACCAACCTATCCTTTAGCATATTTTCCAGTTCCTTAAAATTACACCCCTCACTTAACTGGCGAAGCTTTGCTAGGAACTGCGGGATAGTTTCACTTGCTTGCGTTCAGGTATAAAACCGATACCTTTGCACGATTTCTGTTGGTGTAGGTGAGAAGTGAACCATTAATGCCTCCTTACTTTCCTCGTGCGTTTTACTGGTGGGCTTTGCTGGCTGCAGCAAAGCACGCAGTGAACCAAGCCTCTAAGACGTCGGTCCATTTCTCAAAATTATACCCAGAATCAAACAGGGGCACATTTCCTCCAATTGAAGTAGCCATGCTGTTCAGGTACAGTACACGGCTTAATTATTTTACACACTGAGCAGTTATCCAGCAAAATGGCTATTACTAATTCTTATAATAATAGATTTATGCAGTTATTCAGCAAAATTACTACTACTAATTGTTATAATTATAGGTTTATACTAATAACCAACATTTAGTGTTAATAGAAAACTAGAACATTTGAAGCCATATACCTGCTCTGCACACATATTTACTTAAATCATTGATTACAGTGAACAATACATTAAATCCGTACAATCCAGTTTTTACTGCGAGGAATCCATCAGTCCGACTTGACAGTCTCCGGACTCCAGTGCCTCAGGGACCTCTCGGGCTGCCCTTTCGTGCTGGCGTGCTGGCTTCTGGCGCTGTACCTGGCCATCGGGCATTTCAGGCATTTCCTTGGGGGCCGGGCGATCACCGCGTTCATGGACCGCAAGCACCTTACTTTCGCCCTGGGTAAGATCGCTGATCCGTGGTCCGCCCGTCAGCAGCGCCACCTTGCCAACATCTCAGAATCTACAGCTGATATCCGCCACGTCGCGGGTAAACTTAACGTTGTTGCCGACGCCTTGTCCCGCCCGCCATTCCCTCCGTTTTGACCTCGACTACAGCGAGCTGGCAACAGCGCAGCGAGCTGACGCAGGTATGGAAGCCTAACACACCGGCCTTCAGCTGGCTGAAGTGCCTTGCGGAGCGGCAGGCACCATGGTCCTGTGCAACGTCTCCACAGGACGTGCCCGTCCTATTGTCCCCGTCAGTTGGAGACGGCGGGTCTTCAACACTGTCCACTGTCCTGGCTCACCCATCCATACGGGCAACGTCCGCGCTGGTGGCGGCCACATTCATCTGGCACGGGCTCCGTAAGCAGGTGGCTGCCTGGGACCGCGCCTGTGTCCCTTGCCGGACCTCCAAGGTCCAGCAGCACGTGCGGCCCCCCGTGCAGGAGTTCGCGGTCCTTGCGGGTAGGTTCCTGCACGTGCATGTCGACCTTGTCGGTCCCTTGCCACAGATCCGCGGTGCCACGCACCTGCTTACTATCGTGGACCTTTCCACGCGGTGGCCAGAGGCGATCCTGCTTTCTGATACCTCCGCCGCAGCTTGCACTCGGGCTATGGCGGCTCACTGGATCGCCGGTTCGGGGTGCTCTCCGACATTTCCACCGACCGGGGGGCCCAGTTCACCTCTTCCCAGCTCTACGGCGCCCGGTTACACCACATGACCGCCTACCACCCACTGGTCGAAAGATTCCACCGACACCTTAAGTCGGCGCTGAAAGCTCGGCCTCCGGGCCCGGACTGGGTGGACCAACTGCCCTGGGTCCTCATGGGTATACGCACTGCACCTAAGGAGGATTTGGCTGTTTCCTCGGCCAAGCTCGTGTACGGCTCGGCCCTTCGGGTGCCCGGGATTTTCTGCCTGCCACGGTGGACGTGAGAGGCCGGGAGGAGTTTGTCTCTGTCGACCGTCTCAAACCTGCCCACATGGATGTGGACAGCGCGGTGGTCGTTGGTGCGCCGCGATGTAGAGTACGCCTGTTTCCCCCACCCCTGTTATTTCTACCCCCTTGCCTGTTCCCTGAAAGTCCTGGGATGTCGGGACTTTCATATGAGGAAAGATTGGATAGACTCGGCTTGTACTCGCTGGAATTTAGAAGATTGAGGGGAGATCTTATAGAAACTTACAAAATTCTTAAGGGGTTGGACAGGCTAGATGCTGGAAGATTGTTCCCGATGTTGGGGTCACAGTCTAAGGATAAGGGGGAATTCCTTTAGGACCGAAATGAGGAAAACATTCTTTACACAGAGAGTGGTGAGTCTCTGGAATTCTCTGCCACAGAAGGTAGTTGAGGCCAGTTCATTGGCTATATTTAAGAGGGTGTTAGATGTGGCACTTGTGGCTAAAGGGATCAGGGGGTATGGAGAGAAGGCAGGTACGGGATACTGAGTTGGATGATCAGCCATGATCACATTGAATGGCGGTGCAGGCTCGAAGGGCTGAATGGCCTACTCCTGCACCTATTTACTATGTTTCTATGTTTCTATGTTTCCCGGACTTGTTTCACCGGCCCTCCATGTTACATCCGCCCCGCCTTCGCGGACCACACTTTCTGGTTGTTCTATATGGGTTCCCGCTTGGGTTCCGTACCTCGGGTTCTGGGGGGGGGGTCTCGTAGCGGCACTGTGGGTAGTCGAATCCTGCGGTTGGCTACCTCGGTCATGTGACAGTGGGGAAGGGTTTTGTTTTTGCGTGTTTTCTGGGTGAGCCCCATTCATTCTATCGACTACCATTGTGGTAAGAGCGTTTGTATTTAGCTGTTGTTTTCACCGCTTTCACAATAAAGCTCGTTTGGAAACCAACTATCGTCTCAACTCGCTAAAATATCTTGTTAAAGAAGGAACTGCAGATTCTGGAGAATCGAGGGTTACACAAAAAGCTGGAGAAACTCAGCGGGTGCAGCAGCATCTAAGGAGCATAGAAACATAGAAACCTAGAAAATAGGTGCAGGAGTAGGCCATTCGGCCCTTCGAGCCTGCACCGCCATTCAATGTGATCATGGCTGATCATCCAACTCAGTATCCCGTACCTGCCTTCTCTCCATACCCCCTGATCCCTTTAGCCACAAGTGCCACATCTAACGCCCTCTTAAATATAGCCAATGAACTGGCCTCAACTACCTTCTGTGGCAGAGAATTCCAGAGACTCACCACTCTCTGTGTAAAGAATGTTTTCCTCATTTCGGTCCTAAAGGAATTCCCCCTTATCCTTAGACTGTGACCCCTTGTTCTGGACTCCCCCAACATCGGGAACAATCTTCCAGCATCTAGCTTGTCCAACCCCTTAAGAATTTTGTAGGTTTCTATAAGATCCCCCCTCAATCTTCTAAATTCCATCGAGTACAAGCCGAGTCTATCCAATCTTTCCTCATATGAAAGTCCTGACATCCCAGGAATCAGTCTGGTGAATCTTCTCTGTACCCCCTCTATGGCAAGGCTGTCTTTCCTCAGATTTGGAGACCAAAACTGTATGCAGTACTCCAGGTGTGGCCTCACCAAAACCCTGTACAACTGCAGTAGAACCTCCCTGCTCCTATACTCAAATCCTTTCGCTATGAATGCTAACATACCATTTGCTTTCTTCACTGAAGGAGATAGGCAACGTTTCGGGTCGAGACCCTTCTTCAGACTGTCCAGCATTTCGTTTCTATCTTCGGTATAAACCAGCATATGCAGTTCCTTCCTACATATTGTGTTGAGGTCTTAATAGAAATAATATTCAGTAGTCCAGAAAATCTGGCAATTAGGCACCAAAGCCCAGAGCACATGGGATTATCAGAGATTTACTGTGCACAGAATTTTATTTCATTTTTCTGCTAATATAAAATTGGCAAGAGAGTTATTAAGAGGAGACGTGTCAGTTTGAAGAAGAGTCCCAATGCAAAACATTGTGGTTTTTAGTTTAATTTAGTGATACAGCACAGAAACAGGCCCTTCGGCCCACCAAGTCTGCATCGCCCAGTGATCATTGTACACTAACATTATCCTACACACACTAGGCACAATTTACAATTTTACCAAACCCAATTTTACTTCGGAGTCACGTGAGTGACTACGTGAAGAAGCCCCGCCTGGCGCTTGATCGGCATTATGTCGACGCTGTCCGTAGGAGAAGAGCTGCAGAGCGCAGCTCCACCAGCGGTAAGGAACAGGCCCGCAGGTAAGTAAATTATTTTACTTCCAAGGCATTTCAAATTCCGTGAGGCTGGTGGGTAAAGACCAGGAGGAGTTTTAAAAAATTTAAATGGAGAAAGCTCCGAAAAAATCGCGGGTAAAACGTGCGTCCCGGGGAGGAGAAGAAAAACAGGCGGGACAGCAGATTATTGAGGAGCCGGTTCCAATACGATGGCTGTTGAAATACCCGTTAGTGAGCCTTTGGTTGCTCCACAAGCAGAAGCCACGGAGGAAAATCCAGTGACTAAAAAAAAAGTTTTAAAAAATCTGTGAGGCCCGTGGTTTCCTGATGAATCTGAAACTGTAAGTCCTCCTGATAGAAAAGCTTTATGGCTTAGAATGGAACAAGTTGAGAAAATGCTCCAGACATTATTCAACCAAGGGTCTAAAAACCCAGAATATTCCCAGGCAGCCCCTGAGGGGGTTCCATATCATGAATATGGTGCCAGATCGAATTGGGAATTTGAAACTCCAGAGCCTATGATTGGGCTGGAGGAAGTCTCCTTTGAGCAAAGTCTCAGGAGTACCAGGGCTGCATGAGACTGATCCTGAAGGTGATGATTTCAGTCATGAGTACCCACCACAATACAAAAATATTGCTCCAGGTGTGCCTGATGTGGCACAAAGTTTTGCTATACCTGGAGAAGACGGTGAGGCCATGGAAGTAAACCTGGCGGCCAACATTAATTATTTGGTCTCTCACCAGCTTCAGGAAGCGGTTATGGTTGAAACAGCAGAATTCTGTTAATTCTGTTAATAACAGGAAGCTGTTATGGTTGAAACAGCAGAATTCTGTTAATAACAGAAACACCTGTTAATTGTACCTCACTGAAGGTACCTACGGTGAATCTGTCTATTTGTGCGCCAATGTCTTCAATTTTGCGGACGCAGGAAATACGATTTCAAAGAGTCCTCAAACTGATTTTGGCTGGCATCACTGCTTTTGGGAAGCAAGTGGAAGGTTGTGGAATGACCAAAGTTCAGAAGGATATGTTGGCATTGTTCTGCAACTCATTTTTTGAGATTAATTGTATGAGGAAAATTGCCATTCGGCCCATTTTACATCCAAGATTTGCAAGTCTGTGCAGATCAAGCTCCTGGTTACCTGTTCGGAAAAAATCTGTCTAAACAAATTAAAGAGATTGATGAAGAGGCAAAGACTATTGGCCTCATGAAACCCTTCATTTTGGCCAAAGAAGGGCCGGTCAAATGAGAAGGGGATTTGATTTTGGAGCTGGAGCAAGCCGAGGCAGGAGTATGGTAAGGAAGTATTATCATCCAACAGCCGAATGTTCACCCATATGTTGGGAGAAGTACATATGTTGGGAGAAGGTTGGAGAGGTACAAAAACTTTATCCTATTACAGAAGAATCTTTGGATAAACCTCAGATTGGTGGTAGACTACAAATGTTTTATGACGAATGGGACTGTATAACATCTGACCGTGTTATATTAGATACTGTTTTAGGATCTACCATTGAATTTGTAGAAGGTATTGATCCACAGGGACAGAATAAGCCTAATCGTATTTTGGTGTTTTCTGCATTTGAAAAAATTCAAATTAATGAAGAGGTTAAGAAGTTTTGTAAACAAGGAGTTATTGAGAAATCAGTTGTGGATCCACAACAATTTGTCTCAAATATTTTCCCCAGACGTAAGAAAGATGAGGGTTGTGGAATCATTCTAGACCTCACACATTTTAATACTTTTGTCCAGTACAAACATTTAAAAATGGATACCTTCAACACTGCAATACAGCTGGTATCAACAAATTGTTACATGGCTCCAATAGATTAGAAGGATGCATATTATTCAGTACCAATTCATCGTCACTTTCGCAGGTATTTGAAATTTAATTGGATAGGACAGCTGTGCCAATACAAAGCATTACCTAATGGGTTAAGCTCAGCTTCTAAGCTGTTCACTAAATTGTTGAAACCAGCACTTGCACTGCTAAGGGCACAAAAACACACTGTTATGGCTTATCTAGATGACATTTTAATTGTCAGTGCTAATCAGGAGTCAGCTGAAAAATCAGTTTCAGCAACTACAAGTCTGTTGAAAGACTAGGGTTCCTGATTCATCCAACAAAACCTAAGTTACAGCCATACCAAAGTATTAAATATTAGGGGTTTATGATTAATTCAGTTACCAAAATCTCCAAAGGGCAAAAACACAAGCGCTTATGCAGTGAGCAAGCCATTTTGATAGGCCCATGCAATTGCCAAAGGAAGCTTTATCAGAATTACATTGGTGGATTGAGAATGTTCCACAAGCTGTTAAAAACATATTAGTTCAGCAGCCAGCAGTGATTTTGCAAACTGATGCAAGTGCTCTGGGATGGAGTGCTATGGAGAATAATACCAGCTGTGGGGGCAGATGGACTGTCCAAGAGGATTTATTTCTCCAAACATATGGTATAAATTATTTGGAGTTACTGGGAGCATTTTATGGATTAAAAGCTTATTGTTCTACTATGAAGGATTTGCATGTCCAATTACAAGTAGACAATACCACAGCTGTGGCATATATCAATCACATGGGTGGAGTAAGATCATTATCATGTGATCATCTGGTAAACCAGATGTGGTAAGAATATTTGGTAAGGAAT
The DNA here is from genome assembly GCA_963514005.1 of Raja brachyura. Next base: position 27,356,116 of record OY740814.1, read on the forward strand.
ATTGGTAAGAATATTTGGCATTCAGCTATTTATCTTCCAGGGAGAGACAATATTGTGGCAGACAAAAGATCACGAAAATTTTAAGACAATACAGAATGGATGTTAAATCCACAAATTTTCAAAAATATTGTCAGTCGGTATGAATTACCGGACATTGATCTGTTTGCATCTAGATTAAATCACCAATTGCCCAAATACATGTCTTGGGAACACAATCCAGGAGCAGTAGCGGTGGATGCTTTCTCGCTACACTGGGGGAATACGTTCTTTTATGCTTTTCCCCCATTCTGTCTGATTGGGCAATGTATCAAGAAAATAGCGCAAGACGCTGCCAAGGGCATTTTGGTGGTTCCAAATTGGCCTACACAGTCATGGTTCCCATTGATGTTTAAAATGATTACTGAACCATGTATGATGATTCCTACTTGAAACGATTTGTTGATGCAACCAGTAACAAAAGAAATTCATCCATTGCATGATCATATGAATTTGTTAACCTGCAGGTTCTGACCAGACCATTGCAAAGGCTTGGACTGTCGGATAGTGGCTGAATGGGAGAAGCCAGAGGGTAATGGTGGATGGCTGTTTGTCGGGTTGGAGGCAGGTGACTAGTGGGGTGCCTCAGGGATCTGTGTTGGGTCCTTTGTTGTTTGTCATGTACATCAATGATCTGGATGAAGGGGTGGTAAATTGGATTAGTAAGTATGCAGATGATACCAAGATAGGGGGTGTTGTGGATAATGAAGAGGATTCCAAAGTCTACAGAGTGATTTAGGCCAGTTGGAAAAATGGGCTGAAAGATGGCAGATGGAGTTTAATGCTGATAAATGTGAGGTGCTACACCTTGGCAGGACAAATCAAAATAGGACGTACATGGTAAACGGTAGGGAATTGAAGAATACAGTTGAACAGAGGGAGCTGGGAATAACCGTGCATAGTTCCTTGAAGGTGGAATCTCATATAGATAGGGTGGTAAAGAAAGCTTTTGGTATGCTAGCCTTTATAAATCAGAGCATTGAGTATAGAAGCTGGGATGTAATGTTAAAATTGTACAAGGCGTTGGTGAGACCAAATCTGGAGTATGGTGTGCAGTTTTGGTCACCCAATTATAGGAAGGATGTCAACAAAATAGAGAGGGTACAGAGGAGATTTACTAGAATGTTGCCTGGGTTTCAACAGCTAAGTTACAGAGATAGGTTGAATAAGTTAGGTCTTTATTCTCTGGAGCGCAGAAGGTTAAGGGGGGACTTGATAGAGGTCTTTAAAATGATGAGCGGGATAGACAGAGTTGATGTGGACAAGCTTTTCCCTATGAGAATAAGGAAGATTCAAACAAGAGGACATGACTTTAGAATTAAGGGACAGAGGTTTAGGGGTAACATGAGGGGGAACTTCTTTACTCAGAGAGTGGTAGCGGTGTGGAATGAGCTTCCAGTGGAAGTGGTGGCGGCAGGTTCGTTGGTATCATTTAAAAATAAATTGGATAGGCATATGGATGAGAAGGGTATGGAGGGTTATGGTATGAGTGCAGGCAGGTGGGACTAAGGGAAAAAAGTTGTTCGGCATGGACTTGAAGGGCCGAGATGGCCTGTTTCCGTGCTGTAATTGTTATATGGTTATATGGATAGGACCATGGATGTTATAGCTGCAGCTTGGAGAAATAGCACTAAAAAACAATATATGTCGCATATAATGAAATGGGAAGTCTTCTGTAGACAGTCAAAGATATTTTATCATACTGCGAACATATCAAATGTATTGGAGTTCCTTGCTGGGTTACATTTTGATGAGCACTTAAGTTATAGTGCCATTAATAGTGCTTGTAGTGCTTTGTCATCCTATTTAGGACAAATTTCTGATCGAGATTCAATTGGGTCTCACCCATTAATATCCCGGTTCATGAAAGGAATTTTTAATAAAAAGCCTCCCAAGCCCAGATAAACAGAAATTTGGGATGTTAGCATTGTTCTCACTTTGCTTAGGCAATGGGCTCCAATTACCTCAATTTTTTTTCCAGAAGTTAACATTCAAGATAGTAATGTTGATGGCATTAGTGTCAGCTCAAAGAGTACAAACTTTGCAATTGTTACATTTAGATTGCATGCATGTGGCTTCAGAATACATTTATGTTTATGATCTGATCAAACAAAGCAGACCAGGAAAAACTGGAACCAAGGTAGTGTTTAAAGCATACCCTGTTGATCAAACAATGTGTGTAGTTAAGCATTTAACTCAATATATTGAAGTAATCAAAACTCTCCGAGGTGCTGAGACAGCATTACAGATAACGCACAAAAAACCGCATACAAAAGTTCAGTTCAAACCATTTCTAGATGGTTAAAACAGGTTTTGGATCTAACAGGAGTAGACACTGATGTGTTTAAATCTCACTCCACTTGGGCTGCAGGTACGTCCACGGCGAAGGTACAGGACCTACCACTCGATCAAATTTTAGATACCGCAGGGTGGTGTAAAGAAGAAACTTTTTCAAAGTTCTATGATAAACCTGTTGTCACGGTGCCAGGATTTGGACACGGAATGTTGGGTTCTCTTTAAATGCTTGCTTTGTTTTATATTATTGATTTATATTATCGATTTATGTGATCATTTGATATCATTATCACTTTTGTTGTAAAGATTTCCCCTGGGATAGAGGGGTTATTAAAAATTGTTCTTTTTATGATTAAAAGAGTTATTACATAAATTGAAACAATGTTTTAAAAATATACTATTTACTCACTACTATATTGACTAAACAGTGTCGTATGGAATGAATCTACGACATAAAAAGCACAGAGCTTTAAAATCTTCACGTAGTCACTCACGTGACTCCGAAGTAAAATAGTAAGATTAAATGAGAACTTACCTGTTCGAAGTTTGATCTTTATTTTATGAGGAGTTACGATGAGGGATTACGTGCCCTCCGCTCCCAACCCTCATAATATAAATGATCATCTGGTAGTTCTAGTCTATGTTGAGCCTTACTATCTTACTCCGGCTATTGGTTCTGTGTTTTTCATGCCGCTGCTTTGAAGTATGCTGATCAAGCGCCAGGCGGGGCTTCTTCACGCAATCCCTCATCGTAACTCCTCATAAAATGAAGATCAAACTTCGAACAGGTAAGTTCTCATTTAATCTTACTATTAACCTACACACCTGTATGTCTTTACAGTGTGGGAGAAAACTGGAGCACACGGAGAAAACCCAAGCAGGTTACGGGGAGGACATGCAAACTCCATGCAGACAGCACCCGTAGTCAGGGTCAAACCCGGGTATACCGCAAGACCAACTCTGCCGCTGCGCCACCATGCCACGACTGGCGTTATGTGAGAGCGATCCATAAAGCATCAAAACCGTACTTAAACCATTGAGTAGTTTTACCTGTGGAATTAGTATTGAGCAATAAAATGGAGACACAAGGAACGGCAGATACTAATTAAAAAAAATATGCAGAAAGTCAGCGGGTCAGGCAGCATCTGTAGAGGGTAAGGACCTTTCGCACCGGGGCTCTTCAGATTGATAGTAGTTAGGGGTGGGGGGGAGAAAGCTGGAATAGAGGTGGGGGTGGAACAAAGCCTGGCGAGTGATAACAGGGGTTTGAACGGCAGATGCATGGACAAAGGCCGGAGATGAAAATGAGATAAAAAGGTGCCAGATAAGGACTGAAAATAAGTGAAACGTGCGCCAGAGGGAGGGATGTAGTTGGAAGGGGACAGGGGAGGGGGAAAGGGGGCTGGGATAGTGGGAGAAATTGGTGTGCACCCAGATAGAACTCAGGAAAGAAAGGGTGAGGAGAAAAGGGGGGGGCTACCTAAAATTGGAGAATTCAATGTTCGTACTGTTGGGTTGTAAGCTAGCCAAGTGGAATATGAGGTGCTGTTGCTCCAGTCTGCCTGTCTGTCTGTGGTCCCATTCTGGCAGTGGAGGAGCCCCAGGACAGAAAGGTCCGTGTGGGAATGGGAGGAGGAGTTAAAATGGTTAGCAATGCTTGACGGTGAGGTACATAGCCAAAGGTTCTCGCCTGAACGTACTGTACCTCACCTGAGTGGGTGATAATTTTGCCGAAATGAATGCCAGAGGCTCCCACCTGCTCCACGATGGCTCCCACGCCGTTGACGGCAGCATCAATGGTGAGTGAAAATATGGCATTGGGCCTCGTTTAATAAAATCTCCTCATTATTACGTGTGTGCAGATAAGGCCAATTGCTGTGTGGAATGAGCTTCCAGCAGAAGTGGTGGAGGCAGGATCTATTTTAACATTTAAAAGTAAAGTGGATAGGTATATGGACGGGAAGGGAATGGAGGGGTATGGTCTGATTGCAGGTAGATGGGACTTGGGGAAAATAATGGTCGGCACGGACTGGAAGGGCCGAGATGGCCTGTTTCCGTGCTGTAAATGTTATATGGTTATATAGTCCGTCTGACCTCAGAGTTGTTCATCAGCTCTCGTCTCTCGACCCTCATGTCAGGCTGCTCGCTACAAGGCAACGGGAACAAGCTGCTCTTAAAAACCACGTGAGCATGAAGTCGCCGCAGATACAGCGGACCTTGTCAGACCCAGTGCAGAGGTAATGACCTGTTTGACCCAACAACTGTGTAGGAAGGACATGCAGACGCTGGTTTATAGCTTAGATAGACACAAAATAGGAGTATGAGTAAACGGGTCATTTTCAGAATGGCAGGCAGTGACTAGTGGGGTACCGCAAGGCTCAGCGCTGGGACCCCAGCTATTCACAATATATATTAATGATCTGGATGAGGGAATTGAATGCAACATCTCCAAGTTTGCGGATGACACGAAGCTGGGGGGCAGTGTTAGCTGTGAGGAGGATGCTAGGAGGCTGCAAGGTGACTTGGATAGGTTGGGTGAGTGGGCAAATGCATGGCAGATGCAGTACAATGTGGATAAATTTGAGGTTATCCACTTTGGCGGCAAAAACAGGAGGGTAGACTATTATCTGAATGGTGGCCGATTAGGAAAAGGGGAGATGCAATGAGACCTGGGTGTCATGGTACACCAGTCATTGAAAGTAGGCATGCAGGTGCAGCAGGCTCTGAAGAAAGCGAATGGTATGTTGGCATTCATAGCAAAAGGATTTGAGTACAAGAGCAGGGAGGTTCTACTGCAGTTGTACAGGGTTTTGGTGAGGCCACACCTGGAGTATTGCGTACAGTTTTGGTCTCCAAATCTGAGGAAAGACATTCTTGCCATAGAAGGAGTACAGAGAAGGTTCACCAGACTGATTCCTGGGATGGCAGGACTTCCATATGAAGAAAGACTGAATAGACTCGGCTTGTACTCGCTTGAATTTAGGAGATTGAGGGGGGATCTTATAGAGACTTACAAAGTTCTTAAGGGGTTGGACAGGCTAGACGCAGGAAGATTGTTCCCGATGCTGGGGAACTCCAGAACAAGGGGTCACAGTTTAAGGATAAGGGGGAAGTATTTTAGGACCGAGATGAGAAGATCATTTTTCACACAGAGAGTGGTGAGTCTGTGGAATTCTCTGCCACAGAAGGTAGTTGAGGCCAGTTAATTGGCTATATTTAGGAGGGAGTTAGATGTGGCCCTTGTGGCTAAAGGGATCAGGGGGTATGGAGAGAAGGCAGGTACAGGATACTGAGTTGGATGATCAGCCATGATCATATTGAATGGTGGTGCAGGCTCAAAGGGCCGAATGGCCTACTCCTGCACCTATTTTCTATGATTCTATGATTCTATGAAAATGCTGGAGTAACTCAGCGGGTCGGGCAGCATCTCTGGAGAAAGAGAATAGGTGATATTTCAGGTCGGAACCCAGTTGCGTTTGAGTGGAGTTTAGTTTATTGTCACGTGTACCGAGGTGCAGTGAAGAGCAGTGAAAAGAAGGTTTCCGACTCAGAACGTCACCTATTCTTTTTCACCAGAGATGCTGCCTGACCCGCCGAGTGCCTCTCTTCAGAGAAAAGTTTGCATTGCTACTTATGGATGAAATGGTCACTTAATGAATGACATGTCCAAGCTCTGTTGGATGCTGATGAAACTATCGGGACTTGCCTTGAATCCTAGTTGACCTCCTTGTTTTTTGAAGGGCATTTTCTGGTCGGCCCTCACATCATGAAGGACTTTGTACAATGTGTTAAGAAATATGGGCAGCACAGTGGCGCAGCGGTAGAGTTGCTGCCTTACAGTGCCAGAGACCTGGGTTCGAAACTGACTGCAGATGCTTTTTGTATGTAATTTGTATGTTCTTGCCCGCGACGGTGTGGGTTTTCTCCAAGTGCTCCGGTTTCTTCCTACACTCCAAAGACATACAGGTTGTAGGTTAATTGGCTTTGGTAAAATTGCCCCTTGGGGTTGGACAGTGCTAGTGTGCGGGGATCACTAGTTGGCGCGGACTCGGTGGGTCGAAGGACCAGTTTCCACTGTGTCTCTAAACTCAACTAAACTAAATGCAAATATGAGAGTCACCTAGCTAACATTTCTCTTCATGGCTCTGTTGCTAATTAGATATTCTCAGCCTTTTTGATCTTCCAAAGGATGAAAGTTTCTCCTCATAAGTAAGTCATGGAATTTAGCAAAGTAGCTTAACAATACTTAAATAATTGTATCTTCAAACAGATTGAGTTTTCTCTCTAATCACCAAGTCTCTTTGTCTTCAGAGAACATAGAGCTGTGGATTTCTAGATCTTCCAAAGGGAAAGGAGAAAGACTTTCATTTACATCCTCGGGATATTCCAGATAACTTTGAAACCAATGTAACTTTTTTTGATGTTAGTCATAGGAGTTCACTTTGGCCCCTTGTGAGGTCCCACAAGCACCAATGTTATAATGTGCTGACTTTATGTCTTATAGTTTCAAAGAGACTTATCCTTAAACTGTGACCCCTTGTTCTGGACGATGTTCACACATGATGATGGGTGCTGTCTGCATGGCGTTTGTACATTCTCTGTGTGACCACGTGGTTCTCTCTGGGTGCTCCAGTTTCCTGCCACACTCCAAAGATGCGCAGGCTTGTAGGTTAATTGGTTTCTGCAAATTGTCCCTAGTGGCAACCAGGGTGATTGCTGGTTGACAATAGACAATAGGTGCAGGAGTAGGCCATTCGGCCCTTCGAGCCAGCACCGCCATTCAATGTGATCATGGCTGATCATCCCCAATCAGTACCCCGTTCCTGCCTTCTCCCCATATCCCCTGACTCTGCTACCTTTAAGAGCCCTATCTAGCTCTCTCTTGAAAGTATCCAGAGAACCGGCCTCCACCGCCCTCTGAGGCAGAGAATTCCACAGACTCACTCTGTGAGAAAAAGTGTTTCTTCGTCTCCATTCTAAATGACTTACTCCTTATTCTTAAACTGTGGCCCCCTGGTTCAGGACTCTCCCTTTGCCATGGACTCAGTGGGCCAAAGGGCCTGTTTCCACCCTGTATCTCTAAACTGTTAGATTTAGCTCTTAGGGCTAACGGAATCAAGGGATATGAGGAAAAAGCAGGAACAGGGTACTGATTTTGGATGATCAGCCATGATCATATTGAATGGCGGTACTGGCACAAAGGCCCGAATGGCCTACTCCTGCACCTATTTTCTATGTTTCTAAATTCTGATGATCTATCCTGGGCGCAGTACATTGATGCAATCATAAAGATAGCTCAGCAATGCCTCTGTTTCCTCAGAGGTTGGAGGAGGTTTGGCATGTCACCGGATACTCCATTGAACGTTAACAGCTGGGCAGTGGAGAGCATACTGACTGGTTGCATCACAGCCTGGTTTGGAAATTCAAGCACTGATGAACCAAGGATGCTGCAGAACGGGGGTGGACATTGCCAGGTCCATCACGGGTACTGACCTCCCCACCACTGAAAGGATCTGCAGGAAGAGCTGCCTCAAGAAGGCATCTAACATCACCAAAGACCCACTCCACCCTGGCTACACTCTCTTCTCACTGCTGCCATCAAGTCGAAGGTACAGGAGCTTGGCAAAATGTGTGGGAAGGAACTGCAGATGCTGGTTTAAACCAAAGACAGACACAACATGCTTGTGTAAATCATCGGGACAGACAGCATCTCTGAGAAAAGGAATAAGCGACTTTTTGATTCAAAGGGCCGAATGGCCTACTCCTGCACATATTTTCTATGTTTCTATGTTTCTATGAGACCCTTCTTCAGACTGTAGAAGTCTGAAGAAGGGTCTCTACCCAAAACATCACCTATTCTTTTTCTCCAGGGGTGTTGTCTGAGTCCGACCCATTCAGTTACTCCAGCATTTTATGTCTACATCTACAGGAGCTTGAGAACCATTACCTGCAGGCTCAGGAACTGCTACTTTCCTTCATCCATCAGATTCCTAAACCACCCTGCCCAATGTTACCTCAGCACTGAACCCTACAGACATCACGCCACTCTAATTGTTCTACTTGGCTTGGTTTTGCAATATTGTGGACTAGTTTATGTAGAATAACTGATCACTTATACCACATTGACTCTTGTTGTTGTGTCTAATGTGCTGCAGCAATTTTATTGTCCCGGTTCTTATCTGGTGCGTATGGTACATAAACACACTTCAAATGGAAATTTTCTAAGTAATTTAATATCTTACAAAATGAGGAACTTTTTTTCGGAACCTGTGTTCCTGGGTAATGGATTTCCTCCTTGTTCCATTCAAGTGTCAGCCTTTTAAATTGGCTGGAATCGTGTGTCGAGCTCCATTACGCACACATCAATGCAGCGACTTTGCCTCACTCACAGGGCTCTGTATAAGCACAATGTTATAATAAAGTCAAGGATTCAGTCCTTCATAATCACCCATGCAGCTCTTGCTAAAATTGGTTCAAATCATCGTTGAGCTTTCTTGGAAATTCCCAGCTGATAAGAGGAAATTGTAGATATGACTCTTATAGAAATTCATTGGGTTTGCTAATGTATTCAAATAATAACCTGGTGAGTCAAGGCCAGCTCCGTATTGAAACCAACTAATTAAACCTGTACATGGTTCATTGAAGCGAAAGATATGTCTTACATTGGACGTGAAGTCCTTGTTATCCAGCGTGTTACACTGCCACTCGCTTGCTAAGTTGCTGCCTGTATTTTTGTAGCCTTAATGTATAATCATTGAAGGTAAGAGGCAGATTTTCCTCGGAGTTGAAACTTATGAATAGGTCTAGTTTCTCAGGCTTGCTCTGCCATTTCATTAGATAATGGCTTTTTGCTATTTTAACTTAATTTAGCTGGCTTGGTTCCACGGAGGATAAATCGAATGACACTGGAAAACATATGCTGAGTTTGTGATGATTGATTAAAGTCCAGCTCATGCAACCTGTTCCACACTGCACACAACGTTGGTGCTGTCTGCTTGCTTCACTGATATCTGTGCCAAGCAAAGTAGTGGCAGGGATCTGAGTTCTTGCCTCCCGAGGGTATTCGTAACCTTTCATTACAAAACGTTGGCCATCTCAGCTTTGAAATCTGCAAGAAATCGAATAATGAAAGGGCTAGACAGAGTAGCTGTGGAGAGGATGTTTGCAGTAGTAGGGAGTCTAGTCCCAGGGTCAGCACAGTGGCACAGCAGAATTGTTGCTGCCTTACAGCGCCAGAGACCCAGGTTCGATCCTGACTACGGGTGCTGTTTGTATTGAGTTTGCACATTCTCCCTGTGACCACGTGAGTTTTCTCTGGGTGCTCAAGGTTTCATAAGTGATAGGAACAGAATTAGGCCATTCGGCCCATCAATTCTACTCTGCCATTGCCTCCCCATAACCCCTGACTAATCAAGAATCTATCTATCCTCCCACACTTCATAGATCTACAGACTTGTAGGTTAATTGGGTTCTGTAAATTGTGTGTACGATAGTGCTAGTGTGTGGGGAGATCGCTGGTCGGCGCTGACTTTGTGGGCTGAAGGGCCTGTTTCCACACTGTATCTCCACAGTCTAAAGTCAAGTCTAAGCTGCCATTGATGGTTTTCCAATTTTCCCCACTTTCTGGAATTATGAGCTGAAATCTCCAAACCCAGATCAAGAGCTCAAACATCTCAGCTGATGTTCTGGTGACGTTTTGAGACTGCCATGGCTTGTCAGAGGTGCTTGATTTTCAATGAAGTTCTGCGTGCTCCTCAGATGTTTGTGAATGGTCCCATGGCACTTAATCAAAGAAGAGAGTGGTCTTCTGATGCTCCTTCAGTCGACAAAAGAGACTATAATGTGCTGACCTATTTTCTATGTATCTATGTTTTCTCCGAGATTTCCGGTTTCCTCCCACACTCCAAAGATGTACAGGTTTGTACATTAATTGGCTTGGTACAAATCTAAATTGTCCCTACTGTAGGATAGTGTTACTGTGCGGGGATCACTGGTTGGCACGGACTCATAGAAACATAGAAATTAGGTGCAGGAGTAGGCCATTCGGCCCTTCGAGCCTGCACCGCCATTCAATATGATCATGGCTGATCATCCAACTCAGTATCCCGTACCTGCCTTCTCTCCATACCCTCTGATCCCCTTAGCCACAAGGGCCACATCTAACTCCCTCTTAAATATAGCCAATGAACTGGCCTCAACTACCCTCTGTGGCAGAGAGTTCCAGAGACCCACCACTCTCTGTGTGAAAAAAGTCCTTCTCATCTCGGTCCTAAAGGATTTCCCCCTTATCCTTAAGCTGTGACCCCTTGTCCTGGACCTCCCCAACATCAGGTACAATCTTCCTGCATCTAGCCTGTCCAACCCCTTAAGAATTTTGTAAGTTTCCATAAGATCCCCTCTCACTCTCCTAAATTCTAGAGAGTATAAACCGAGTCTATGCAGTCTTTGTTCATAAGACAGATCTGACATCCCAGGAATCAGTCTCGATGGGCCGAAGGGCCTGTTTCGGGGGTATGAAGAGAAGGCAGGTACGGGATACTGAGTTGGATGATCAGCCGTGATCATATTGAATGGCGGTGCAGGCTCGAAGGGCCGAATGACCTACTCCTGCACCTATTTTCTACCTATTTTCTAGGTCATGATGGAACCCAGGTCTCTGGCGATGAAAGGCGGCAACTATACCTCTGCACCGCTGCCACCCAGAGATATGTACACGCAGGAACTTGAAGCTGTTGACTTTCTCCACCACCGTCCCACCAACAAAGACAGGTACAAGGACCCACATCTTTCAACAATCAGCTCCCCTAGTGTTGCTAATATTGAGCGCTAGATTGTCACATGGGGGTGTTGGGTTGAGGTGGATGAAAAGCTGAAAGGAATTTGGGAAATAACTTTCCCCACAAATCTCTACCAAGCCTGAACTTTCAGGGTGAAGATAAAAGCAGGTTGACCATCAGAAACTGTGTATCCAGAATCTCAGATTTTGCTCATAATAGGTGACATTTTGCTTGTGCAGCTTACAACCCAGTTGTATGACTCTTGATTTCTCTAGTTTTCAAGTAATCCCAGCATTCCCTCTCTCTCCTCCCTCCCCCACCCAAGTTGCAGCAGCTTCTCGTTCTCACCTAGCAAACAGATAATAATGACCAGCTTCCTTTATCATCATAACTTTTTTTGCATATCTTTCATTTATTTCGAAACATAGAAACATAGAAAATAAGTGCAGGAGGAGGCCATTCGGCCCTTCAAGCCAGCACCGCCATTCATTGTGATCATGGCTGATTGTCCCCAATCAATAACCCGTGCCTGCCTTCTCCCCATATCCCTTGATTCCACTAGCCCCTAGAGCTCTATCTAACACTTTCTTAAACCTATCCAGTGATTTGCCCCCCAATTCCACAAATTCACAACTCACTGGGTGAAAAAGTTTTTTCTCACCTCAGTTTTAAATGACCTCCACTTTATTCTAAGACTGTGGCCCCTGGTTCTGGACTCACCCAACATTGGAAACATGTTCTATATCTCTTAACATCAGCATTTATCTCTCTCTAGATTCACTTTACCCTGACTCTCAGTCTGATGAAGGGTCTCGACCCGAAACGTCACCTGTTCCTTTTCTCCAGAGATGCTGCCTAACCTACTGAGTTACTCCAGCACTTTGTGTCTATCTATAGCAGATTGACTGCATGTCTCTTTAAGACCATCCGTTCCAATACATTCATTATTGGGATAAAACCAACAACAGATGCTCATTAAATGATAAATTTGTTTCAAGACAAAAGGTGTTTTAGTTTTCACCAGACACATCTCAATTTGTATGGAACTACAGATTAATAATTGGAAAGAATATGTTCTATTGACTGTTCACAAAAGCACATCGCCTCTCATAAAATATCCTGACTCAACATTTTTAACTACTGTCTAGTTTCAATGTCAGGTTAATTCTGCAAACAGTTTTTATTATTTGTCAATGCTTAAAAATCAAAATCCTGGAATGATAATGATACACGAGGAAGCCATTCAACCCATTAATTCCTTGCCAGCTCCCCGGGGAACAATCCAGGCAATTCCATCTCCCTGCTCTTTCCCTTTCAACCTGGAAAATTATTTTTCTTTTAGTTTCAATCCTAATTCCTACCCAAATTGGAGGAATAGCACCTCATATATCGCTTGGTCAGCTTACAACCCAGCAGTATGAATATTAACTTAGAATCATAGAAAATAGATGCAGGAGGAGGCCATTCGGCCCTTTGAGCCAGCACTGCCATTTATTGTGATCATGGCTGATCATCCCCAATCTATAATCCGTGCCTGTCTTCTCCCCATATCCCTTGATTCCACTAGCCCCTAGAGCTCTATCTAACTCTCTCTTAAATCCATCAAGTGATTTGGCCTCCACTGCCCTCTATGGCAGGGAATTCCACAAATTCACAACTCTCTGGGTGAAAACGTTTTTTCTCACCTCAGTCTTAAATGACCTCCACTTTATTCTAAGACTGTGGCCCCTGGTTCTGAACTCGTCCAACATTGGGAACATTTTTCCTGCATCTAGCTTGTCCAGTCCTTTTATAATTTTATATGTTTCTATATGATATCCCCTCATCCTTCTAAACTCCAGTTGTCTATTTATCCTTTTATCCTTTTTATCCATTTTATCCATGTTTATCCTTCTGTTAATTATCGTGTTGCATAGGGAGCCAAATGCAACGGAATTTCGTTTGGAATTGCATATATTGATGTATTTCTAAATGACAGTAAAGTTTGTTTGACTTGACTTGACTTGACAGTGAATACAAGCCTAGTCTTTTCAATCTTTCCTCATATGACAGTCCCGCCATCCCAGGGATCCATCTCGTGAACCTACACAGCACTGCCTCAATCACAAGGATGTCCTTCCTCAAAATAGGAGACCAAAACTGTACACAATACACCAGATGTGGTCTCACCAGAGCCCTATACAACTGCAATATTGACTTGTCTAACTTCAAGTAACCCTTGCTTTTCCCCCTCTCTCCCTGTGCCTCCCCATCCTCGTTCTCCGACAGTTCTACTGTCCTCCTGATTAAATATTACTGATTTTATGCTGCATGGACCCCCTCAGCTAACAATGAACCTTTCTAAAAATCCTTATAAACTTCTGCTTTGATCTGACATTTTCACATCTCCCCCTTCCATATCTCTAGGTTCCCTTTCCCTTGACTCTCAGTCTGAAGAGAGGTCTCGATCTGAAATGTCGCCCGTTTCTTCTCTCCAGAGATGTTGCCTGTCCCGCTGAGTTACTCCAGCGCATAGTTTTTATCTTTGGCGTGAACGACTGTTCACTTCACCCCCGGTTGCAGAGAACTCTAATCATTACCATGTCCATGTGAAAAATCTTATCCTTACCAGTAGAGAAAGTGGGAAAGAAGGCAGATGGTATGCCTGCCTTCATTTGTTGGGGCATTAAAATATAGAAGCATAGAAAATAGGTGCTTCGGCCCTTCGAGCTAGCACCGTCTTTCAATGTGATCATGCCTGATCATCCAAAATCAGTAACCCGTTCTTGCTTTTTCCACATATCCCTTGATTCCGTTAGCCCTAAGAGTTAAATCTAATACTGTCTTGAAAACATGCAGTAAATTGGCCTCCACAGCTTTCTGTGGCAGCGAATTCCACAGATTCACAACTCTCTGGGTGAAGAAGTTATTGAATATAAGAGTGTGGAAGTCTGTAGTGGTAGAGTTGTTGCCTTGCAGCTCCAGAGACCCAGGTTCGATCCTGACTATGGGAGCTGTCTGCATGGAGTTTGCACGTTCTTCCCGTGGCCACGTGGGTTTTCTCCAGATGCTCCGGTTTCCTCCCACACTCCAAAGATTTATAGATGTGGCTTTGTACAATTGTAAATTGTCCCTAGTGTGTGTAGGATGGTGTAAATGTGCAGGTATCGCTGGTCGGCGCGGACACGGTGGGCCGAAGGGCCTGTTTCTGCGCTTTATCTCTAAACTAAGCTAAAGTCATGTTGCAGCTCTATCAGACTTTGGTTAGGCTGCATTTGGAACATTGCGTGCAGTTCTGGTCACGCCATTACAGGAAGGATGTGGAGGCTTAGAAGTAGCAATGTTACAAACTTTTGAGATTTAAAAAATCAAGTCTGCAATTTATCCCATCAGATAAAGCATAAAAAGAAGTTTAATTTGACACCTAATTCACTTTCATATCTTCAGTATTAAAAAAAGGTATGGCCATTTTCATACTCGGAAATTAGCATCTTGTTCCCTATTGCTTTTCCATTGAGAACACAAAAGCTGTGATCAAGGACAGTCAAAAGCCCATAACCTTCTTAAAAATTAAGCGAACTGAATGACATTTTCAGTTATTATAGATTGAAGTATTCTGAAACAAATATGAAACAATCTTACTTGGATGACCTGAAATTAAAGCATATAATTAGTTAGTTACCTAATCGTAGCTAATTACAAAATTCAATTACTAGTTCTAAACATCTATCCATTTCTTAAGAAAAGGTTAACATTTTTTAAAAGCCTGTGTCCAAATAACATTCACACAAGAATTCACAATATAACATGATTTTTAAATCTAATTGTCATGAATTTATAGGCCAAATTGAAGGAATTTCGTGTTTAATTCCCGTAAATTAATGGCCATTTAAATCAACTTGCGAGTGGGTTTTTGTGGAACACGATGGATTGGAACGTTGCGGTTTGCGGTGAATTTAACCCCCAGTCGGCAGGAAAAGCACTGCCGGTTCATATATTTTTTAAGTCACCTTTTTGCAACATGAAATTTTGATTAAAGGCTTCCGAAGAAGCACGTTTTTATGTAAAAATAAACTGTGTACCTTCTTTTGTCCCCTACGTAAGATCCGTCCCGTTGTCGGCGCTCACGGCTTTAGAAGGTGATTTTTAATTCACTCTAGCAATTAAATTATTCAGTACAGTTTAAAAATACCTCCATAAAACAAATGTCGGTGCGATTTTTCTTCAGCAACTAAACCCCCTGAGATTAATCGATTTGAACAGTCTGGAGTAAACGGCATTTTAAACCCGCCCCCCTCCCAAAGGCGCCAAAGTCGCGCACACGGGCAGCAGCAGAACTGTAGAGCCGCTGAAGGTAAGTTTTGTAACACACCTATTGGAAGAGAGTGCAGAAAAAGATCACCAGAATGTTGCCTGTATTGCAAGGTGTAACAGGAGGCAGGACAAGCTTGGATTGTCTTCTCCGCTACACCTGAGCTGAGGGGAAACCTGATAGAAGTATATTAAATTATGGAAGGCATAGATAGGGTGGACAGTCCAAAACCTTTGTCTCAGGGTAGAAATGTCAAAGACTGGAGGACATTGCTTTAAAATGGGTGGGGCTAAGTTTAAAGGAGATGTGTAATGGCCCTGTCCCACGGTACGAGTTCATTCCAAGAGCTCTCCCGAGTTTAAGAAAAATCAATCTCGTGGTCAGCATGGGGAATGAACGTAGCGGGTACGTCGGAGCTCGGGGACATCTCTTAGCGGCTCGTAACGCTAACGGCAGGTACTCTGGAAGACTCGCTAACGGCAGGTAAGTTCGGGAAGACTCGTGAAGATTTTTCAACAAGTTGAAAAATGTCCACGAGAGCCCCGAGTACCGGCGAGCGGCCATTTTTACCGTAAATCTCCGAGTTCGAATCAGGCCAAACTCGGGAGAACTCTTTGAATGAGCTTGTACAGTTTTTTTACACAGAGGGTGTTAAGTGCCTGGAACACACTCTCGGAGGCGGTGGTGGCGAGAGATACAATAATGGCATTTACATTTTTTTGGACATGCATATGGATATGTCGGGATAAGGCTTATGTGCAGGCATAGAAAGATAGAAACATAGAAAATAGGTGCAGGAGGAGGCCATTCGGCACCACCATTCATTGTGATTATGGCTGATCGTCCCCAATCAATAACCCGTGCCTGCCTTCACCCCATATCACTTCACTCCACTAGCCCCTCTCTCTTAAATCATCCAGTGATTTGACCTCCACTGCCCTCTGTGGCTGGGAATTCCACAAATAGAAGAAATTTGTTTATCTTGACATCACATTCAGCAAAGACATTGTGGGCCGAAGGGCCTTTTGCTGTTCAGTACTCTTCTGTTTTATTCACTCGGAGGAGTGGACTGATTAAGTTAAATCTTGAAGAAGTTGGCAATTGGCTGGCCGGGGCAGCACGGTGGTGCAGTGGCAGAGCTACGACCCAAAACGTCACCCATTCCTTCTCTCCAGAGATGATGCCTGTCCAGCATTTTATGTCTATCTCGATCTGATAATACTGTACACTGCACTATCAAATTAAAAACAAGTGCAATCGATAGACAAAAGGGGAAGGTAGAGAGTTCTCCGTAATGCAGCACATAGACAATGTCTAATGTCTGCATTGGCCGGGTTGAGACAAGACTTTGATTATATCAGCTGCTCTGCTGAGGCAGCGTGGGGTGGATGGGGAGTCTGATCGTGTGATGGGCTGGGCTGCAACTTCATGCAGGAGAACTGTGACCTCCTTGACTCGTTCAGTGAGGTGACGGGTTCGACATATTTGATTGTATGGGGAGAAAACATTTTTCTATTTCATCAAACGTCTATTCCTGAACCGTTGCAGGATAGGTGAGAAACAAAAGGAGGCCGAGAATGTCAGTTTGCAAGAATGTTGTAGGCAGCACGGTGGCGCAGCGGTAGACTTGCTGCATTACAGTGCCACGGACCCGGGTTCGATCCCAACAATGGGTGCTGTCTGTAGGGAGTTTGTACGTTCTCCCTGTGACTTGCGTGGGTTTTCTCCAAGTGCTCGGGTTTCCTCCATAGATGTACAGGTTTGTACATTTAATCGGCTTCAGTAAAAAATTGTATATTGCCCTTAGTGTGTAGGATAGTGCTAGTGTACGGGGATTTCTGGTCAGCATGGACTCGATGGGCCGAAGGGCATATTTCTATGCTGTATCGCTAAAGTCTAAAATAGGTTTTAACCAGAAGGAACGAGTAGATGTATCATGGTGGATGTTCAGAAGCCATTCACCAAGAAGCTAGATTTCTAAAGTCTGAAGACTAAATATTTAACTGCACGCTGTATAATTGATCGACAGTCACAGAAATATGTAATCTGGCTTTGTGATATGGTCATGAATGAGAGAGACCACAGCACACAGGAAAGCACACTACACACACACTATGCACGCTAAACACACACGCTGCACACACGCTGCACACATGCTACACATACTAACACACACACACACACTATGCACGCTACACACACACGCTGCACACACGCTGCACACACATGCCACACACACACACACTCACACTCACACTCACACACACACACACACACACACACTATGCACGCTACACACACACGCTGCGCACACGCTGCACACACACGCACACACACTCACACTCACACTCACACACACACACACACACACACTATGCACGCTACACACACACGCTGCACACACGCTGCACACACACGCTACACACATGCCACACACACACACACTGCACACGCTGCACACACACGCTACACACATGCCACACACACACACACACACACACACACACACACACACACACAAACACTACAAGATACAAGATACATTTATTTGTCACATGTTCCAGTTGGCACAGTGAAATGTAATCACCATACAGCCATACAGTAAAAATTAAGAACACACACAGAGTTGATAGAATACGACATAAAACGTCCCCCCACAGCAGGATCAAAGTTTCCCGCTGTGAGGGAAGGCATCAGTCAGTCTCTTCCCCTGATGTTTCCCACTGTTCACCCGTGGTCGGGGCCTCCCCCAGCCCTCTGCAGTCGCCGCTACGGGCGGCCCGATGTTCAGGCCCCCTCCCCGGGGTGATGCAAGTCCGACGTCGGGGCTGGGGGACGTCCTCAGTGGCCTGGACCTCGAGACGGCCCCCTCCTACCGGAGTCCGCGGCTCACAATGTCCGCAGGGCGCGCCGGGTGGAGATGCGACGCTGGCAGCCCTCGGCAAAGGGCCCCAGGACTCCACAATGATGGTCAGCGCCGCCCGCGTTGGAAGCTCTCCCCAAACCGCAGCTCCACGATGTTGGAGCAGCAGCCCAACGCTCCGGAGCTCCAAACGGCGACCCAAGTAGGTATCGTCCGCTCCGCGGTGATTCCAGCGCCGCCGCCGCTGTTGCAGCTCTGGTCCGGTTCCCGGTCCCCGGCAGGAAAGGCCGCTCTGATCCAGGCCGCGAGGTTGGGGGGCGATTACGCGACTCAGAGAAATAGTCCCATCCCTGCCAGGAAGCAACTGGGAGTTAGTTTCCCCCTTATCCTTCCCCCCTCCCCCACATAGAAAAGTTAAAGACTCCCCCAAAAACAAACTTTAAACTGACTAAAAATAAAAAAAAGATGGAAAAACTAACGGGCTGCAGGCAGAGGCTGCTGTCAGTGCAGCGCCCCTATGCACGCTACACGCTACACGCTACACACACACACACACACATACACAACTACACACGCAATACATACTACACACACGTGTGTGTGTAGTGTGTGTGGTATGTCTGTGTAGTGTGAGCAGTGTGACACCACGCACACTACACACACACACTCTACACACACACTACACACTACACACACACACACCACACACACTACACACTCACACACACACACACACACTACACACACACACTACACACACACTACACACACACACTCTACACACACACTACACACTACACACACACACCACACACACTACACACTCACACACACACTACACACACCACACACAAGTCAAAAGTCAAAGTCAAACAAACTTTATTGTCATTTAGAAATACATTG
Organism: Raja brachyura; assembly: GCA_963514005.1. The sequence goes on from OY740814.1 coordinate 27,375,281, forward strand.
ATATATGCAGTTCCAAACGAAATTACGTTGCATTTGGCTCCCTGTGCAACACAATAAAATTAACCGAAGGATAGGTATGTATGAAAAGGATAAATAGACAATAGTGGCAGCCCATTTACATGGCATTCAGGAGTCTGATGGCTCGTGGGAAGAAGCTGTTGCGGAACCTTGATGTTCTGCTCCTCATGCTGCGGTATCTTTTTCCCGAGGGCAGCAGAGTGAACAGTCCGTGATGGAGATGTGTGGGGTCCTTTATGATACTGCTGGCCTTAGACACACAGCGTTTGGTCGCAATATCCCCGATTGAGGGGAGAGAGGTCCCGATGATTTTTTCCACTGTCCTCACCACTCTCTGCACAGACTTCCAGTCGGAGGCTCTACAGTCCCCAAACCAGACAGAGATACAGCTGGTCAGAATACTCTCTATGGTGCCCCTGTAGAAAGTAGTGAGGATGGGATGGGGGAGATGAGCTCTTCTCATCCGGCGCAGAAAGTGCAACCGCTGCTGCGCTCTCTCAACAGTTGATGAGATGTTAGTCGACCAGGTCAGACTGTTAGTGACCTGCACCCCCAGGAACTTTGTGCTACTGACCACCTCCACATCGCTGTCATTGATGTGAAGTGGTGTGGGACTGTGCCGGGTTTTCCTGAAGTCGACGATAATCTCCTTTGTTTTCTCGACATTCAGGATCAGGTTGTTCGTATTGCACCAGTCCACCAGTTGTTTCACCTCCTCCCTGTAAGCCAGCTCATTGTCGTCCCTGATGAGGCCCACCACTGTTGTGTCATCTGCGTACTTCATGATGTGGTTTGCACTAAACCTGGCACAACAGTCGTGAGTCATCAGGGTGAACAGCAGTGGACTCAGGACACAGCCGTGAGGGGAGCCGGTGCTTAGAGAGATGGTATTGGAGGTGTTATTTCCAACCCTCACAGACTGAGGTCTGTCAGTGAGGAAGTCCAGTAGCCAGTTACACATGGGGGTGCCGAGGCCCAATGGAACCAGTTTGCTTATCAGGTGCTGGGGGATAATGGTGTTGAATGCTGAACTGAAATCCACGAACAGCATTCGCACATAGGTGTTTTTCTCCTCTAAATGTTCCAGGCTCAGATGGAGCACGGAGGATATAGCGTCCTCTGTGGAGCGGTTTGGCCTGTAAGCAAACTGGTATGGGTCGAGTGTGGAGGGGAGTCTGGAGGTGATGTGGTCCCTGACCAGCCTCTCGAAGCACTTCATCATTATGGGGGTGAGTGCTACAGGGCGGTAGTCATTGAGACATTGTATGTTGGATTTTTTTGGCACAGGTATGATGCTACACACGCACACACCACACACACACACACACACTACACACACTACACACACACACACACTACACACGCACACACCACACACTACACACACTACACACACACTACACACACACACTACACACGCACACACCACACACACACACACACTACACACACACACACACTACACACGCACACACCACACACACATACACACACTACACACACACACACTACACAATAAATAAGGCAGCAGCCAGCTCATTGTAAGATGCCACATGAGTCACACATATTCTCCTTTCTTTTATCCTTTCTTAAAGCATTCATGTTTTCAATCATCCCCACATCTCTTGAGATTAAGTAGCATTGCCTGAGAAATGTTGATATTGTGGCTGTTCAGTGTCTGGTATATATGAATACACACACAGTTCAATCTGTGACAGCGTGAGTTCACAGTTTAGCAGCTGACTCTGAGCACACTTTGTGGCTTTGGATTTCTGAAAAGAAATGCCTGTCCCATTTCACTTTTGGATGTTATTTGTGGAGATATCCTCGTGTTTTCACCGCACCTGTCAAATCTGTACTTTAAAAGAAAATGACGCAGTTTTTCTTTGGATGAATTTGGGAGAGGAAGGACAGATTCTTTGAGGATAATCCCCTCCCAACTTGTATTAAAATGGTGTAAGAAGGAAGTGCAAATGCTGCTTTACACTGAAGATAGACACAAAACACCACAGTTACTCAACGGGTCAGGCAGCATCTCTGGCGAAGAAGGAATAGGTGACGTTTCGGGTCGAGACCCTTCTTCAGATCCATGTTCTCCAGAGAAACTGCCTGACCTGCTGAATTACCTCAGCACTATGTATCTTTTTGTTAATCTCTCTGTAAATTGTATGTATCCTCCACGCAGTATGATATCCCACCTATGTTTCTGCCGCTCTTGAATCTGGCCTCCTCCCTCCAGCTTCTCCTTACACATTGTAAACAACTCGTGGCCCTAGCTCTGATCCCTGCCTGCAGCCGTCAATTGGTCAATTGGAGACCCTCTTCAGACTTGAATTAGACTCAGAGGGGAGACTGTGACATCGTGTGAATCATCTGCCATCAATCATTCTCTGTCTCAGAGGATGGTGGAGGCAGGTTCTCTGGATACTTTCAAGTGTGTCAAAGTCAAAGTCAAAGTAAACTTTATTGTCAATTCAAATAACGCAACAAGTTGCTACACAGAGGATTGAAATTGCGTTTCCCAATACTCCAAATGTGCAAGTAATATTTCTTTATAACACAGACAGACAATATATCATTAAAAATACCATTTAAAAATATACCATTAAAAATAGACATTACATAAAACAATTCACAGTGTGCCAGAGTCTAGTAACATTTTGAGGTATGTTATTAAAGTGCAATAATAAAAGGTACAATATAGAAAAGTGACAATAGCACACTGCTGACATTGAGTTAAAGTTATTTGACGGTCAGTTGGTCTTTGTTTGTGTAATGGTCATGGAATTTTCTTGGGTGAGTTGAGTGGTCTGATGGCCTGAGGGAAAAAGCTGTTTTTGAATTTGGTAGTTTTGCACCACATGCTGCGGCAGCGCTTGCCGGATGGAAGGAGGATGAACAGTTTGTGTGCTGGATGGGTGGTGTCTTTGATGATATTGGTTGCTCTCTTGCGACAGCGAGATGGGTATAAGTCCTGGATTGCTGGTTGGGGTGATCAGGTGATCTTCTCCGCTGTCCTCACCACTCTCTGTAGGGCCTTGTGGTCAGCAGCAGAGCAACTGCCATACCAGACTGAGAGACTGCTGGTAAGAATGCTCTCAATGGCACCCCTGTAAAAGGTGGTGAGGGCAGAAGGGGGGAGGTCGGCTCTCCTCAACCGTCGAAGGAAGTGGAGGCGTTGCTGTGCTTTCTTGTCTCAGGGATGGTGTTGGTGGACCATGTCTGATCATCTGTGATGTGCACTCCCAGGAACTTGGTGCTTTTCACAGACTCCACTGCACTGCCATTGATGGTGAGTGGGGTGTGTACTGTCTGTTTCTTCCTGACGTCCACAGTTATTTCTTTTGTTTTATTGACATTGAGTTGAAGGTTATTGATGTCACACCAGTTGATGAGTTGTTGAACCTCCTCTCTGTAGGCTGAGTCGTCATCGTGGCTGATGAGGCCCACCACTGTAGTGTCATCTGCGAACTTGATGATGTGGTTCGAATTGTGTTTGGCACAACAGCCATGTGTCATCAGTGTGAACAACAGAGGGCTCAGCACACATCCCTGTGGGACCCCAGTGTTCATGATGGTGCTCTCTGATGAGTTTTTGCCAACTCTTACTGTCTGTGGTCTGTCGGTAAGGAAGTCCAGTAACCAGTTGCATAGTGGGGTGCTGATGCCTATTTCGCCGAGTTTATTCACCAGGTGTTGGGGGAAGACTGTGTTGAAGGCAGAGCACAAGTCGATAAACAGCATCCGCACGTAACGGTTATTGTTTTCCAGATGAGCCAGGCTTAGGTGGAGTGCTGTTGCTATGGCATCATCAGTGGAACGGTTGGGACGATATGCAAACTGGAATGGGTCAAGTGTAGAGGGGAGACTGGATGTTATGTGGGCCTTGACCAACCTTTCAAAGCACTTCATCATAATGGACGTGAGTGCTATAGGCTGGTAATCATTCAGTGTTGAGGCTGGAGATTTCTTAGGTAACGGTATGATGGTGGTGGCTTTGAAGCGTGCTGGTATGATGGCTTGGCTCAGAGAGGTGTTGAAGATGTCCGTGAGAACATCTGTGAGTTGGTCAGCACAGTCTCTGAGCACACGCCCCGGTATGTAGTCAGGACCTGCAGCTTTTCTGGGGTTCACCTTGAGTAGGGTCCTCCACACATCAGCTGGGTCCAAGTGAAGTGTTTCATGGTCTGGGCAGGGAGGGGCTTTTGTTGTAGTGGTGGTGTTGTCTTCCTCAAACCGGTTGAAGAAGATGTGAGGTGTGTTGAGGAAGTCTGTGTTGTCCTCGCACGGTAGGGGTGTTGGCCTGTAGCCGGTGACAGACTGGATGCCTTGCCACAGGCGCTTGGGGTCCTTAGTGTCTGTGAAGTGTGCTTGAATTTTCTGTCCATAGACACGCTTGGCTGTTCTCACCCCCCGGTACAAGTTGGCCCTAGCAGTACTAAGGGCGTCTTTGTCCCCAGACTTGAAAGCAGCTTGAATGCCGTGCTCTTAGGAGCTCACGTACCGCCCTGGTGAACCAGGGTTTGTTGTTGGCCCTCATGGTGATGTTTTTGATGACGGTCACATCTTCCATGCATCTGAATATATATCCAGTCACAGATTCCGTGTATTCCGTCAAGTTGACATGATGGTTGGTAGTGGCAGCCTCCCTAAAAACGGTCCAATCTGTGCAGTCGAAACAGTCTTTGAGAGCTGAGGTGGCTCCCTCTGGCCATGTTCTGATCTGCATCACAGACGGCTTGTTCCTGGTCAATAGAGGTCTGTTTTGTCAATTATCTGCATGCCTGTCTGGGCATTCAGAGCTAGAGCTAGATAGGGCTCTCAAAAATAGCAGAGTCAGGGGATATGGGGAGAAGGCAGGAACGGGGTACTGATTGGGGATGATCAGCCGTGATCATATTAAATGGTGGTGCTGGCTCGAAGGGCCGAATGGCCTACTCCTGCCCCTATTGTCTATTGTCTATCTGTGTCGGGGAACAAGACTTAAACCAAAGACAACAAAGATGAAGAAAACAACATTTTCAACAATAAATCCACAAACAACTCTGGGGAACAAAACGATAGAACGTTATTCATCCCCAGAGGGAAATTGGTCTGCCAACAGTCACAACACACTGCAAGTGCACCAAAATGAAATTAAATTTAAATTAAATTAAAAGTGAATAAAAAAAAGAAAAGGACAAGCAACTGTTGGCCGGCTGCCGTGCGCCCTGCGCCTTCACCGGAACCACCGGACAAACAAACAAACAAACGCAGCCTTATCCCCTGGGCAGAGGATTCTAAAACTATAGTGTCCCCGCCACCAACTCCCCCCCCCCTCCCACCCTCACCCCCCCACACTTTCCCCTCAACGCCCCCTCACCCTCCACCCATCCCCACCCCCCCCATCATCCCCACCCCACTATCATGACCCCCCCATCCTAACCCTCCCCCTCATCTTCCCCCCCCACCTACCCGCCCACCCTAACCCTCCCACCACCCCCTTCACCCCACACCTTCCCCCCACCACCACCTCTCTGCCCCCTCACTCACCCCCCCCACCCCCCTCACCCCCCTCACCCCACCCCAACACATCCCCCCCCCCCCCCCCCCCCCCACGCCGGGTCCCCACGTCTCTCACGCTGGCATATGGATGAATTGAACTTAATTCAGTGCGCCTGGCTGTCTGGTCCAGAAATCCTTCTTGGTCAATACTGATCGATGAGCAACCCACCTGTTTATAAACCACACTGCACAGAAAGCTCTCAGGTAAGTAGGAGTGTGCTTGTTATGTCAATTATCTGCATGCTGTACTCCTGCAGGCTGGCATTTTCTGTTTGCAAAGACTATTTTCTTGTTGCCAGATGGCAGTGATTGTAATGCCGTGTTCTGTACACCCATAAGCAGTGACTCTTTTGCAGGAGGTGATGTGTCTTTTTGTTACATTATGTGTGAAGTCGTGAGAGGCTAATCGTTCAGCTCCCTCTCTCTGCCACCTGTGTCCCTGTAACTCGAGCTGACATGTGGCCTCATGAGAAACGCAGGCAAATTGACAACAGATCGACAATAAATATTTGAGAACACAGTCCGGACAGTTTTCATTGCAGGCATTTAACATCAAAGGTCGATTGAAGATAGACACAAAAAGCTGGAGTATCTCAACGGGTCAGACAGCATCTCTGGGGAAAAGGATTCGGGTTGAGACCCTCCTTTAGACTTAAGGCCCCGTCCCATGATACCAGTTTACCCAAGAGCTCTCCCAACTTAAAAAAAATCAAGGGTTACACAAAAAGCTGGAGAAACTCAGCGGGTGCAGCAGCATCTAAGGAGCGAAGGAGATAGGCGACGTTTCGGGTCGAGACCCTTCTTCAAACTCTTGGTAAGTTCATCACAAGTAATTTTTTATTGGACATTTTTCAGAGTTGAAAAAACTTCACGACTTACCGTGTTTCCCGAGAACCTGCCGTTAGCATTACGAGCTGCTACGAGACGTCCACGAGCTCCTACGTACCCGCTACGTACATTCTCCAAGTACGAATCGGGAAACTGGGGAGAACTCTTGAATTGCCTCGTACAGTGGGACAGGGCCTTTAAGGTCAATTCATCCCTTCTCACGAGTAGACTCAAGAGTGGTCAATTGTTTAGTTTAGTTTAGCGATACAGCGCGGAAACAGGCCCTTCAGCCCACCAAGTCCACACCGACCAGCGATCCCTGCACGCCAACACTATCCTACACACACTGGGGGACAATTTACAATTATACCAAGCCAATTAGCCTCCAAACCTGCACGCCTTTGGAGTGTGGCAGGAAGCCGGAACTCCTGGAGAAAACCCACGCAGGTCACGGGGAGAACGTACAAACTCCGTTCTTAGAATAAAGGGGAGGTCATTTAAGACCGAGGTGAGAAAAAACGTTTTCACCCAGAGGGTTGTGAATTTATGGAATTCCCTGCCACAGAGGGCAGTGGAGGCCAAGTCACTGGATGGATTTAAGAGAGAGTTAGATAGAGCTCTAGGGGCTAGTGGAGTCAAGGGATATGGGGAGAAGGCAGGCACGGGTTATTGATAGGGGACGATCAGCCATGATCACAATGAATGGCGGTGCTGGCTCGAAGGGCCGAATGGCCTCCACCTGCACCTATTTTCTATGTTTCTATGTTTCTATGATAGCACTCGTAGTCAGGATTGAACCCGGGTCTCTGGCGCTGTAAGATAGCTACTCTAACACTGCGCCACCGTGCCATGGTACAATTGTCAAATGTACAGAAACGGAACTATGATATCCAATCTTATACTTGCAGCTACACAACAGGTCTGTCACACAGTACTGATCGTACAATACATGAAAGAAAGTTCACTCATTATTTTTAACAACCCTATATTAGTGAAAAACAGAAATCCCTAGTGCAAGGATCCTGCTGGGACTCGAGGGCCTGAGCTATTGGGAGAGGTTGAGCAGGCAAGGACTTTATTTTTTTGAGCACAGGAGGATGAGGAGAGATCTTATAGATGTGTGTGAGGTCATGAGAGGAATAGACAGGGTAACTGCACAGAGTCTTTTACCGAGAATCGGAAAATCAATGAATAGGAACCACAGGAGCACCTTCTTTATACAAAGGGTGGTGAGTATATGGAATGAGCTGCCAGAAAAGGTAATTGAGGCAAGTACGATCACAGTGTTTAAAAAAACATTTGAACAAGTACATGAATGGGATAAGTTTAGAGGGACACTAGTCCAAGTGGGATCCGTTGGGTCCCAAACGCACACGGGAGGGCTGGTCCCCCAATGCAATATTCCACCTCTCCACCAATTCCAATATTGGTAGCCAGTGGGGGGGCTTTCTGGAGCGCTAGTATGGGTGGTGTGGGCCAAAGGGACTAGCTTCCAGAGGGCTAGTATGGACATTGTGGGCCAAATGGATTCTTGGACTCACAATTCAGTCACTCACGGCTGGTGGACTCATCCATCACACACACCATCCATCACACACACACACACACCCTCCATCACACACACACACACACACACACACCCTCCATCTCACATACACACCCTCCATCACACACACACACACACCCTCCATCACACACACACACACACACTCCATCACACACACACACACACACACACACACTCCCTCACACACACCCTCCATCACACACACACACACACACCCTCCATCTCACACACACACACACACACCCTCCATCTCTCTCTCTCACACACTCACACCATCCATCACACACATACACCCTCCATCTCACACACACACACACCCTCCATCTCACACACACACCCTCCATCTCACACACCCACACACACTCTCACACACTCACACACACACACTCCATCACACACACACACACACTCCATCAAATACACACACACCCTCCATCTCTCTCTCTCACACACACACACCCTCCATCTCACACACACACCCTCCATCTCACACACCCACACACACTCTCACACACTCACACACACACCCTCCATCTCACACATCCACACACACTCTCACACCCTCCATCTCACACTCACACCCTCCATCTCACACACACTCCCTCCATCTCACACACACACACACTCTCACACCCTCCATCTCACACACACACCCTCCATCTCACACACACACACACTCACACACACTCTCACACCCTCCATCTCACACACACACCCTCCCATCTCACACACACACACCCTCCATCTCACACACACACCCTCCATCTCACACACACACCCTCCATCTCACACACGCACAATCTCCATCTCACACACACCCTCCATCTCACACACACACTCTCACACCCTCCATCTCACACACACACACCCTCCATCTCACACACACACACCCTCCATCTCACACACACACACCCTCCATCTCACACACACACCCTCCATCTCACACACGGACAATCTCCATCTCACACACACACATCTGGGACATATGACAGTAAAACTCTATTGATTATACTCATCCCGGACCTCTGGACTCGGGTCTGATTTCTGGACTGAGCGGACCTCCGGAATGAGCGCAACTTCCGATATGAGCATGACCTCTGGACTGAGCGTGACCTCTGGACTCAGACATGACTTGTAGACTCACACTTCACTCACTAATGGCTTATAGACTCACAGTTCAGTCACTCAAACCTTGTAGACTCACAGTTCAGTCAGCACGGCTTGTAGACTCACAGTTCTGGACTCAACTCTCACTCACAGCTTCCGGGCTGACTGACTCATGCATGGCCTCCAGGGTTTTATTCTCCTCGCCCCCAGAAGGGGCATTATCCTCATGGTGACTGACAGGCGAGAAGACCAATCTACTGATCTCACAATTTCTTAAACCTTCATAACTTTTCTATTCTTTCACCGCTCAGAACAATACTTGGTGGCTTGGAGCAGAGAGAAATGATGAGTAAGGTAGCAAAAAATCCTATCGGTATAGCGTAGCGATTTTGCACAAATGTAATTACAATGCAGACCGGAAGTGGTCAAGATGGGAGTTTTAGTAATAGTATAGATAGGTCAAATGCAGGCAGGTGGGACTAATATGGATGGGGCATGTTGGTCAGCATGGGCAGGTTGGGCTGAAGGACTTGTTTCCATGCTGTATGACTGTGACTCTCTGACACTGTGGTTGAGTGGAAACAGTGACCCATGTTCTAGGTGTGGGGCACAATGGGAGGCTCTTGATACATCATCAGGTGGACAAAAATGCTGGAGAAACTCAGCGGGTGAGGCAGCTTCTATGGAGTCTGAAGAAGGGTCTGGACCCAAAACATTGCCTATTCCTTCACTCCACAGATGCCGCCTCACCCGCTGAGTTTCTCCAGCATTTTTGTCTACTTTCCAGCATCTGCAGTTCTTTCTTAAACATTTTGATACATCATTAGCTTGCTGATCGTCCAATTTTGGACTTCCAGTTTATGTTTCAGGTCAGTGAAAGCTACATGGATTTACAAACACCCTTGTTCAGCTGTTCTTCTTCTTCAGGATGTGGGTGCTGCTCACAAGCTGGAACCTTGTGTACATTTCCAAGGATCTCAGCACCGATATCCATCTGTAGTGGGAGTCGGTCCTGATGGAGAGCAATATATGTTATCCAGAGACTTCAAGTAGCCCTTGCTTTCCTTCTCTCTCCATCACCCTCCCCCTTCCCAGTTCTCCGACCAGTCTTACTGTCTCCGACTACATTCTATCTCTGTCCCGCCCACTCCCCTGACATCAGGCTGAAAAAGGGTCTTGATCCGAAACGTCGCCCATTCCTTCTCTCCAGAGATGCTGCCCGTCCCCTGTTGTTTTGTTTAGTTTATTTTAGAGATACAGCATGGAAACAGGCCCTTCGGCCCACTGAGTATGTGCTGACCAGCGCCCCCTGCCCGTTAATATTACCCTACACACACTGGGAACAATTTGACATTTATACCAAGGCAACTAACGTACAAACCTGTACATCTTTGGAGTGTGGGAGGAAACCGAAGAACCTGGAGAAAACCCACACCGGCCACAGGGGGAATGTACAAACTCTGTACAGACAGCACCCGTAGGCAGGGTGGAACCCGTTTCTCTGGTGCTGTAAGGCAGAAATTCTACCGCTGTGCCACCGTGCCACCCATGCATTGTTGGAGGGTGATGTAGAGCTCGGGCAGTTTGATAGACGACCATCAAATGCAAGGCCCATTCTCCGTTTTGTCTGACGTCAGTTGGTGTAAATGTCCGCTCTTCCATCATTGTCTTTTCTTGTTAGAATTTTCTTTTTTCTGAAATGTTATATCATTCGACTTTGAATAATATTACATCCAATTTTGCACCCACTTCCCACCCATAAACGAGACAGGCACAGAATGCCATCAACAGAGTTTTATCAAGTTTCCCAATTGATCGATTGATTGAAAGATACAGAATGGAAACGGGCCCTTCGGCCCACCGAGTCCGTACCGACCACTGATCACACTAGTTCTATGTTATCCCACTTACTCATTCACTCCTTTCACACTAGGGGCAAGGTACAGAGGGCCAATTAACCTTCAAACCCGCACGTCTTTGAAATGTGGGAGGGAACAACAGCATCTGGAAGAAACGTCTGCGGCTGGGGAGAGCGGGAGAATCTCTCTGTTTCACACCTTATCCTTCCATATCTCTCATTTCCCTCTCACCTGCCTCTCAGTCCGAAGAAGGGTCTCGACCAGAAACGTCACCCATTTCTTCTATCCAGTCTCGCTGAGTTGGTCCTGCATTTTGTGTGTATCTTCGGAGAATGTGCAAACTCCACAAAGAGAGCATCTAAGGTCAGGATTGAACCTGGGTCTCTGGTGCAGCAGCTCTACCAGCTGCGCTATTGTGCCCCCCCCAGTTCAACATGAAATAATAATGGTCCGCAGATGGAACGGGGCAAAGGCTTCATCAGAGAAGCGCTTAATCTTATTGTCACGTGTATCGAGGTGCAGTGACAAGCTTTTTTGGCATGCCATCCAGTCCGTGGAAAGATTACAATAAGGCCGAAATGTCACCCATTACAATCAAGCCATTAGATATGTCTTTCTATTTCTCTCCAGAGATGCTGACTGTCCCGTTGAGTTACTCCAGCTTTTTGTGGACTATATGTGGTTCTATATCCAGGACAATAGAAGGATCGCATTATGTGTTGTTCTGGGCAGCGCCTACAATTCGCTGCAAGTCTCTTCACTCGAGCTGATACAAATCCAGAGAATGTGACAATTTTGAGACCAAAGTGCTTTTAAAAATCGTCTTGACGTGATACAAATTAATTTCCATTTGTATCTGCGGATTATCCAAAGCATCCTGCTTAAATAAAGTGTTGTCACAGACAGGTCCCTGACTGCGCAATAATTATTTATTCACTTTAATCCTAGCTTTTTTGTGAATGTTTAACCAGAGCTTTAATGAATTGTGAGCCGTATTGGGTTGAAGTTAAAAAAAAAAATAGCATTTTCCCATTGAGCAGATTTAAGCAGAAATGATTATAAATCACTTCTGATGCAGGCTCGGGAGTCTAAAGAGAGATGATCTCACTAATCCAATCACTTTCACCTTTCCCCAGGCGACCTTCTACAAAACACAAACAAACGCACACACTGAATACCAGCCAGCTCATTCTTGTATTCACATTCACATGCTCCTCTCCCAAAGGTTGCAATTCCAGATCAGTTCTGGGCACCGTGTTATGGGAAGGATATTGTCAAGCTGGAAAAAGGTGCAGAGAAGATTTACAGTTGGAGTTCCTTCATCCCAGCGAGAGAGCCTGAACATCGGAGCCCCCCGACCACGGGTGAACAACAGAGGACAACGAGGAGGATGACTGAACTTTGGTGCCTTCCCCACAGTGGGAAACTTTGATTCCACTGTGTGGGGATGTCTGTGTTAAAGACAATCGTGTTCTGTGCTCCTTTTTTATTCGTATGGCTGTATGGTGACCACACATTTCACTTCACCTATTGGTACATGTGACAAATAAATGTCTCTTGTCTCTTGCTTCATATCCACTGACTCCGCTATCTTTAAGAGCCCTATCTAGCTCTCTCTTGAAAGTATCTAGAGAACCTGCCTCCACCGCCCTCTGAGGCAGAGAGTTCCACAGATTCACAACTCTCTGTGTGAAAAAGTGTTTCTCATCTCTGTTCTAAATGGCTTACCCCTTATTCTTAAACTGTGGCCCCTGGTTCTGGACTCCCTCAACATCAGGAACATGTTTCCTGCCTCTAGTGTGTCCAAACCCTTAATAATCTTATATATTTCAATAAGATCCCCTTTCATCCTTCTAAACTCCAGAGTGTACAAGCCCAGCCGCTCCATTCTCTCAGCATATGACAGTCCCGCCATCCCGGGAATTAACCTTGTAAACCTACGCTGCAGTCCCTCAATATCAAGAATATCCTTTCTCAAATTAGGGGACCAAAACTGCACACAATATTCCAGGTGTGGTCTCACATGGGTCCTATACAACTGCAGAAGGACCTCTTTGCTGCAATACTCAACTCCTCTTGTTATAAAGGCCAACATGCCCGGGGAGCCGTTGGAGACAGAGGGTGGAGCTACCTGCGCTGTGAGTATAAAGCTAGCGTGGGGCTTGCTTTTCACAGAGGCCCGGGGAGCCGTTGGAGACAGAGGGTGGAGCTACCTGCGCCGTGAGTATAAATCTAGCGCGGGGCTTGCTTTTCACAGAGGCCCGGGGAGCCGTTGGAGACAGAGGGTGGATCTACCTGCGCTGTGAGTATAAATCTAGCGCGGGGCTTGCTTTTCACAGAGGCCCGGGGAGCCGTGGGTCAGTGAGGGTGGAGCTACCTGCGCTGTGAGTAGACCAGCAGCTGCACCGTTCCATCTTCCAGTAAGGGAATCTGGTGGAAGGTTCTGATTGGTTGAAGGGGACCAGAGGAAGCAGCTGATTGGCTGCAACCCGGGGTTTACATTTCTACATTTCTGCCTTCAGGTTTAAGGATTCTGGGTGTTAGGGATTCGTTATTTATTAGTAAGGTTTAAAGAATAAAGTTTTGTGTTTAATAAAAAATAAAAATTTAAAAAATAAATAAATATATATATATATTTAATAGAGTAATTTGGGAGTAAGACGTCAGTGGAGATTGGCCCCATGGTTTGCTCAGCCTGCAACATGTGGGAGATCAGGTATAAGGTCGGTGTCCCTGATGACTACATTTGCAGGAAGTGTGTCCAGCTGCAGCTCTTGGCAGACCGCATTGAACGATTGGAGCTGCGGCTGGATTCATACTGGAGCATCCACGATGCAGAGAAAGTCGTGGACAGCACATACAGCGAGTTGGTCACGCCACAGGTAAAAGGTAAGAGGACAGAAAGGGAGCGGGTGGCCAATAGCCAGCAAAGCAGTAGGCAGATAGTGCAGGAGTCCCCTGCAGTCATCTCCTTACTAAACAGGTTTACCATTTTAGATACTGTTGAGGGAGATGGCTCATCAGGGGAATGCAGCAGCAGCCAAGTTCATGGCACCATGGGTGGCTCTGCAGCACATGATGGGGGAAAAAAGAGGGGAAGGGCTATTGTAATAGGGGATTCAATTGTCAGGGGAATAGATAGGCGTTTCTGCGGCCACAAAAGAGACTCCAGGATGGTATGTTGCCTCCCTGGTGCAAAGGTCAGGGATGTTACTGAACAGCTGCAGAACATTCTGGAGGGGGAGGGTGAACAGCCAGTTGTCGTGGTGCATATTGGCACCAACGATATAGGGAAAAAAAGGGATGAGGTGAATTTAGGGAGCTAGGAGATAAACTCAAAAGTAGGACCTCAAAGGTAATAATCTCTGAATTATTACCAGTACCACAGGCCAGTCAGAGTAGAAATAGGAGGATATTGCTGATGAATATGTGGCTTGAAAAATGGTGCAAGGGGGAGGGATTCAAATTTTTAGGGCACTGGAACCATTTCTGGGGGAGGTGGGACCAGTACAAACAGGACGGTCTGCACCTGGGCTGGAATGGAACCAATGTCCTTGAGGTTTGCTAGTGCTGTCGGGGAGGATTTAAACTAATGTGGCAGGGGGATGGGTACAAGAGCAGAGAGGCAGGTGGGTGTAAAACGAGGGTGGAAGCAATAGGGAGCAAGGTGAAAAGTAAAAGTGGCAGGCAGACAAAACCAGGGCAAAAATCAAAAAGGGCCACTTCTCAACAAAATTGTATAAGGGGTAAGAGCGTTGTAAAAACAAGCCTGAAGGCCTTGTGTCTCAATGCAAGGAGTATTCGTAATAAGGTGGATGAGTTGAACGTGCAGATAGCTATTAATGAGTATGATATAGTTGGGATCACGGAGACATGGCTCCAGGGTGACCAAGGCTGGGAGCTGAACATCCAGGGATATTCAATATTCAGGAGGGATAGAGAGAAAGGAAAAGGAGGTGGGGTAGCGTTGCTGGTTAGAGAGGAGATTAACGCAATGGAAAGGAAGGACATTAGCTTGGAGCATGTGGAATCGGTATGGGTAGAGCTTCAAAACACTACGGGGCAGAAAACGCTAGTGGGAGTTGTGTACAGGCCACCTAACAGTAGTAGTGATGTTGGGGATGGTATAAAACAGGAAATTAGAAATGCGTGCGACAAAGGCAAAACAGTTATATTGGGTCACTTCAATCTACATATAGATTGGGTGAATCAAATGGGCAGGGGCGCTGAGGAAGAGGATTTTTTTGGAAAGTATGAGGGATAGTTATCTAAATCAACATGTAGAGGAACCAACGAGAGAGCAGGCTATTTTAGACTGGGTATTGAGTAATGAGGAAGGGTTAGTTAGCAGTCTTATTGTGCGTGCCCCCTTGGGCAAGAGTGACCATAATATGGTCGAGTTCTTCATTAGGATGGAGAGTGACATTGTTAATTCAGAAACAATGGTTCTGAACTTAAGAAAAGGTAACTTTGAGGGTATGAGACGTGAATTGGCCAAGATTGACTGGCAATCAATTCTAAAAGGGTTGACGGTGGATACGCAATGGAAGACATTTAAAGGCTGCATGGATGAACTACAAAAATTGTTCATCCCAATTTGGCAAAAGAATAGATCAGGGAAGGTAGTGCATCCGTGGATAACAAGGGAAATCAGGGATAGTATCAAAGCAAAAGATGATGCGTACAAAGTAACCAGAAAAAGCAGCATACCAGAGGACTGGGAGAAATTCAGAGACCAGCAGAGAAGGACAAAGGGCTTGATTAGGAAAGGAAAAATAGATTATGAAAGAAAACTGGCAGGGAACATAAAAACTGACTGCAAAAGTTTTTATAGATATGTGAAGAGAAATAGATTAGTTAAAACAAATGTAGGTCCCTTGCAGTCAGAAACAGGTGAGTTGATCATGGGGAACAAGGATATGGCGGACCAATTGAATAACTACTTTGGTTCCGTCTTCACTAAGGAAGACATAAATAATCTGCCGGAAATAGCAGGGGACCGCAGGTCAAAGGAGTACTTGAGTGAAATCCAGATTAGTCTGGAAGTGGTGTTGGGTAAATTGAATGGATTAAAGGCCGATAAATCCCCAGGGCCAGATAGGCTGCATCCCAGAGTACTTAAGGAAGTAGCTCCGGAAATAGTGGATGCATTAGTGATAATCTTTCAAAACTCTTTAGATTCTGGAGTAGTTCCTGAGGATTGGCGGGTAGCAAACGTAACCCCTCTTTTTAAGAAGGGGGGGAGAGAGAAAACGGGGAATTACAGACCAGTTAGTCTAACATCGGTAGTGGGGAAACTGCTAGAGTCAGTTATTAAAGATGGGATAGCAGCACATTTGGAAAGTGGTGAAATCATTGGACAAAGTCAGCATGGATTTACGAAAGGTAAATCATGTCTGACGAATCTTGTGGAATTTTTCGAGGATGTAACCAGTAGCGTGGATAGGGGAGAACCAGTGATGTGGTGTATCTGGACTTCCAGAAGGCTTTCGACAAGGTCCCACATAAGCGATTAGTATATAAACTTAAAGCATATGGCATTGGGGGTTCAGTATTGATGTGGATAGAGAACTGGCTGGCAAACAGGAAGCAAAGAGTAGGAGTAAACGGGTCGTTTTCACAATGGCAGGCAGTGACTAGTGGGGTACCGCAAGGCTCAGTGCTGGGACCCCAGCTATTTACAATATACATAAATGATCTGGATGAGGGAATTGAAGGCAATATCTCCAAGTTTGCGGATGACACTAAGCTGGGGGGCAGTGTTAGCTGTGAGGAGGATGCTAGGAGAATGCAAGGTGACTTGGATAGGCTGGGTGAGTGGGCAAATGTTTGGCAGATGCAGTATAATGTGGATAAATGTGAGGTTATCCACTTTGGTGGCAAAAATAGGAAAACCGACTACTATCTAAATGGTGGCCGATTAGGAAAGGGGGAGATGCAGCGCGACCTGGGTGTCATGGTACACCAGTCATTGAAAGTAGGCATGCAGGTACAGCAGGCAGTGAAGAAAGCCAATGGTATGTTAGCTTTCATAGCAAAAGGATTTGAGTATAGGAGCAGGGAGGTTCTACTTCAGTTGTACAGGGTCTTGGTGAGGCCACACCTGGAGTATTGCGTACAGTTCTGGTCTCCAAATCTGAGGAAGGACATTATTGCCGTAGAGGGAGTGCAACGAAGGTTCACCAGACTGATTCCTGGGATGTCAGGACTGTCTTATGAACAAAGACTGCATAGACTCAGTTTATACTCTCTAGAATTTAGGAGATTGAGAGGGGATCTTATAGAAACTTACAAGATTCTTAAGGGGTTGGACAGGCTAGATGCAGGAAGATTGTTCCCGATGTTGGGGAGGTCCAGGACAAGGGGTCACGGCTTAAGGATAAGGGGGAAATCCTTTAGGACCGAGATGAGAAGGAATTTTTTCACACAGAGAGTGGTGGGTCTCTGGAACTCTCTGCCACAGAGGGTAGTTGAGGCCAGTTCATTGGCTATATTTAAGAGGGAGTTAGATGTGGCCCTTGTGGCTAAGGGGATCAGAGGGTATGGAGAGAAGGCAGGTACGGGATACTGAGTTGGATGATCAGCCATGATCATATTGAATGGCGGTGCAGGCTCGAAGGGCCGAATGGCCTACTCCTGCACCTAATTTCTATGTTTCTATGTTTCTATGCTTTCTTCACTGCCTGCTGTACCTGCATGCTTACTTTCATAGACTGATGTACAAGGACCCCCAGATCCGGTTGTACTTCTCCTTATCCCAACTTGACACCATTTAGATAGTAATCTGCCTTCCTGTTTTTGCTACCGAAGTGGATACCTCACATTTATCGACATAAAATTGCATCTGCCATGCATCTGCCCACTCACCCAACCTGTCCAAATCACCCTGCATTCTCATAGCATCCTCCTCACAGTTCACACTGCCACCCACCTTTGTGTCATCTGCATATTTGCTAATGTTACTTTGAATCCCTTCATCTAAATCATTGATGTACATTGTAAGTAGCTGCGGTCCCAGCACCGAGCCTTGGAGATTGTTGGAGAAAGGCCAGTGAAAAGACAGGTGTCAGCACAAAAGGATAAAGAGTCGCAAATTGTGAAACTGAAAGATAGGGAAGTTTAGGTTAGTTTAGTTATAGCCCTGTCTCACGGTACGAGTTCATTCCAAGAGCTCTCCCGAGTTTAAAAAAAATCAAACTCGTGGTAAGCACAGAGAATGAATGCAGCGGGTCCGTCGGAGCTCGGGGACGTCCGTTAGCGGCTCGTAACGCTAACGGCAGGTGCTCGGGAAGACTCGCTAATGGCAGGTAAGCTCGGGAAGACTCGTGAAGATTTTTCAACATGTTGAAAAATGTCCACGAGAGCCCCGAGTACCGACGAGCGGCCATTACCGTAAATTTCCGAGTTCGAATCAGTGCAAACTCGGGAGAGCTCTTGGAATGAACTCGTACCGTGGGGACAGGGCTTTAAGATTTGTTTATTGTCCCCTGTACTGAGGTACAGTGAAAAGCTTTTGTTGCGTGCTAACTACAATGCATGATCACAATCAATCTATCCACAGTGTATAGATACACGATGAAGACAATGGAGGGACTCAGCCAGACAAGCAGCATCTCTGGAGAGATGCTTCTTGTGTCTATCTTCGGTTTAAACCAGTATCTCCAGTTCCTTCCTACACGATGAAGAGAATAACGTGAATAACGTTTAAAGCAAGATAAAGTCCAGTAAAGCCCAAACAACTATAGTCTGTCTCCAATGAGGTAGGTAGTAGCTCAAGACTTCTCTCTAGTTGTTGGTAGGATGATTCAGTTGCCTGATAACAGCTGGAAAGAAACTGTCCATGAATCTGGTGTGTGTTTTCACACTTCTGCACCAATTGCCTGATGGGAGAGGGGAGAAGAGGGAGTGACCGGGGTGAGACTGGTCCGTGATGATGCTGCTGGCCTTGCCGAGGCAGCGTGAGGTGTAGATGGAGTCAATGGAAGGGAGGGAGGTTGGTTTGTGTGACGGTCTGGGCAGCGTCCACAACTCGCTGCAAGCTCTTGCGGTCTCGGATGTAGTTGTTCCCAAACCAAGTTGTGCAAAGCTGTGAAAAGCCAGTGCAAGGCCTTCAGGGGTGAGGAGTGGGGAGGGGGGGGGAGGAAAGATGGGGGACTGGGCCAGGCCACATAGGTCGATCTGGGACTGGAAAAGGGAGTTATATTGAGATCCAGCAAGCATGTAGTGCGTTTTGTCCTGTTTAAATCTGCAACGTTTAGTTGCTCCCACATTGTTGGCATTTAGTTCAAGTGCGTCGAGGAGGATGAACATATCAAGCATGCTGGAGGTAGTACTACTTCACTTGCAATAAACACACAATTTTCAGCTCGAACGGACAGGTTAATCTGCATCAGGAACCGGTTTTCAGCTCAGTGAACAGAGCTGGAAACAATACTGTCTGATCCTATTTGATCTCGGTCTGGGTGGGAAAACCTGCAAATATAGTAATCACAGCTACAAACAAATGATTCACGCATTCTTGGAGTGTGTGTTATACATCTAGATGCACATCCGGCAGCACAGAGGCGCAGCGGTAGAGTTGCTGCCTCACAGCGCCAGAGATTCAGGTTCCATCCTGACTACAGGTACTGTCTGTACGGAGTTTGCACGTTTTCCCTGTGGCCGGCGTGGGTTTTCTCAGGGTGTTCCGGATTCCTCCCACACTCCAAAGACGCACAGGTTTGTAGGTTGTGTAGGAAGGAACTGCAGATGTTGGTTTACACCGAAGATAGACACAAAATGGTGGAGTAACTCAACGGGACAGGCAGCGTCTCTGGAGAGAAGGAATAGGTGATGTTTCGGGTTGAGACCCTTCTTCAAAGAATGGTCCCGACGCAAAACATTTTGTGTCCATTTTTCAGATCTGTAGCTTCGGTAAAATTGTAAATTGTCTCTAGTGTGTGTGTAGGATAGTGTCAGTTTACGGGATCGCTGGTCAGCACAGACTCAGTGGGCAGAAGGGCCTGCTTCCATGCTGTGTCTCTAAACTAAACTAGACTAGACTAAATGAGCTTCAACATAATTCAGCTTCGAAGTACAGATCCCACAAGATGCCTGTGTTCAGCAGTGTGGGTCTGATGCCCTGTTCTACAAGATGTAGATATCAATTGATTGACAAAAACTCCAAGGGTAATGTGTGAAGCAGACTGAATGGGACAAATGGCCTACGTCTCACAGTCTTATGGAAATTCTGTTCTAATGAAACATGGAACATAGAACAGCGTATTAACAAGCCCTTTGACCCATAATATCTGTGCCAAACATGGTGCCAAGACCATTGCTTATCCCCCTACAATATCATCCATATTCCTCCACTGCCTGCATATACACGTGCCTATCCAAAAGACTTTTAAAGGCCACTAACATATCTGTTCAGCCATCACCCATGGCAACCTATTCTGAGCCCCGCACATCGCCTTTAAACTTTGCCCCTCAAACCTTATTGCTATTTTTTTAGATACAAACACACACAGAATGGTTATGAACTGGAATGCACTGCTTGACAGTGGAGTGGGTCACGTTCATTCATGGATTGCAAAAGGGATTTGGGCAAATATTTAAAGATAGAGGAATGAGATTACCCACATTTCATAACAAGAGGATTTCAGTATAGGAGTAGAGAGATTCTTCTGCAGGTGTATAGGACTCTGGTAAGACCTCATCTGGAGTATTGTGTACAGTTTTGGTCTCCTAATTTGAGGAAGGACATCCTTGTGATTGAGGCAGTGCAGCGTAGGTTCATGAGATTGATCCCTGGGATGGCGGGACTGTCATATATGGAAAGATTGAAAAGCCTAGGCTTGTATTCACTGGAGTTTAGAAGGATGAGGGGGGATCTTATAGAAACATATAAAGTTATGAAAGGACTGGACAAGCTGGATACAGGAAAAATGTTCCCAATGTTGGACGAGTCCAGAACCAGGGGCCACAGTCTTAGAATAAAGTGGAGACCATTTAAGACCGAGGTGAAAAAAATCTTTTTCACCCACAAAGTTGTGAATTTGTGGAATTCCCTGCCACAGAAGGCAGTGGAGGCCAAATCACTGGATGGATTTAAGAGAGAGTCAGATAGAGTTCTAGGGGCTAGTGGAATCAAGGGATATGGGGAGAAGGCGGACATGGGTTATTGATTGGGGACGATCAGAAATGATCACAATGAATGGCGGTGCTGGCTCGAAGGGCCGAATGGCCTTCTCCTGCACCTATTTTCTATTTCTATGTTTTGCAAAAGGCTAGCAGAGGCTAGACGGGCCCAATAGCCTCCCCTGTAAATGATTCAATTAATGCATCATCAAGGTATACCATAAATCAAAAGTAGTGTAATTTCCTGTTATGGTTCCTCAATGAAACTCAATCGGTAAGTCATTTTAGTTTAGTTTAGAGATACAGTGTGGAAACGGGCCCTTCGGCCGACTGAGTCCGTGCTGGCCAGCGATCGCCGTACACTAGCACTATCCCACACACGATTTTTGCTAAAGCCAATTAGCTTACAAACCTGTACGTCTTCGGCATGTGGGAGGAAACCGGAGCACCCGGAGAAAACCCACGCAGGTCACGGGGAGAACGTGCAAACTCT
Organism: Raja brachyura; assembly: GCA_963514005.1. The sequence continues at coordinate 27,396,819 of OY740814.1, forward strand.
GTACCCTTAGTCAGGATCGAACCCGGGTCTCTGGCGCTGTGAGGCAGCAACTCTACCGCTGCGCCACCGTGCCACCCTGTGGAATGATTAGAATTGAGAGTCATATTCCTCGCGTCCCACACCCAAACTATATTTGTTAATAATTTAAAAAATCAGAATTGTTCCTGAAGAACTTGTGTCTTTCCACTTCCTGAGCATGTTGAGTCCTTTATGTGCAAGCCACATCCAAGGCAGGCCTGAGACTACATAAAACTCACTTCATTTGCTGACAACTGACAGAAAATCCATACTCTACATCTGTCATTAATTAATTTAAATTCTGGTCTCAAGGATGAAAGGACAGGATCAAACCTCCTCCAACAGCAGTGTTTTTGTAACCGGTCTAAACCCTTTCATTCCGTAAAGAACACTCTTTGCCTCATTACCTCAGTTTGTGATGATTAACTGCGTCCACACCTACAGGTAAGCAAGCACCTGGACAACAGTCAGGTATCGCCAGACAGAGGCAAGCTGCTTTTATACCAAGCAATGACCATTTGTAATGAGAGATATATATATATAGAGAGAGAGAGAGAGAGGGAGACAGAGCGAGAGAGAGGAAGAGAGAGAAAGGGAGACACACGCAACAGGGACACAGGAGAGAGAGAGGGAGGGACAGAGAGGGACAGAGAGAGGGGGCAGAGAGGCAAAGTGATGGATGGAGGGAGAGAGAGAAAGGGAGAGAGAGAGGGAGAGGGAGAGGGAGAGAGAGGGAGAAGGAAGGGAGAGAGGTGGAGGGGGAGGAGGAGGGAGGGGAGGGAGGGGAGGGAGAGAGAGAGCGGGAGAGAAAGGTCGCCTATCTCCTTCGCTCCTTAGATGCTGCTGCACCCGCTGAGTTTCTCCAGCTTTTTGTGTAACCCTCGATTCTCCAGCATCTGCAGTTCCTTCTTTAACACATCCCCATTCAGTACCCAGTTCCTGCCTTCTCCCCATATCCCCTGACTCCACTATTTTTAAGAGCCCTATCTAGCTCTCTCTTGAAAGCTTCTAGAGAACCTCCACCGACCCCTGAGGCAGAGAATTCCACAGACTAACCACTCTCTGTGAGAAAAAGTGTTTCCTCCTCTCCGTTGTAAATGGCTGACCCCTTAATTTCCACGACTTCACCTAGCACTTCCCTATAACCTTTGTTTCCCTTACCAATGCAAAAACTATCTCTCACTTCAATGTCAGATAGTGTGGCGACTCTTCACATGCATGTCCCAGAAGATGTTATACTATCATATAGAGTCACCCATCACAAGGCAGGCCCTTCCACCCAACCATGTAGGAAAGAACTGCAGATGCTGGTTTAAATGGAAGATAGACCCAAAATGCTGGAGTAACTCAGCGGGACAGGCAGCACCTCTGGAGAGAAGGAATGGGTGACATTTCGGGGCAAGACCCTACTTCAGTCTCGACCCGAAAAAAGGGTCTCGACCTGAAACGTTACCTTTCCAGAGATGCTGCCTGTCCACCTTTCCAGAGATGCTATCCTCCACGCAACCTGACCATGCCAATAAAGATGCCCCATCTATGCTATTCCCAACTGCCCACGTTTGACCCAGATCCCTCTAATCCTTCTAAACCTCTAAACCTTTAATTGCTCTACCCTTTTAAATCTCTTTCCACTTCAGATTCAGATTCAGATTAAATTTTAATTGTCATTGTCAGTGTACAGTACAGAGACAACGAAATGCATTTCCAACTTGCAAATCCAACAGTGTTTCTATGTGTAGGAAGGAACCGCAGATGTTGGTTTATACAAACGATCTATACAAGGTGCTGGAGTAAATCAGCGGGGCACGCAGCATCTCTGGAACAAAAGGAATAGGTGGTGTTTTCAGATTGGAACCCTTCTTCAGATTGGCTTCTTCAGTCTGAAGAAGACTTCTGACCTGAAACGTCACCTATTAAGTTAATCCAGAGATGCTGCCAGACACACTGGATTACTCCAGCACCTTTTGTTTATCATCTGTATTTCTAGCTGTTCGACAATATTCTCTTTAATCTGTTATTTATTTATTTGCTCTGCCTGATATGTTTGTGAGGACGTTGCTTGTATTCACACGTCAAGGGGAAGTACAACGGGATCTGGGGGTCCTTGTACATCAGTCTATGAAAGTAAGCATGCAGGTACAGCAGGCAGTGAAGGAAGTGAATGGCATGTTGACCTTTATAACAAGAGGAATCAAATATAGGAGCAAAGAGGTCCTGCTGCAGTTGTACAGAGCCCTAGTGAGACCACACCTGTAGTATTGTGTTCAGTTTTGGTCCCCTAATTTGAGGAAGGACATTCTTGCTATTGAGGGAGTGCAGTGTAGATTTACAAGGTTAATTCCCGGGATGGCTGGACTGTCAAATGCTGAGAGAATGGAGCAGCTGGGCTTGTATACTCTGGAGTTTAGAAGGATGAGAGGGGATCTCATTGAAATATATAAGATTGTTAAGGGCTTGGACACACTAGAGGCAGGAAACATGTTCCCGATGTTGGGGGAGTCCAGAACCAGGGGCTACAATTTAAGAATAAGGAGACAAGGAAACACTTTTTCTTACGGAGACTGGTGAGTCTGTGGAATTCTCTGCCTCAGAGGGCGGTGGAGGCCGGTTCTCTGGATGCTTTCAAGTGAGAGCTAGATAGAGCTCTTAAAAATAGCGGAGTCAGGGGATATGGGGAGAAGGCAGAAACGGGGTACTGATTGGGGATGATCAGCCAAGATCACATTGTATGGTGGTGCTGGCTCGAAGGGCCGAATGGCCTACTCCTGCACCTATTGTCTATTGTCTATTGTTATCTGATCACACGCAAGCTAATGCTTTTCTCTGTACCTTGGTATGCATAAACCCATGATAAACCCAAACCAATATCAAATATACACGCGCACTCTGTGCTTGCACACTCTATGTGTGGAAGCAAATACTCAACCTTCTGAGAGAAAGAATTCTTTCTCATCTCAGTCTTAAATGGATCTACCCTGATTCTGAGACACTTTAGTTTTGGCCGTGTCATGAGGAGAACTATCCTCTCAGCTTTTACGCTGTCTAACACCAAACAAAATCTTACGCTTCAATAAGATCACCTCTCATTGTTCTAAACTTCAATGCGTGGATGGCAGCTTGCGTAAACATTCCTCGTAAGACAATCCCTCTCTCCCCAAATTCTTCCTGCTGATCCTTTTTTTGAGCTGCGACCATTGAAATAATATCTTCCATCGTTCCGTTAGACTTCCCTATTATTTGTTACAGCTTTCCACACTTTTTCTGCATTTCATTAGTTCAATGGTGCTTTTGTTGTCACATGTGTAAAAGTGCAAATGCACATTGGAATTCTAGTCTTGCATACATTCCAGTAGAGTAGTGCCGTACCCAATTACATCCCCGATTAGCAAGTGTATAGAAGTAGTCTGAAGTAGGGTCTCGACCCGAAACGTCACCCATTCCTTCTCTCCAGAGATGCTGCCTGGCCCGCTGAGTTACTCCAGCTTTTTGTGTTTATCTTCAGTTTAAACCAGCATCTGCAGTTCCTTCCTACACATAAATAGTCCACTGATCCTGTATGCAAGAGTTGCCATACTCTGGCACCATTTTCATAGTCCAGTCCAGTCTCTAGTTATGACCAAAATTAAACATATTGAAAGACACAGAAAGAGGAAGGAAATAAATAAATGTCTGATGTGGTGGATTGAGGCTTATTTAGCTTTAGGTTTATCCTTTGATGCAGGTGGCGATAGTGGTAGTGCAAAGTGAGCAATAGAGGTAATGTTTTATTATTCATGTTGAAAATGTGTCATTCCTAGCTGTCACTGTATGCCATGTTGTCACTTGTGGGCGGAGCACCAAGGCAAATTCCTTGTATGTGAATACTTGGCCAATAAACTTATTCATTCAATAGATAAGAGCACAGAAGGTCACTCTGCAGGATGTGGAATTATTTGAGATAAGTGGAAATCTAACTTTAAAAGGACTGGAATCCATATTGGATAAATATTCCAAGATGTTGGAGTGAAACACTCAAGGCAATGTGCCATAGTTTAGTTTAGTTTAGTTTATTGCCATGTGTACCAAGGTGCAGTGACAATAGTAGACAATGCATGTTAACCAGTCAGCGGAAAGACTGTACATGATTGCATCGAGCTATCCACAGTGTACAGATACACGGTAAAGGTAATAACCTGAATAATGTTTGGTGCAAGGTGAAGTCCAGTAAAGTCAAAATAAATAATCCGAGGGTCTCCAATGAGGTAGTTAGTGGCTTAGGACTGTTCTCTAGTTATTTTTAGGATGGTTCGGTGGGCTGATAACATCTGGGAAGAAACTGTCCCTGAATCTGGAGATGTGCGTTTTCATACCTCTATACCATTTGCCCATTGGGAGAGGGAAGAAGAGGGATTGGCTGGGGTGTGACTCGTCCTTAATTATGCTGCTGGCCTTGCCGAGGCAGAGTGAGATGTAAATGGTGTCAATGGAAGCGAGGTTGGTTTGTGTGTGACGGTCTGGTCTGTGTCCACAATTCTCTGCAATTTCTTGCGGTCTTGGATGGAGATGTTCCCAAACCAAGCTGTGATGCATCTCGATAAAATGCTTTTGACAGCGCAACTGTAGACGTTCATGAGAGTTGTTGGGGGCATGCTGAACTTCCTAAACCTTATAAAGAAGTGATTGTTGCCTCAATATGAATGGTCCAGGCCAAGTTGCTGGTGATATTTACTCCAAGGATACGAAAGCTTTCAGCCATCTTACTTCGGCACAGTCAATGCAAACTGAAGTCGATCACCATCTCCTTTGTCTTGCTGACATTGAGATAAAGGTTGTTGTCTCAACACCAGGACACAAGGTTCTCAACCTCCTCCTTGTACTCCGTCTCATCATTATTTGACATCCGGGTGACAACAGTGGTATTATCTGCGAATATGTAAATTGAATTAGATTTGTACAAGACTACGCAGTCACGGGTGAACAAGGAGTAGAGAGGGAGGCTGAGAATGGCTCCAGTGTTGAGGATTATTCTAGACTTAACCGCAACACTGTCCAAAATAAACCCCATTTTCCCATACGATACTCCATTCACTTAAGCTATCAAACAACATCTCTCTGTAAAAAAAGACAGACTGCTTTCCACGAGTCAGCCAGAATCTCTAGAGAACAAGGATAGGTGACGTTTTGGGCCAACACCCTTCTTCACAACCAAACCCCAATCATCACCTACCCATGTTCCCCAGAGATGCGGTCTGACCCGCTGAATTACTCTAGCACTTTGTGTCTTTTTTTTATAAACCAGCATCTGCATCTCCTTGTGTTCACATTTCTCAGTGATGATCTCTCTTCACCCTTATAAAGATGGTCCCGACCCAAGACGTCACCTATCCATGTTCTCCAAAGAAGCTGCCTGACCCGCTGAATAACCTCAGTACTTTGTGTCTTTTTTTCAATCTCTTTAAGCTGTTTGTATCTTCCTCATGATTTGATATCCCATCTATGGATTGTGCCACTCCTGAATCCGTTTCCTCCTTCCAGATTGTTACTACACATTGCACCTTCGCTCAGCCCGCCTGCACCTACATGATCTCCCAGTTGCTAAACACTTTAATTCTCCTTCCCATTCCCACACAGACCTTTCTGTCCTAGGTCTCCTCCATTGTCAGAGTGAGGCTAAACGCAGTTGGAGGAAGAGCATCTCATATTTCGCTTGGGCAGCTTACAGCCCAGTGGTATAAATATTGATTTCTCTCAGCCCCAGCATTCCCTCTCTCTCTCTATCCCTCCCCCACCCAAGTCGCACCAGCTTCTCGTTTTCACCCAACAAACAGCTTACAATGGCCTGTTTCCTTTAACATCGATACTTTTTTGCATATCTTTCATTCATTGTTCTTTATCTCTCCACATCACTGTCTATATCTCCAGTTCCCCTTTCCCCAGACAAGTCTAAAGAAGAGTCTCGACCCTAATAATCGCCCATTCCTTCTCTCCAGAGATGCTGCCTGTCCCGCTGAGGGTCCTGCAGCTTTTTGTGTCTACCTTCTTGTAAAGTGCTTGTGTTTCAACTTGTGAACTGCTGCAGCACCCGGGGCGCCGTATGATGGCAGCCTCTGCCTACAGTCTGTCTGTTTTTTCATCTTTTTGTTATTTTTAGTTTGTTCAAAAAGTATGTTTTGGAGGTTTCTTTGACTTTTTATGTGGAAGAGGAGGGGAGGGAAAGGGGGAAACCGTTTCTCAAAGGTTCAAAGGTTATTTATTGGTCACATACACCAATTGGTGTAGTAAAATTTGATTTGATTTTGATTTGATTTTATTATTTGTCAGAGAGGCTCGAACGAAACTCCGTTTCTACAAGCCATACAAACAGAACAATTCATAAAGTTAATCTCTTCTTCACTGTGATGGAAGGCAAAGTCTTCTCTCTCCCTCACACTATTTTTCTACCAAGTTCCAAGCCCCAGGCGGGCGGTGTTAAGTCCCACGGGCATTAAAGTCGCACCGGGCGATGTACGGCCCCGCTCCGGGTCGCTCCAACCCCACAACATGGGCTGGAGAAGCTGTGTTGCGGGAGCTCCGGAGAGTAGTCTCTCACCCGGACCCGCGAGCTCCCGATATCCCGACAGTTTACCGGTCTGCAGCTGGAGCTGGAGCTGGATCTCTGGAGTCGGGCCGCAACAGCGAGCCACCACCGCTCCACACACTCCGAGGCCGGCCAGCCCCACGACGGTGAGTCCACAGGGAAAAAGTCGGGTCTCCCGTGCAGGGAAGAGATTTAAAAGTTTCCCCCCCGCCCCCCACATATACACAATCAGAAACAATACAAAAAAAACACGAACAACTACATTTAACTAAACAAAAAATAAAATTAAAAGAACCACAGACAGGCTGCAATGTGAGCCGCGCCCGTTCCCGCCCGTGAAATGCTTCTTGCCAATGCAGCACATAAAAAAAGAATACAGACACAACACTAATGAAGAAATTTAAACATAAACATCCCCCCACAATGGTTCCCATTATGAGGGAAGGCACAATGTCCGGTCCCCATCCCATGTCCACCCATAGTCGGGCCTATTGAGGCCTTCGCAGTCGCCTTCACGGAGGCCCGATGTTCCAGGCCGTTCTCGCTGGGTGATGGTGCTCCGGCGTCGGGAGAATCCTCTCAGCGGATTGGGACACCTGGAACATTACCGGAATCCGCGGCTTCCGAAGCCAACAAGGCCGGGCTGAATGGAGCTCCCCCACTGGCTCCCAATGTTAAAGTCAGCGTCGCCGCGCACAGCTGGCCGCTCCACCGATCCGCAGCTCCGCCATGTTTTTCTCAGCGGTCTTCAGCTCACCGGAGCTCCAGCGTGGCGGCCCAGGCAAGGCATCGCCCGCTCCACTGCGCAATAGCGCTCCAGCGGCCTCCTCAGGAAACGCCGCTCCAGGCCCCCTGATAGGCCACGAGGACGGGTCGTAAGTGCAGCCCGGAGAAAAGCTGCCTCTCCGACCAGGTAGGGACCAGGAAAAGTAGTTTTCCCTTCCCCACCCCCCCCCCCCCCCACGCCTCCCCACATAAAAAAGAATAGAACTCCAAAACAAAACACTTTAACTCACTAAAAATAAAGAAAAGATTGAAAAACAAACAGCTGCAGGCTGGGCAGCCGTACCATACAGGACGGCACCCCTGAGATAATCACTTCCTGGTGAGGACGCAACTACAAGTCGCGTCTTCGCCCCCCTCGCGGCCTACCTCTGGATTGGCGCGGCCTTTCCTGCCGGTGACCGGCCAGAGCTTCAGCGGTGGTGCAGCACTGATTTTCCATCACGGAGCGGGCAACGCCTTACCGGGGATCGCTTGTTGAAACATAGAAACATAGAAACATAGAAGTTAGGTGCAGGAGTAGGCCATTCGGCCCTTTGAGCCTGCACAGCCATTCAATATGATCATGGCTGATCATCCAACTCAGTATCCCGTACCTGGCTTCTCTCCATACCCTCTGATCCCCTTAGCCACAAGTGCCACATCTAACTCCCTCTTAAATATAGCCAATGAACTGGCCTCAACTACCCTCTGTGGCAGAGAGTTCCGGAGACCCACCACTCTCTGTGTGAAAAAAGTCCTTCTCATCTCAGTCGTAAAGGAATTCCCCCTTATCCTTAAGCTGTGACTCCTTGTCCTGGACCTCCCCAACATTGGGAACAATCTTCCTGCATCTAGCCTGTCCAACCCCTTAAGCATTTTGTAAGTTTCTATAAGATCGTCTCTCAATCTCCTAAATTCTAGAGAGTATAAACCAAGTCTATGCAGTCTTTGTTCATAAGACAGTCCTGACATCCCAGGAATCAGTCTGGTGAACCTTCTCTGCACTCCCTCTATGGCAATAATGTCCTTCCTCAGATTTGAAGACCAGAACTGTACGCAATACTCCAGGTGTGGTCTCACCAAGACCCTATACAACTGAAGTAGAACCTCCCTGCTCCTATACTCAAATCCGAAGCTCCGAATCTGAATCTCCGGAGTGTTGGGCCGGCTGCTTTATCATCGTGGAGCTGTGGTTGCGGAGCTTCCAGCCACGGGCGGCGCTGACGTCAACATCGCGGTGTCCTGGTGATCCTTTTGCCGGGGGCCGCCAGTGTTGAATCTCCGCCCAGCTCGGTCTGTGGACTTCGGTAGCCGCGGTCTCCGGTAGGAAGTGGCCGATTCAGAAACTCCAAGCCGCTGAGTGTGTTCTTCCGTTCCGACATCGGAGTTCCATTATCCCTGCGAGAGGGCCTGAACATCGGGCCGCCCATAGCGGCGACAGCGGAGGACTCGGGGCCCTGACCACGGGTGAACAAAGAGGATGATGACTGAACTTTATTGCCTTCCCTCACAGTGGGAAACGATGAATCTGCTGTGTGGGGATGTTTATGTTAAATTCTATCGGGTGTTGTGTTCTTTTTAAAATTCGTATGGCTGTATGGTAACCCAAAGTTACTGTACCAAATTGGTGCACGTGATGATAAATGTCAACTTGAACTTGGTCCTAGCACTGATTCCTGTGGTACAAGTTACTAAACTTTAAATGTACCTCTTATTCCTACTTGCTGCCCCCTTTGCCCATTAGTCAATTCTCTGTCCAGATCAAAATATTACACCCAGTACAACATGGTCATGTGAATTGACCTTAGTGTCGCTTCTTGGTGAATACCACACTTCTGAACATCCACTATGATACATCTACTAGTTACCTCTGGTCAAGATTTGTTGTAGACTTTGGACTTTAGACCTTAGACACACAGGCCGTTCGGCCCACTGAATCCACGCCGACCAGCAATCATCCTGTACACTAGCGCTATCCTACGCACTAGGAGCAATATACAATTTTTTACCAAAGCCAATGAACCTGCAAACCTGTACATCTTTGGAGCGTGGGGGGAAACCGGAGCTCCTGGAGAAAACCCACGCAATCGCAGGGAAAATGTACAAACTCCGTACCGACAGCAACCGTAGTCAGGATCGAACCTGGGTCTCTGCCACTGTAAGGCAGCAAGTCTACCGCTGCACCACCATGCTGCCAGAATAAAACTTGTAATCAGGGCTCTATTTACCAAAGATCGTATAACGAGCCAGATGGTCCACTAGTCGAAAAAGACGTAGTACGGTCATGGGCAGATTCATGGGTAATTTAAGGCCCCATTTCCGTAACCAGCTTCCGTCTCTGCACCAAAGATCCGATAGGATAATAGTGCGGAGACGGAGGTCGGTTATGGAACATCCTCGTAAAAATAAAAGTTATTTGGTAAAAATCTTCTCATTTTCAGAATTTAAATTTATTAACACAAACTGTTCCCGCGCAACGTTGATTACACTGCGAGTCGGGTCGGGTCCGGTTACGGAAATGGATGAAAAAAAGGCCCACGTTCCGTTCCGTTGCATACTACACATCAGCCCATTGCATTTAGCAGGAGTGGTCTATCTTGCTCCGCTATAGGATCTTTGCTACTTACAATGGGAGCTGCCTTTATCAACCCCTTGTATCTGCATTGTAATCCTGTTCACACAGACTTCAAGCACTGAGTTGTTTTTCATGTACCTTGGCATCAATAGCAACAAAGGTTTCTGAGATTCATGTAAATAAGCTGCAATCAATTTGCAACACAGATGCACCACTCGAGCATGTGCTCCCACACGGGCAAATACCTTCTCAATTCCCCTGTCATTTATTTTCAAACAGATGTTTGTATTTCTCAATCTGTTCAAAGCAACATAAAGGTCTGTCAGCTTCTTGAGTGTCACCGTGAAGCCGGGCTAAAATAAGATGAAATGTGTAGGAAGGAACTGCAGGCGTGGTTTAAATTCAATATAGACACAGAAAGCTGGAGTAACTGAGCGGGTCAGACAGCATCTCTGGAAAGAAGGGATGGGTGGCGTTTCGGGTCGAGACTCTTCTTCAGACTGAGACTCAGGGGACAGGGAATCGAGAGATATAGACGGTGATGCAGAGAGAGATGTAGAACAAATGAATGAAAGATATGCAAAAAATATGCAACAATGATTAGGGAAACAGGCGATTGATAGCTGTGGGCGAGGTGAGAGCGTGTACAGACAATAAGACTCAACAAAACGACTTTGAAGCGGATATGCAAAACAATAACGATGATAAAAGGTTCTCTAACTTCAAATAACCCTTGCAACCCTCTCTCTCCATCCCTCCCTCACCCAGGTTGTGTAGCAACTTCAAAGGTGCCCTGTTGAGTCTCATTGTCTGCAAATTATTTTCACCCAGACCATAGCTAACAGTGGCCTGTTTCCTTTATCATCGTTACTTTTTTGCACATCCGTCATTCATGTGTTCTATACAGTAGCTCTCTATATCACCGTCTGTCTACATCTCACGATTCTCTTTCCCCTGACTCGCAGTCTGAAGAAGGGTCTCGACCCCAAACACCACCTATTCCTTTTCCCCCGTTACTCCTGCTTTTTGTGTCTATCTAAAGGCAGATAAAGCTGCTCCACATGATGTCTCATTCTATCGCCCCAATGCAGTCAAGTTAAAAAAAAAAAGTTTTACGTGTGGACAGGAACTGCAGATGATGGTTTACACCGGAGATCAACGCAAAGTGCTGGAGTAACTCAGCTGCTCAGGCAACATCTCTGGAGAAAAACGGATGGGTGACATTTTGGGTCTGACCAAGGGTCCTGACACGAAACGTCACCCATCCATTTTATCCAGAGATGCTGTATGGCGTGCAGAGTTCCTCCAGCACTTTGTGTCTATCATCTGTTATTTTACACAGATTTGGTGAGCTGCCCAGACCTGCAGCCAGCCATACAAAGCAACAACGGTGGTGCAGCGATAGAGTTGCTGCCTTACAGCTCCAGAGACCCAGGGTTCGATCCTGACTACCGATGCTGTCTGTGCAGAGTTTTTACGTTCTCCCTGTGACCTGTGTGTATTTTCACCGAGATCTTCGGTTTACTCACACAATCCAAAACATACAGGTTTGGAGGTTAAATAGTAAGATTGGGGGTTTTCTGCGTGTGCTCCGGTTTCCTCCCACACTCCAAAGATGTACTACAGGTTTGTAGGTTAATTGGTTTTGTGGAAAATGTAACTCGTCCCTGTAGTGTGTAGGGTAGCGCAAGTGTACGGGGTGATCGCTGGCCGGTGAACATTCGGTGGGCTGAAGGGCCTGTTTCTGCACTGCTGGCCGGTGAACATTCGGTGGGCTGAAGGGCCTGTTTCTGCCCTGTTCCTTTATAGTCTGCAGTCTGGTAAAGTGAAATAAAGTGAATTTAAACGCTGCAGATGACAAAAGACTTTGATTTGTACAAAACACCAATAGTCAATAGACAATAGGTGCAGGAGTAGGCCATTCAGCCCTACAAGCCAGCACCACCATTCCCGTGATCATGGCTGATCACCCCCAATCACTACCCTGTTCCTGCCTTCTCCCCATATCCCCTGACTCCGCTTCCTTCAAGAGCTCTATCCAACTTGTACAACGTGAAGGGTAGTAACCACAGCATTGACCCTTGCGGAAATCCGCTGGTTACTGGCAGCCAGCCAGAAAAAGCCCCCTTTATTGCCACACTTTGACTTTTATCATCCAGCCAACCTGCTATCCATGCTAGTCTCTGCCCTTTGATACCATGGGCTCTCATCTTCCTTAGCAGCCTCACGTGTGGCATCTTTTCAAAGGCTTTCTGAAAATCTAGGTAAAGAACATCAAGAGACACTCCTTGGTCTGTCCTACTATTTACTTCTTCAAAGAATTCCGGCAGATTGATCAGGCAAGATCTCCCCTTCACAAAATCAAGCTGACTTAGACGTTTTGATGAACGTCTAAGTTCTCCATAACCTCATCCTTTATAATGGACTCCAAAATCTTGCCAGCCACTGAAGTCAGGCTAGCTGGCCCTATTGTACCCACTATTCTGCTTTGCTCAAGTCAAGTCAAGTCAAGGGTTACACAAAAAGCTGGAGAAACTCAGCGTGTGCAGCAGCGTCTAAGGAGCGAAGGAGATAGGCAACATTTCGGGTCGAGACAAGTCAAGTTTATTCGTCACATACACACACGAGATGTGCAGTGAAATGAAAAGTTGCAATGCTCGCGGATTGTGCAAAAAAACCACAAAACAGAATGGAACAGAATCACAATTTCACAAACTACATATTTGTGGGAGACAAAAAAAGGAAAAACAGCAATTTTAAAAAGACACCACACAACAGTAGAATGGTCCAGTAACGTTAGTCCCTGGTGAGATAGGAGTTTACAGTCCTAATGGCCTCTGGGAAGAAATTCCTTCTCATCCTCTCCATTCTCACAGCATGGCAACGGAGGTGTTTGCCTGACCGTAGCAGCTGGAACAGTCCGTTGCTGGGGTGGAAGGGGTCCCCCATGATCTTGTTGGCTCTGGAGTTGCACCTTCTGATGTCTAGTTCCTGCAGGGGGGCGAGTGTAGATGGAGGGGGCTCCCTTCTGGTACAGCGGGGTATATTGGCATGGGCTGGGTCAGCAACTTGGATGCCCAGGAAACTACAGAGGGTGGTGAGCATTGTAAAATCCATCACAGGTGCTGACCAGCGACGGGATCTATCTGAGGTGCTGCCTGAATATCAGCGATGACCAATGCCACTCTGACCACAAAGTGTTCCCGCTGCCTGTATATTCTTCAGGAAGAAGATACAGGTGCCTGAAAACTGTGACCACCAGATTCAAGAACAGCTTCTTCCCAGCAATCTCAGACTGTTAAACACAGCACGGCACTATCCTCAGCAACTATGATCTTCTGTGGACGGTGTCTCTAGTTGCACGATGGACTTCAGTGCCTGCACCACTAGGGTTAGCTGGTATCACTATTATTAATTGTATTTTATTTCTGGTTTCATGTTTATTCATGCGTTATTATTTCAGTTTAGTTTAGTTCAAGTTCATGTTCAAGTTCAAGTGAGTTTATTGTCACGTGTCCCTGATAGGACAATGAAATTCTTGCTTTGCATGAAGTTTAGCGATTCAGAGCAGAAACAGGCCCTTCAGCCCACCGAGTCCGCACCGACCAGCAATCCCCGCACATCCCACACACACCAGGGACAATTTCTACATCTATACCAAGCCAATTAACCCATAAACCTGTACGTCTTTGGCGTGTGGGAGGAAACCAAAGTTCTCGGTGAAACCCCCCGCAGGTCACGGGGAGAACGTACAAACTCCGCTCAGACAAGCACCCAAGGGGTGTTTAGGGAGGGTGGGTGCTTGTCTGAGCGGAGGGTTTGGGTTATTTTGTTCATATTAGTATTATTATTATTATTTATAAAAAACAAAATGGAGGAAAATGTAATGCCATACATCAGATTGAATTGAATTGAATTGAATTGAATACCTTTATTGCCATTCAGACCTTTCGGTCTGAACGAAATTTCGTGCCTGCAGTCATACATATATAAAAATAACAATACAATACCATACAATAAACACAAAATTAACATCTACCACAGTGAGTTCACCAAACACCTCCTCACTGTGGTGGAAGGCAAAAGTCTTAGGGTCTCTGTCTTTTCTCCCCTCCTTATTCTCCCTCTGCGCTGAGGGGATCCAGGCCACCACCACCGCTGACGCCGGAACGCCGGAACACCGCCACACGTCCCGCCGCCGGAACGTCGCTGGAGCACCGCAGCTCCCGAAAGCCAGGCCGCCGCTGGAGCACCGCAGCTCCCGAAACCCAGGCCGCCGCTGGAGCACCGCAGCTCCCGAAACCCAGGCCGCCGCTGGAGCACCGCAGCTCAGAGGGAGCCAGGCCGCCGCTGGAGCACCACAGCTCAGAGGGAGCCAGGCCGCCGCCGGAGCACCGCAGCTCCCGAAACCCAGGCCACCGCTGGAGCACCGTAGCTCCCGAAACCCAGGCCGCCGCTGGAGCACCGTAGCTCCCGAAACCCAGGCCGCCGCTGGAGCACCGCAGCTCCCGACACCCAGGCCGCCGCTGGAGCACCGCAGCTCCCGACACCCAAGCCGCCGCTGGAGCACCGCAGCTCAGAGGGAGCCAGGCCGCCGCTGGAGCACCACAGCTCAGAGGGAGCCAGGCCGCCGCCGGAGCACCGCAGCTCCCGAAACCCAGGCCACCGCTGGAGCACCGTAGCTCCCGAAACCCAGGCCGCCGCTGGAGCACCGCAGCTCCCGACACCCAGGCCGCCGCTGGAGCACCGCAGCTCCCGACACCCAAGCCGCCGCTGGAGCACCGCAGCTCAGAGGGAGCCAGGCCGCCACTGGAGCACCGCTGGAGCACCGCAGCTCCCGACGCCCAGGCCGCCGCTGGAGCACCGCAGCTCCCGAAGCCCAGGCCGCCGCCGGAAGCCAGGTCGCCGCTGAAGCTCTGAAGGCCGTGCCGCCGCCGCTGGAAGCTGGAAGGCCGTCACCAGGGCCTCAGCACAGACGGAGACGGTGTCGGGGGACACGACAGGAAAAGTCGCATCCCCCCGAAGGGAGAGACTAAAACCTCGTTTCTCCCACCCTCCCCCCCCCCCCCACACACACATACACAACCCGACAAACCAAAAATAAACACCAAAAACAGGGACTAGGACAAAAATAAAATAAAAGACAGACGGACTGCAGGTGAGCCGCAGCTGACAAGTAGCGCCGCCACTCCGAACCTCAGATGTACTGTGAATTTTTTTTTTTTCCATCCAATAAAAAATTATTAATTATTTTTTTAAAAAGCACCCGTCGTCGGGATCGAACCCGGGTCTCTGACGGTGTAAGCCCTGTAAGGCAGCAACTCTACCGCTGCGCCACCGTGCCGCCCTTATGTTTACATTATTTTGGCTTGACACTGTTATGGTTAATTGGGGCAACAGTACTTTTTTGTAACACGTATCTAAGTGCAGTGAAATTACTTTTTTTGCATTCAGTTCAGTGACAACCTTACATCAGGCACAATCATACCAAGTATAAGAGTGTAAGATAGTGGACCACCGTGAGTCTGTACATGCAAGTCACCACGTTTCAGGTGCCATCTTCTACCCTTCAAGTTCGATATTTTTCTTAAAGATAATGTTGGAGTCTTAACCCATTGTCCTGGCGGCAGCACTGGGTCAGAGTTGAAGGGTTGGCCTGGCCTGGCGATGTGTCGAGGTCCTCCACCGCTGCTCCGCTGCTCTATACCACTGCAGGCCGTGTCCGATCCCCGAGCTCGGCCACTCGGAGTGGAACCAGATCTAATGGAGCCCCAGGCTGCTGCAAGGCCTCCAGCGGCCCACTTCACTGATGACCAGCAGTTAATGACTCTCATGTCAATTCAAAATGTCTTCAAATATGTCTCATATTTAGCTTGGGCAGCGGTATGAACATTGACTTATCTAACTTCAATTACCCCTTGCTTTCCCTCTCTCTCCATCCCTCCCTCGTCCTAATTCTACGACCAGTCTGACTGTCTTCCTGATTAAAATTTACATTGTCACCTTCCCCGAGCTAACAATCTATTCTACAGTTTCCATGGACTTCACCCCCTTCAATCTTTCGTTCTCACACCTTATTATAGAAACATAGAAAAATAGCCCATCCGGCCCTTTCGTGCCTGCAACGCCATTCAATGTGATCATGGCTGATCATCCAACTCAGTATCTCGTACCTGCCTTCTCTCCATACCCCCTGATCCCTTTAGCCACAAGGGCCACATCTAACGCCCTCTTCCATATCCTTGTTTCCCTCTCCCCGGACTTTCAGTCTGAAGAAGAGTCTCTACCCGAAACATCACCCATTCCTTCTCTCCAGAGATGCTGTCTGTCCCGCTGAGTTACTCCAGCATTTTGTTTCCATCTTCGGTGTAAACCAGCATCAGTAGTTCCTTCCTACACGTCTTCTCATTTCTGCCTTAATTTCCAGGTGCTGGAAGCTTCTGATCCAGCCTAAATAATCTATTGATTTATTATATTATAGATTGGTACCTGCAATATCTGTGTGTAATTGCACTTACGGGCCTGTTAAACTGCAGCAAGTAAGAATGTCATGATATCCGGGTATCCGGTGGGCGGCGCGACTCTTGTCGCAGCGGCCCCTGCAGTCCGTCTGTCCTTTTTTATTTTTTGTCTCGTTTTGAGTGTTGTTATAGTGTTTTTTTTTAGCTGGGTATGTGTGAGGGGTGGGGGAAACCTTTAAAATCTTTTCCCTGTACGGAGGAGCCGACCTTTTCTCTGTCGGGTCTCCGTTGCCGTTGGGGCCTAGCACCGTGGAGCGGACCTGGGGCTCCAGTCGCGGAGCTGCGAGCTACTCACCAACATGGATCTGGCCGAGTTCGGAACGGGAGGAGCTGTGGTGGCGCGCTGCTGCTGCCCGATCCCGGAGATTCGGAGGCTCCAGCTGCAGGCCGGTGGACGGTGACATCAGGAGCTCGCGGGTCCCTGGTGGGAGACCGCTTTTCGTAGCTCCCGCAACGGCAACTTCTCCAGCCCGAGATGTGGGGTTGAAAATGACCTGGAGCGGGGCCTGACATCGCCCGGCGCGGCTTTAATGGCCGCAGGACTTGCTAGGGCCCGCTGGGGGCTCCAACATCAAGACCCGGAGTGGGGCCTTACATCGCCCGGCGCGGCCTTAACTGCCGCAGGACTTATTTACCATCGCCCGCCGGGGGCTTTGACTGACATCGGGAGGATAATGGGGAGTGCAGGGGAGAGATAAGACTTTGCCTTCCATCACAGTGAGGAGGAGATTCACTGTGATGGATATTTGTGTAAATTGTGTTGTGTCTTGGTTCTTTCTTGTTTGTATGACTGCAGAAACTAAATTTCGTTTGAGCCTCAATGAGGTTCAAATCACAATAAACGGTATTGTATTGTATATGACATGGTGTGGAATGACCATCGATGTTCAGGAAGGCTGGCTCCTGGAGGGGAAGTTCCTCAAACTGCGGAGCATCCTGGACAATACAGCTCACCCCCTCCATGACATACAGGGCAACCTGAGGAGCACCTTCAGCAACAGACTGGTTCCACCAAGATGCAGCACAGAACGCCACAGGAGATCCTTCTTCCCTGTGGCTATCAAACTGTACAACTCCTCCCCTTAAGTTGGGGGGTAGACTGAGACTGATTCCCCCATGCCCCCCCACCACCACCACCAACGCTCAGTCCATTGCTCATCCCCAATCCTTTCGACCTGTATCTTTAATTTAATTTTTCATGTGTTTTATGACTGTTGGCAGATCAATTTCCCTCCTAGTGTAAATAAAGTTCGATCGTATTGTATATGCGGCAATCAAACACACTTTATTTTAGTTTACTTTAGTTTAAGTTTTGTTTAATTTAGAGATACGGTGCGGAAACAGGCCCTTCGGCCCACCGAGCCCGTGCCGACCAGCAATCCCCGCACACTATCTAGGGACAATTTACAATTTTACCAAACCAATTGGCCTACAAACCTGAATGTCTTTGGCGTGTGGGATGAAACCGAAGCTCCCAGGGAAAACCGCGCAGGTCCCGAGGAGAACCTACAAACTCCGTACTGAGAGCACCCGTAGTCAGGATCGAACTGGTGCTGCAATGCCACCGTTATCTCTTATCTCCCATCTTTATTGTTTCTATCTCAGCAACAGATCACCATGGTCCACCATTTCCACTATCATAGACTAGTCTTTCTAATTGAGTTCACACCAACTAATTTTGTTTGCGCCTATATACGCACACAAGATAGGCACAGAATACTGGAGTAACTCAGCAGGACAGACAGTATCTCTGAAGAGAAGGAATGGTTGATATTTCTAATCAAGACGTCTGAAGAATGGTCTTGACCCGAAACATTCCTTCTCTCCAGAGATACTGCCTATCCCGCTGAGTTACTCCAGCTTTTCACGTCTATCTTTTGGTCCAAATGCATCTCCCAAGGCTGTTATCAGTCTGATGCAATCTGGTCACTTTAATGGCTCCAGCCTGCATTGCCATTGTGTAATCACAGCTTACAACTCCTGGCAAGTGGCTTGTTAAGGCTCTACTGCCTTGGAGGGACCATCATTCATTACCCTCATTACCCTGGTATCCCAGGGACGATGTTGGTCTTGTTAGTCCCACTGCGGCGTCCTTAAATCAAAGGAGTGTTGAAAGTGTTCAGATGCAGTTGGCTCCTGACTGTCTGATTGCTGTGTATCAAAGGCGCAGGCTTTAACCTTGAACTTGCTTGTCGAATAAAGCATCAACCCCTTACGCGAAAGATAGTGAAAATCCTCCTGGGCATTAAAACAACATCCAATGTCTTTGAAGGATGTACCTTTCATGGCCGACAATGGGGAGATTCAACACAGGACTAACAGATTGGTTAATGTCACTGTTACACTCACAAACAGGAAACCTGAAAGAAATGCTTACTATATTTCTGGAGAAATGTCCTTTTCAAGCCTCTGGCTCTTGGTTCTGCTACAGAGTTTGCCTAAGCCTCCATCATGCTGTGACTTATTGTTCAAGATGTGATTTTTCATGTGTGACCTCTGATGTGTTGTGGAGCAAAGAATTACTCACTGAGACTGATCTTGGGCAGAACAGTCATAGAGTGATACAGCATGGAAACAGGCCTTTCAGCCCAACTTGCCCACACCGACCAACATGTCCCAGCTACACTGGTTCCACCTGCCTGTGTTTGGTCCATATCCCTCAAAACCTGTCCTATCCGTGTACCTGTCCAACTGCTTCTTAAACGTTGGGATAGTCCCAGCGTCAACTACCTCCTCTGGTAGCTCATTTCGTACACCCACCACCCTTTGTGTGAAAACGTTATCCCTCAGATTCCCATTAAATCTTTTCTCCTTCACCTTAAACCTATGTCCTCTGGTCCTCGATTCCCCTCCTCTGGGCAAGAGTGTCTGTGCATCTATTCCCCTCATGATTTTATACACCTCTATAAGATCACCCCTCACCTCCTGCGCTCCAAGGAATAGAGACCCAGCCGACTCAACCTCTCCCGATAGCTCAGACTCTCGGGTCCTGGCAACATCCTTGTACATCTTCTCTATACCCTTTCCAGCTTGACAACATCTTTCCTGTAACATGGTGCCCAAAACTGAACACAATACTTTAAATTCACCCTCACCAACGTCTTATACAACTTCAACATGATCTTGCATCTTCTATACTCAATATTCTGACTGATGAAGGTCACTGTGCCAAAAGACCTTTGAACAACCTAGCTACTTGCGTCTCCATGTTCAAGGATCCATGCACCTGTACTCCTAGATTCCTCTGCTCTCCCAAAGTCCTACCATTCACTGTGTAGGTCCTGCCCTTGTTCGACATGCCAAAACACCTCACACTTCTGTGTATTAAATTCCATCAACCATTCCTCAGCCCACCTGGCCAATCGATCAAGATCCTGCTGCGTTTTTTCACGACCATCTTCACTATCTGCAAAACCACCCACTTTTGTATCATCTGAAAACTTGCTAATCTTGCCGTGTGCATTATCATAATGATAATTGATGTAGATGGCAAACAGTAACAGGCCCAGCACCAAGCCCTGAGGCACACCGCCAGTCACAGGCCTCCGGTCCGTGAAGGAACCTTCCACCATCACCCACTCCATCCTTCCTTGAAGCTAATGTTCAATCCCTTCAGTTATCTCTCCTTGGACCCCATGCGATCTAAAGATGTATTTGTTCAGTGTTGCACCTGCAGGTTTTAGAAGGTCCATTCACCAGTTGTCTACCCACTTAACAGCCTGGTCGAGTCTATGGTCGTGTGATCAAGTGCAATGATGTACAGGTACAGTAAAATTCTTGCATGTAGCAGCATCACAGACTCATTGACTCAGACAACATACAAATCATAAATTATACCTAACTTTGACATTATACAAGCCAGTGAAAGGAAAAGGAATGTGCAAAAACATATATTGGTGGTCCCCACCTCTCTTTCACCTTGCTCCCCCCATTATGACCAGTCTGAAGATTAAGATGCACGGCACTAACAGTGGCAATGGATTCCAGGTTGGTTTACTGTTAGAAGACAGAGGGTTTTGGTGGAAGAACAATATTCAGGCTGAAAGTCTGTGAGCAGCAGATGAAGTGGGAGGAAGTGCAAGTGAAATCAGGTAGGTTGAGGCGACCTCATCTACTGCAACCTCCAACCTCATCAACTGTGTCCGCTGTTCCAGGTGTCGACTCCTGCATATTGATGAGACCAAGTGCAGACTTGCCGATCATTTTGTTGAACCACTCTGCACAGTCTGCCTAAGCCTGCCTGATCTCCTGGTTGATAGACACTTCAACTCCCCCTCCCATTCCCACACTGACCTTTCTGGCCTGGGCCTCCTCCAGTGTCAGAGTGAGGCCCAGTGCAAATTTGAGGAACAGCACTATCTTACAACCCAGCGGTATGAATATTGACTTCGCTAACTTCAAGTAACCCTTGCCTTCCCTCTCTCTCCATCCCTCTCCATTCCTAGTTCTCCGACCAGTCTGACTATTCCCCTGATTACATTTTATCTCTGTTTGGTTTGTTGTCACCTTCTCCCAGCTAACAATGATCTATTAACATAGAAAACAGGTGCAGGAGGAGGCCATTCGGCCCTTCGAGCCAGCACCACCATTCATTGTGATCATGGCTGATCGTTCACAATCAGTAACCCGTGCCTGCCTTCTCCCCACATCCCTTGACTCCACTAGCCCCTACAGCTCTATCTAACTCATTCATCCAGTGACTTGGCCTCCACTGCCCTCTGTGGCAGGGAATTCCACAAATTCACAACTCTCTGGGTGAAAATGACTTTTCTCATTTCAGTTTTAAATGGCCTCCCCTTTATTCTTAGACTGTGGCCCCTGGTTCTGGACTCCCCCAACATTGGGACCATTTTTCCTGCATCTAGCTTGTCCAGTCCTTTTATAATTTTATATGTTTATTATATTGTACATTTTCTTTGAGCCCCATCTGTTTTAGTCTCATTTTCACACCTTACACTTCCTTATCTCTGTTCCTCATTCTCCCCTGACTCAAAGTTTGCAGAAGGGTCTCGACCCGAAACATCACCCATTCCTTCTATCCAGAGATGCTGCCTGTCCCGCTGAGTTACTCCAGCATTTTGTGTCTATCTTCAGATGAGGAATCTTGGATAGGCAGATGGTTGGACAAAAGCCAGAGATAAAAAAGACAAAAGGAGATGAGTGGAAGGTTCAAATATGAAACCAAAGCGAGGGTTAAGGTTCAGATGTAGCTGTATTATTGTCATGAGTACTAAGGGAAGGTGAAAAGCATGATATCCATTCAAACCAGATAATATTATACATAAATACAATCACATCAAACTCAAGAACAATAAGTAGAGCAAAGGGGAAGATACAGTTTATAGTCCTCAACATCGTAGTGCTACAGTTCCAGAGACAAAGTTCAATGTCCATGGGATGGAGGTGAATCGGCCGGCACTAGCTTATGGAAGGACCGTTCAGGAGCCGGATAACAGAGGAGAAGACTCCATGCCACGTGCTTTCAAGCTTTTGTATCTGCTGCCTGATGGCAGCGGGGAGGAGAATGAATGAGCCGATACAGGTGGAAGGGGATGTGGGGGGGGGGAGAGGAAAAAGGGGGTGAGAAGTGGGTGCATATCCAGATGAGGCACACGCGCAGTCAGTCACAGCAAGAGTGGACAAAAGCCTTTCACTGTACCTCGGTCTACGTGACAATAAACAAAACTATCAAAACTATCAAAACAATATTGGATAGGTGTATGAACGGGAAGGGAATGGAGGGGTATGGTCTGAGTGCAGGTAGATGGGACTAGGGGTAAATAAATGGTCGGCACGGACTGGAAGGGCCGAGAGGGCCTGTTTCCGTGCTGTAATTGTTATATGGTTATATGGTTATATGATATTCAGCCCCTCATGCCAGCTTCAACGTTCACTAACTTCATAAAGCAGCTGTTCTATCTCACCACCTCTTTCCTGCTCTAACCCCATATTTCTTGATTCTCTTGAATTCTTCATTGCTTCATAAGTTCCAGGAGCAAAATTAGGCCATTTGGCCCACGGTGTACTCCGCCATTCTATCATGGCTGATCTATCTCATCCCCATATCTCCATTCTGTTGCCGTCTCCCCATATCCCCTGACACCCATACTAATCAAGAAACAGTCCATCTCTGCCTTAAAAATATCCATTGACTTGGCCTCCACATCCATCTGTGGCAATGAATCTAAAATATTTTGTTTTCTGTCCCAGCCATACACAATGAGTGCTCTTGCATTTCTCTCATAGGAAGCAACTTTCAAAGATTAATCAGCTTCTGGAGCAAGATGTTTATTCTTATGTCCTGAGTCGGTGACTGTAATCCCTGTCCCACTTAGGAAACCTGAACGGAAACCTCTGGTGACCTTGCGCCCCACCCAAAAAAAAATCAAAGTCGAGTGACCTGCAACCTCCTGCCACCTCCCACGCATTGTTGAAAACCTTCCTCAACTATGAAGAAAACCTCCTTCAACCGACAGCAACCTCCTTCGACCAATTTGAAAACTGGCTTTGTTAAATTGGTCCACGATTGAATAACACCCCCTTCAACCTCATACAACCAAAGTGAAAACCAGTAATGACCAGCGTCAACTGGTTACAGCTCAGCTGATCACGTGATGAAATGATGTCATGACTGGGGTTTTTTTCTTACGATAAAAGCCTCCCAGGTTTTTTTTTAAATCATTCTGAACTGTGAGAGTAGGAAAGTAACAAGTTAGGTGGATGTTGCTAAAAGTACATTACTGCTGGCAACAGCAGCCCTTTAGCTTCTGTCATGCAAGGCTACCTCCTCCTGTGGCATGTCGTTCTGTCACCTCCTCCTGGGTGTGCAACATATGCACGGCAGGCTTTTTGGAGGGTTGTGCCCTATCCCTGGGAGTCTGCCTCTTGGGAGCCATCACTTCGACAACTTTCCTCTGCTAAAAAAGAACTCTGCAACTATGATTGAGCGCGCCCAGGAGTGACAGAGGTCACATGCTTATGTTAATATTAACCTTTTCTTCACCCGGGAGGTCTTACCTTTTTAAAAACAGCAAACCGATTTTTAAAACAGCAACCTATTTTTAGTCGAGGCCGGTTATGATTTTGTTGAAATAATCGAAAGAACATAGAGGATGCCTCGATTATGCGGAAACCACTTTCGACCATTTCGGGGGAGGGACCAAAACCTCCGGGAACCTCTGGGAAACTCAGGTTTCCTAAATGGGCCAGGGGCATAAGAATTTCATTGTTCCATTGTCAGCGCCGGAGACCCAGGTTCGATCCTGACCACGGGTGCTGTCTGTACAGGGTCCGTACGTTCTCCCCCTGACCGCGTGCGTTTTCTCTGAGATCTTCGATTTCCTCCCACACGTTTGTAGGTTAATTGACTTGGTATAAAGTTTAAATTGTCCCAAGTGTGTGTAGGGTAGCGTTAATGTACGGGGATCACTGGTCGGTGTGGACTTGGTGGGCTGAAGGGCCTGTTTCCATGCTGTATCTCTAAACTAAACTAAACAATAAACTAAATCAAATCAATTCAACCATCCATGAAATCAAGCGTGTGAACCTCTGCCACACTCTATTGCGGTTATATTCTTCCATTGAAGATCTACACAGAATGTGCACTGCTTCTCCAAGGTCCAATATAATTAGACCGAGATATTCTTGGCCTAATTATTCTTGGACATAGATTCCCTTGCAATAAAGACCAACATATTGTCTTTAAAAAGACGTGCAGATGCCGGTTTACAAAAAAAGGTCACAAAGTGCTGGAGTAACTCAGCAGGTCAGCCAGCATCTCTGGAGAACATGGATAGATGACGTTTCAGAATGGGACCCTTCTTTGGTCTCAACTCAAAATGTCACCTATCCACGTTCTCCAGAGATGCCGCCTGAGTTACTCCAGCACTTTGTGTCCTTTTTTTGTAAACTAGCGTCTGCTCCATGTTTGAAAGCATTTAGCGGTGCCGTTACAATAGCTGGAAATGGAGGAACAGTCACGGTCTTGTCAGCAACATCCATATCCCATGGACACACAAGCAGCTGCAGATGGTTGAATCTTGTACAAAACACCAAGTGCTGGAGGAACCCAAAGGGTCAGAAAGCATCTGTGGAGGGAGGAGAGAAACAACGTTTTGGTTTAGGACCCTTCTAAGGGTCCCGACCCAAAATGGCACCTGCTTTTCTCTCCAAAGATGCTTAGTTTCATTTAAAGATACAGCATGAAAACAGGCCCTTCAGCCCATTGAGCGCACACCGACCATTGATTAACCTAAACATTTCACACATCTTTGGAATGTGGGAGGAAACCGGAGCACCGGGAGGAAACCCATGTAGAGGGACAGAGGGAGAACGTGCAAACTCCACATGGACAGCACCCGAGGTCAGGATTGAACCCAGGTCTCTGCCACAGTGAGGCGGCAGCACTACCAGCAGCGCCACTGTGTCGCCGCTGCCGACTTTGCCAGATACTGCCAGACCCATTGAGTTCCTCCACTTAGTGTTTGGAGACATATCCTATGATTACAGCAAACATTTGGACACTAAGATGAGACTTGGGTGTGTTGGGGGAGAAATTCTTGATGATCATCTTCTAGAAGCTCAGTGTCATAAGTCCTGCTTGTGCAGCCATTCACTGAAGCATTGGATGAATGGTCTGCAGAAAGCTAGTGTTTCATTGTCCATAACAAAGATAGACACAAAAAGCTGGAGTAACTCAGCGGGTCAGGCAGCATCTCTGGAGAAAAGGAATGGGTGGCGTTGTGGATCGAGACCCTTCTTCAGACTGAGAGTCACGGGAAAGGGAATCATGAGATCAAGAGATCAAAAGAGTTTTATTGCCATGTGTCCCTGATAGGACAATGAAATTCTTGCTTTGCTTCAGCACAACAGAACATAGTAGGCACAAATCAAAAGATATAGACATTGATATAGAGAGATACAGAACAAATGAATGAAAGATATGCAGAAAACTAATGGCCCTGTCCCACAGTACAAGTTCATTCCAACAGCTCTCCCGAGTTTTAAAAAATTCGAACTCATGGTAAGCACGGAGAATGAACGTAGCGGGTACGTCGGAGCTCGGGGACGTCTCTTAGCGGCTCGTAACCCTAACGGCAGGTGCACGGGAAGACTCGCTAATGGCAGGTAAGCACGGGAAGACTCGTGAAGATTTTTCAACACGTTGAAAAATGTCCACGAGAGCCTCGAGTACCGACGAGCGGCCATTACCATAAATCTCCGAGTTCGAATCAGGGCAAACTCGGGAGAACTCTTGGAATGAACTCGTACCGTGGGGACAGGGCCTTAACATAGAAACATAGAAACATAGAAAATAGGTGCAGGAGTAGGCCATTCGGCCCTTCGAGCCTGCACCGCCATTCAATGTGATCATGGCTGATCATCCAACTCAGTATCCCGTACCTGCCTTCTCTCCATACACCCTGATCCCTTTAGCCACAAGTGCCACATCTAACGCCCTCTTAAATATAGCCAATGAACTGGCCTCAACTACCTTCTGTGGCAGAGAATTCCAGAGACTCACCACTCTCTGTGTAAAGAATGTTTTCCTCATTTCGGTCCTAAAGGAATTCCCCCTTATCCTTAGACTGTGACCCCTTGTTCTGGACTCCCCCAACATCGGGAACAATCTTCCAGCATCTAGCTTGTCCAACCCCTTAAGAATTTTGTAGGTTTCTATAAGATCCCCCCTCAATCTTCTAAATTCCATCGAGTACAAACCGAGTCTATCCAATCTTTCCTCATATGAAAATCCTGACATCCCAGGAATCAGTCTGGTAAACGATGATAAAGTACACAGGCCATTGTGAGCTCGGTGAAAACGAGTTACAGACAATGAGAATCAACAAGACCACTTTGAACCATATACAAAGTTAGACACAAAAAAGCTGGAGGAACTCAGCAGTTCAGACAGCCTCTCTGGAGAAAAGGAATAGGTGACGTTTCTGTTCGAGACTCTTCTCCAGTCAGGGGAAAGGGAAATTAAGAGAAATAGATGGTGATATGGAGAGAGATAGAAGAAATGAATTAAAGATATGCAAAAATATAATGATGATAAAGGAAGCCAGGATTGTACACACAGCCATTGAACAAGGCCCTCCAGGAAAGCGTGTAGGAAAGAACTGCTTATGCTGGTTTAAATCAAAGGTAGACACAAAATGCTGGAGTAACTCAGCGGGACAGGCAGCATCTTAGGAGGGAAGGAATTGGTCATGTTTCGGGTCAAGACACTTCTTCAGACTGTTCAGTCTCGAACTGAAAGAAGGGTCTCAAACCGAAACGCCACCCATTCCTTCCCTCCAGAGATGCTGCCTGTTCCGCTGAGTTACTCCGGCATTTAATGTCTACCTACAGGGAAGTTTATGTCTCTGGGATGGGAGAGAGCAGAACTGGATGGGGAAATAAGAGTTGATGTAAAAGTGTTCCTTTACATTAATTTTATTTCTCTCAACCACCTCGTTCTTTCTCAGTTGGGGCTTTCTTTTAGATGAAATGAGATTGAGATAAAAGTTGCCAGAACAGAAACATTAACGAGCATACATAGAAACATAGAAAATAGGTGCAGGAGTAGGCCATTCGGCCCTTCGAGCCTGCACCGCCATTCAATATGATCATGGCTGATCATCCAACTCAGTATCCTGTACCTGCCTTTTCTCCATACCCCCTGATACCTTTAGCCACAAGGGCCACATCTAACTCCTTCTTAATTATAGCCAATGATCTGGCCTCACCTACCTTTTGAGGCAGAGAATTCCAGAGACTCACCACTCTCCGTGTGAAAAATGTTTTCCTCATCTCGGTCCTAAAGGAATTCCCCCTAATCCTTAGACTGTGACCCCTTGTTCTGGACCTCCCCAACATCGGGAACAATCTTCCTGCATCTAGCCTGTCCAACCCCTTAAGAATTTTGTAAGTTTCTGTAAGATCCCCCCTCAATCTTCTAAATACTGGCAAGTACAAGCCGAGTCTATCCAGTCTTTCCTCATATGAAAGTCCTGACATCCCAGGAATCAGTCTGGTGAACCTTCTCTGTACTCCCTCTATGGCAAGAATGGCTTTCCTCAGATTTGGAGACCAAAACTGTACGCAATACTCCAGGTGTGGTCTCATCAAGACCCTGTACAACTGCAGTAGAACCTCCCTGCTCCTATACTCAAATCCTTTCGCTATGAATGCTAACATACCATTTGCTTTCTTTACTGCCTGCTGCACTTGCATGTCTACTTTCAATGACTGGTGTACCATGACACCCAGGTCTTGTTGCAACTCCCCTTTTCCCAATCTTTCACCATTCAGATAATTGTCTACCCTCCTGTTTTTGCCACCAAAGTGGATAACCTCACATTTATCCACATTATACTGCATCTGCCATGCATTTGCCCACTCACCCAGCCTATCCAAGTCACCTTGCAGCCTTCTAGCATCCTCCTCACACCTTACACTACCCCCTAGCTTAGTGTCATCCGCAAACTTGGAGATGTTGCATTCAATTTCCTCGTCCAAATCATTAATATATATTGTAAATAGCTGGGGTCCCAGCACTGAGCCTTGCAGTACCCCACTAGTCACTGCCTGCCATTCTGAAAAGGACCTGTTTACTCCTACCCTTTGCTTCCTGTCTGCCAGCCAGTTCTCTATCCACATCAACACTGAACCCCCAATACCATGTGCTTTAAATTTGTATACTAATCTCTTATGTGGGATCTTGTCGAAAGCCTTCTGAAAGTCTAGATATAACACATCCACTGGTTCTCCCTTATCCACTCTACTAGTTACATCCTCGAAAAATTCAATAAGATTCGTCAGACATGATTTACCTTTCGTAAATCCATGCTGACTTTGTCCAATGATTTCATCACTTTCCAAATGTGCTGCTATCCCATCTTTAATAACTGACTCTAGCAGTTTCCCCACTACCGATGTTAGACTAACTAGTCTATAATTCCCCGTTTTCTCTCTCCCTCCTTTTTTTAAAAGTGGGGTTACATTAGCTATCCTCCAATCCTCAGGAACTACTCCAGAATCTAAGGAGATTTGAAAAATTATCACTAAGCTCTGATGTTGTAGATATTTGGGGCCATGGATGGCACTATATCCAGAGGATCAAGGTAGCCCAACTCATTCACACTGATGGTGAAAGTATTTGATGAAATTAGATTTAGAAACATAGAAATATAGAAAATAGGTGCAGGAGGAGGCCATTTGGCCCTTCGAGCCAGCCATTCATTATGATCATGGCTGATCATCCCCAATCAATAACCCGTGCCTGTCTTCTCCCCATATCCCTTGATATATATCTTTTAAAATATAGTTTAGTTTACAGATACAGCGCGGAAACAGGCCCTTCAGCCATGAGGCCGTGCTGACCAACAATACCCCGCACATTAACACTACCTCATGCATAATAAGGACAATTTTTAACATTTATAACCAAGCCAATAATCAAGGTTATTGTCAGAAATCAGCATGATTATAAATTAGAAGAAGTATTGTCTGACACAGCAGCTTCACACACACCCGTGAGGCAATAGTTATTTCCTTTGTATGCAGGGCAGAATGTGGATAGAAAATACAACAATACAGTACAGGATCAGGCCCTTCGGCCCACAATGTCTGTGCTGAACATGATGCTGAGAGAATTGAAGGGGAATCTAAATTCTTCACGCTATTAGAGGCGGCACGGTGGCGCAGCGGTAGAGTTGCTGCCTTACAGCACTTGCAGCACCAGAAACCCGGGTTCGATCCCGACTACGGGTGCTTGTCTGTACATTCTCCCCATGACCATGTGGCTTTTATCCAAGATCTTCGGTTTCCTCCCACACTCCAAAGGCGTGCAGGTTTGTAGGTTAATTGGCTTGGTATAAATGTAACATTGTCCCTAGTGTGAGCGTTGGATAGTGTTAGTGTGCGGGGATCACTGGTTGGCACGGACTAAACTAAATATCTCAAAGTATCTCAAAACTAAACTAAATAATAAAAACATCAAGAGGAATAGTCTGAGGAATTGTGACACAGAATATATCAAGTAAAGTTGGCTATCAAAAAGAGTTGGGTTAAGAGTTGGTATTAATGCAAATTTAGCTCTAAGCATTGACACCCAATTTTAAATGGTGTCAGTCAAGTTTTATGGCAATATGTACAAAGGCATCAAAAAGCAACATTTATGTTTCCAACAGTTTTTCATTCAAGATGTGTAGGAAGGAACTGCAGATGCTGGTTTACACTGCAGATAGGAGCAAAATGCTGGAGTAACTCAGCTGGTCAGGCAGCATCTCTGGAGAGACATTTTGGGTCGAGACCCTTCTTCAGACTGAGGGTCAGGGGAAAGGGAAACTAGAGATATGAAGAGGTTCTTTCAATCATTTAATATTTCATTCAAGGTCAGATATTGGTGATTATGG
This sequence comes from Raja brachyura, assembly GCA_963514005.1. The sequence goes on from OY740814.1 coordinate 27,426,654, forward strand.
GGAATTCTTGAGTGTAAAGGGAGACCACTGTGTTAGGCGCTCCTTTATTCATTTGAAGAGGCATTGAAAAGAAATTTTGCTTTAAACTGAAGTTGTACCTCGTACAAAGGAAAACTTGATAACTGATATTTTAAGCAGAGCATAAATTATACCTGTGTCATGTATTCCAGACATTTGTGTCTCTGATATTAATTTTTCAGCAGGGGAAAACAATGAAAATTAATATCACTTCAGCATTTCAAGTAGGCAGATAAAAGAGAAAAAGGCTCAGCATTTTGATCAATGCACTGTTTCTCCACTCCACTCTTGCCTTTTGGTATAATTGCAAATGCTTTTCAATTTCATTTTCACACAGATTGCGGTGGGTATATGGAAGTAGCCAAAAGTGCTGGAGAAACTCAGCGGGTGCAGCAGCATCTATGGAGCGAAGGAAACAGGCAACATTTTGGGCCAAAACCCTTCTTGAGACTAGGGTGGGGGGGTGGGGGTGACAAGAAAGGAGAAAGGGAAAGGAGGAGCCCGAGGGCTGAGGGAGAGCTGAGAAGGGGAGGAGACAGCCAGGGCTACCGGAAATTGGAGAGGTCAATGTTTATGCCGCTAGGGTAGTTGAGGCAGGTACTATAACAACATAGAAACATAGAAACATAGAAAATAGGTGCAGGAGGATGCCATTCGGCCCGTCGTGCCAGCGCCGCCATTCATTGTGATCATGGCTGATCGTTCCCAATCAATAACCCGTGCCTGCCTTCTCCCCATATCCCTTGATTCCATTAGCCCCTAGAACTCTATCTAACTCTGTCTTAAATCCATCCAGTGACTTGGCCTCCACTGCCCTCTGTGGCAGGGAATTCCACAAATTCACTACTCTCTGGGTAAAAACGTTTTTTTCACATCCTAGTCTTAAATGGCCTGCCCTTTATTCTAAGACTGTGGCCCCTGGTTCTGGACTCGCCCAACATTTAAAAGACATTTGGACAGAAAATACTAGAGTAACTCAGAGAGACAGGCAGCATCTCTGGAGAGAAGGAATGGGTGATGTTTTGGGTTGAGACCCTTCTTCAGAATTGGCCCAAAACGTCGTCCATTCCTTCTCTCCAGAGATGCTGTCTGTCCCGTTGAGTTACTCCAACCTTTTGTGCCTATCTTTGGTTTACTCCAGCATCTGCAATTCCTTCCTACACATTTGGACAGGTACATGGATAGGAAAGGTTTGGAGGGATATGGGCCAAACATCGACATGTGGGACTAGTGAAGATGGGCCATCTTGGTTGGCATTGGCAAGCTGGGCCGAAAGGCCTGTTTCCACACTGTATGTCTCTATGACTCTATTTGCACTTCTGAAATAGAGTGGAAATACAGAAGATAGACACACAAGAACACGTCCGAAGAAGGCTCTCGACCCGCAATGTCACTCATTACTTCTCTCCAGAGATGCTGCCAGTCCCGCTGAGTTACTCCAGCTTTTTGTGCCTATCCAAGATCAGAAAAGCATGCCACGTTTTCCAGAGTCTCGTTAAATGTCAATATCGGAGGACAACGTTGTGCAGGGGGGCAGGTTGATAGAGGACTTGTGCCTCGTGAAGGTTAATTACAAGGGCCATTTTCTCCCATGCGTCAATGATCAAATTGGCAACCATTTGGATCAAGGATGAGCCGAAAGTAGCTCTAAATGGATGGAATTTCTCAAACTGTTAGTTCAAATTAATGAAAAGGTTAGAGAAAACTAACAAAATCTCCAGACATTTATACTTGGAATTCTGTCAAAATCAATTTCACAGTAAGTAGCAGTAAGCAACAGCCATAACGCTGAGGTAAGCAGAAAGGATAAAGTACCTGTTGATGTTTAATTATTACGTTGAGTTATTGCTTTCAAGCCCTTGGCTGGACAAAAAAACATATCTTTTATGCCTATTAGTGGAATCCACAGCTATTACTTACAGCCAGAGGACAATGTAGAGCTAGGCCTGAATAATGATTTTACTTCGGAGTCACGTGAGTGACTACGTGAAGACCCCGCCAGCACGCATGCGCGACATATCATCGAACGCATTGCGGAAGCGACAGTCGAGAGGAGCGTCGCTCCTCCAGCGTAAGTTTAAAACTTACGGAAGGTAAGTCTCACGTAGTGGTGAGCGTGGCGACTCGGTGTTTTCTTGCTTTACAGAAAAAACCGCAAATGGAGTCGCGAAAATCGAAGAGAGCAGCGGCAAAATCCGCTGCTGTGGAAAGCAGCCAGCAGCGTGCCGCTACTGCAGAGCTGCAGGTGTTGCCGGCAGCTCCCGACTTCTCGCCGATAAGGACCGCAGGTGCACCGCGGTCGGGCGGCAAAACCACCCGGAAGTCGGACGGGGCCGTTGACTCAGCTGGGTCTGGACCCGAAGACACCCCGTTCGCTGATAGCGACGGCGGGAGTCTTTCCCGCATGGAGCGGATGGTGGAGCAGTCGCTCCAGCGTGACCTGCTTTTGCAGGGGCAGAGTCACAGTGGGTCTCCTCGCAGACCCACAGCAGAATCCTATCATGGACTGCCAAATGTCTCACCCTCTTCGCAGGGGAGCATTAGGGGTCAGAGCTGGGCTGACCCTGAAGAGGGGGCTATGGCTGAACAACCAGCAGTGTTGGGGGTGCCAGAAGAGTTATTGGGCATGGTGAACAGACATGCCGTTCCTACACAGAAAGGACTGCCTATTCACCCAAAGCTGGCAGCCAGCATAAACTATATGGCTACTAACCAGCTGCAGGAGCAAGCCATTAATACCACGGCTGAGAAGTATCTCACTCCTGAGAATTGCAACTCGCTCAATGTTCCTCAATGCTCAAGCAGTGAACAACCCGATATGGGGGAACATGAGCCCTACAAAAAGAGGCCAGGAGGTAAAGCTTCAGAGGATTCTGAAACTGTTGGCCGCTGGAATCACAGCAGTGACCAGGACTGCTGTTGGGGTTGAGTTACCGGAAGAATTGCAAGATGCTCTGGCGTTACTGTGTAATACACAGTTTGAAATCAACAGCTATAGGAAGAGCATCATAAAGCCTGCACTCAATCCCAAATTCGCGGGATTATGCAGGTCAGGTAACACGCAACCGCCAAATCTGCTGTTTGGGGACAACCTTCCGAAGCAGGTGAAAGACCTGGATGAGGAGGCCAAGGCTATATGCCTGATCAAGGTACCCAGTACCTCAAAATCCCATTGCCAGCAGCGGCAGCACCCCTACACATCCACCAGACAACGGTACTATGACAGATCATCTGGTGGTGAAAGCTCGAAGGACGGCCCACCTGCACAACGGTCTTTTTTAGACCATGGCCCAGCCCAGCCTTCCTGGAAAATGCGCCAACCCCACAACGCAGCAACACAGCAACCACAGCAGAGACAGAGCAGAGACAGCAGTGGCAGAGACCACAACACCGGCGATAACCATGGAGGTAGGTGGGTCTGGTTCCCTCAAAAACATTGCATGTTTAAATTCATCTAATGTTGGGGGACGGTTGCACTTGTTTCATCATGTGTGGTGCACTTTTACCTCTGATCCTTACATACTCGGAAGTATTCAGGGTTACAAAATTGAATTTATACACAAACTCCCTACCCCAGTTCAGCATTCGCCTAGCCGGACGTTCATACTTTCACAAAAAGAAAGAACAGCAGGCCATGCTGAACTATTAAGACTAAACAATAAAGGGGTAATTGAGAAGACTATCAGAGAATCTCAAGAGTTCGTATCAAATATATCTACAAAAAATAAAAGATATGGCGGTTGCCGCATCATTATAGATCTGACCGAACTAAATACTTCCGTTCAGTATGCCCATTTCAAGATGGACACATTTGTCACAGCTAAACAGCTAATATCTGAAAGGTACTACATGGCTTGCATTGATCTTAAAGATGCATACTATTCAGTACCTATACACAAGGATCATAGGAAATACCTAAAATTTATCTGGATGGGACAATTGTGGCAGTACAAAGGCTTACCCAATGGGTTGTCATCAGAACCCAGACTGTTTACAAAAATATTAAAACCAGCTCTAGCTTATTTAAGGAAACAAAACCATATTATTATGGCCTACCTTGATGATATCCTCATTGTCGGGGAGAATTTGGAGATGGCTACATTGGCAGTTTCAGCCACAAAACATCTTTTTCAAAAGCTGGCATTTATCATACATCCAGATAAATCAAAATTGGAACCCTCCACTACAATGGATTATTTGGGGTTTACTATTAATTCTGTGCTAATGTCTATCACCTTGCCACCTAACAAAGTGGTGGACCTGATAGAAGCATGCAGAAGCCTCACTGGCATCAGGGAACCATCCATACGGCAAGTAGCCAGAGTGATTGGGAAAATAGTGGCTGCATTTCCAGCAGCACAATTTGGGCCACTCCATTATCAAAATCTTCAAAGAGCAAAAATTTTAGCTCTCAAAAATCATGCAGGCCATTTTGATAGGCCTATGAAACTACCAGGGAAGGCAAAATCCGAATTAAATTGGTGGATAGAAAATGCTCAGTTTTGTTCTAACCCCATCACTATCATGAATCCCTTGGTTACATTACAAACTGATGCCAGTGCTAAAGGTTGGGGAGCAACTAATACCACCACAAGTTATGGAGGCAGATGGAGTGCACAAGAGCTAACCCTATTCAAAACATTAGGGATTAATTATTTAGAAATGCTGGGAGCATTTCATGGACTCAGGGCCTACTGTTCGGATATGCACCAGTTGCATGTCAGATTACAAATTGACAATACCACAGTGGTGGCCTATATTAATCATATGGGTGGAATAAAGTCGATATCATGTGATGAATTGGCTAATAATATCTGGCACTGGTGTCTGCAGAGGGAGATTTGGATCTCAGCCACTTACCTTCCAGGTAAGCTAAATACAGTGGCAGACACCAGATCTCGTAAATTCAACAACAACATAGAATGGATGTTGGATCGGAAAGTGTTTACAGATATTATAGAACGTTATGGGACACCAGATATCGACCTTTTTGCATCCAGACTAAATCACCAACTTCCAACATATGTTGCTTGGGAACCAGACCCAGGGGCAGTAGCGATGGACGCTTTCTCGCTACATTGGGGGGATTTGTTCTGCTATGCATTTCCCCCCTTCTGCCTCATCAGTCGGGTCTTGCAAAAAATAAGACAAGACTCCGTAACGGGTATTTTGGTTATTCCTGACTGGCCTACCCAACCATGGTTCCCAGCAGTACAGAAGATGGCCACAGAACCCTGCATCCGGATAAACAAACGACCTAGTTTGTTGGTACATCCCATTTCAGGGGATAGTCATCCATGTCATGACCACATGAATTTATTAATTTGCAGATTCTGAAAAGGCCATTTCTGGGATACGGACTCTCCAACAGAACGATCAATGCCATCTCAGCGTCGTGCAGGGAGTCGACCAGAAGACGGTACCTGACGTATGTCAGGAAATGGGAAGTGTTCTGTACCACGACGAACACTACCTATGAAACAGCCACCATCACGGAAGTACTGGAGTTTCTGGCTACCCTTCACTTCGATGAAGGATTAAGTTACAGTGCTATCAATTGTGCAAGGAGTGCTCTATCAAATTATCTGGGCAAAGGGAGTGATCATCTGGCAATAGGATCACACCCATTAGTGTCTAAACTAATGAGGGGAATATTTAACTCCAATCCCCCTAGGCCCAGATACAACCATACGTGGGACATCAGCATAGTCTTGACTATGTTACGAGGATGGACACCCATAACGGGGCTCACCTTGGACAAACTCACATACAAGATGGTAATGATTATGGCACTTGTAACAGCACAACGGGTCCAGTCCCTACACAAGTTCAGTATGGACGCCATGACTATCACCAATGGCAAGATACCTTTTCTCATACAGGGATTAAAACAAGACCGACCCGGTTCATCTGGCCAAAAATTAGAATTTCAGGCCTATCCTGCAGATACTCGACTCTGCATCATTACACTTATATTGCAATATATAAAAGTCACTAAGGGGCACGGAGAGAGCTTTACTTATAAGCCATAAACGGCCTCATCACAAAGTCACGGTGCAAACCATATCAAGATGGTTAAGGGTGGTGTTAGATGCAGCGGGGGTGGATACTAATGTTTTCAAATCTCACTCCACTAGGGCTGCATCTACATCGGCGGCTAGGATGTTGGAAGTTCCCATGGACCACATCCTGGCCACAGCGGGTTGGAGCAATGAAAAGACTTTCCAACGCTTCTATAATAAACCCGTGGCCATGATGAGGGATTACGTGCCCTCCGCTCCCAAAACCCTCTATTATAAAGTTCAACTGGTATGAAAGTTCTCTCTTATCTTACTATATTAGTCTACGTTGCTATCTGTGATTTCACACCACTGCTTTGAAGAATGTCGCGCATGCGTGCTGGCGGGGTCTTCACGTAATCCCTCATCGTAACTCCTCATAAAATAAAGATCAAACTTCAAACTGGTAAGTTCTCATTTAATCTTACTATTATATGGGCAAATAATTAGTCCCATTATCCCTGATGCTGGTTAGCAAGGACACAGCATTGTTCATAGTATTTAGTGGTCCAATTCATTCATTGTCCGGAACTTTGCTTCACTAAAGCTACGTGAGAGTCATAGTCACACAGCGCGGAAACAGGCCCATCAGCCCAACTTGCCCATGACAACCAAGATGCCCCATCTACACTCCTCCCACTTGCCTACATTTGGCCCATTTCCTTCTACACCTTTCCTATTCATGCACCTGCCCAAATGCCTTTTCAATGCTGCTGTTACCTGCTGTTATATGCTACCTGCCTCAACTACCTCCTCTGGCAGCTCGTTCCATACACCTAGGTGTGAAAAGATTGCCCCTCAGGTTCCTATTAAAACTTTCCCCTCTCACCTTAAACCCATGTCCTTTGATTCTTGATTCTCCTACTCTGGGTAAAAGACTATATTTCTGGGAGCATTTTATCTATTCCCCTCATGATTTTATACGCCTGTGTAAGATCACCCCTCATCCTTCTGCACACCAATGAATAATGTATTAACCTGCCCAACCACTCCCTGAAGCTTAAGGGCCTGTCCCACCAGCATGCAACTCTATGCGATTAGCGCGATCTAACGTGGTCGCTTGAGCTGTCCGGCGTCGCGGGGCCGGTCCCACTTCGATCACCATAGCCGTGCAGAATTGTGCGGAGTTCGTCCCGAGTTCGCCCTGACACCGCGTGGGGCTCCGAAAAACTGACTATGTCCAAATATTCCGCGCGGCAACGGCTTGTCGGCTCGCAGTCGCCTCGACGCATTACACACCGCCCCGACATCGTGCCTCTGTGAACCTATCTGTAGGTGCCTCCGTGACCCTCTATGTGTGTGGCTCCGTGGCGCTCTGTGTGTGTGTGCCTCTGTGCCCCTCTCTGTGTGCCCCTCTCTGTCCTGGCGAACTTACCTTAGACTTCGCTCCAAGTTCGCCTCACTTTGCGCCGCGTTGCGCCACTCACCAGACGTCCGCGCGGCCCCTACTGCCGGTTTGGTTGCGCTTGCCGCATGCAGGCGCATGCTGGTGGGAACGGCCCTGTACAGGGGATCACCCGACCTCCGCGCGGCCCCCGCTTCTAGTTTGATCGCGTTCTTCGCATAGAGTTGCATGCTGGTGGGACAGGCCCTTAAGGCCCTCGTGTTCTGGCAAATTCTTGGGGATTTCTACAGTCTTTCCAGCTTTACACGATCCTCCCTGTAAGAGGTTGACCAAAACTGAACACAACACTCCAAACGTGGCCTCACCAAGGACTTGTACAACTGTAACATAACATCCCAAATATCTACACAACATCCTGGCTGATGATGACCATTGCACCAAAAGCCTTCTTGCCCACCCTATCTACTTATGGTGGCAAGTTCAAGGAACTATGAACCTGCACTCCTAGATCCCTCTGCTCCACAACGCTCCCCAGGTCCTGCGCTGGTTGACTACCCTAAATGCAACACCTCTCACTTATCTGCATTAAAATCCATTCACCAAATCCTCAGCCCACTTGGTCAACTGGTCAAGATCCTGTTGTCATTTTTGATAACCATCTCCTCTATCTAGGATATCACCGACCTCAGTGTCATCAGCAAACGTACTAATCATGCCTAGTATATTCTTATCCAAATCGTTGATGTAAACCGCAAACAGCAACGGAGGATGCGATCTCACTGGCTCTCCATTCCGGACTGGACCACTTGGACAATAAAAACACTTACGTCAGGCTGTTGTTTATAGACTACAGCTCGGCATTCAAGACCATCTTCCCCTCAACAGCTGGTTACGCAGTTTGAATAAATATTTTTCCTTTTTAAATAAATAAATAAATAAATAAATAGATAGATATAGATGAGCTTTAAAAAGCTGGTTACCATGCTCACAGAACTGTTAGAATTGGCAGAAATACTTCCTCCTCATTAACAATCAAGCACTTCAAGGTGCATGCTTAGCCCCCTGCTCTACACACTCTATACTTATGACTGCGTAGACGGACACAGTGCGAACTCCATCTTCAAGTTCACCAACAACACCACCGTTGTTGGAAGAATTACAGATGGTGACGAATCGGAGTATAGAAGTGAGATCGACCGATTGACCAAATGGTGCCAGCACAACAACCTGCCTCTGAATATCAGTAAAACCAAAGAACTGATTGTGGACTTTGGAAGAGGTAGGTTGAAGACCCACGATCCTGTTTACATCAATGGGACGGTGGTGGAGAGAGTCAAAAACTTCAAAGTCCTGTGCATATTTCCGACAAACTTTCCTGGACCCACGCTGATGCAATTATAAATAAAGCACATCAACGCCTCTACTTCCTGAGACGATTACGGAGGTTTGGTATGTCAGAGAGGATTCTCTTCAACTTCTACAGGTGTACAGCATACTGACTGGTTGCATCGTGGCCTGGTTCAGCCATGAACCCCCAGGAGTGGAAAAGACTGCAAAACATAGTGAACACTGCCCAGTCCATCACCGGCTCTGACTTCCCCACTGTCGAAGGGATTTATCGGAGTCGCTGCCTCAAAAAGGCAAGCAGCCAGCACCATCAGAGACCCACACCAGCCTGGCCACACTTTCATTTCACCTTTGACATCGGGAGAAAGCACCAGGAGTCTGAAAACTGTAACGTCCAGGTTCAGGAACAGCTTCTTCCCTGCAGCCATCAGGCTATTAAACACAACAACCTCAAATAAGCTCTGAACTACAATAGACTAAAATTATTATTATTATTATTATTATTATTATTATTATTATTGCACTACTATTGTTTGTTTTTTGAGTATGTGTGTATGTGTATATATATATATATGTGTGTGTGTGTGTGTGTGTGTACTTGTGAGTATGTGTATATATACACACTGTACTTTTTTTTCTCTCGTTTATCATATTGTTTACGGTGTGCTATTTTTACATATTCTGTTGTGCTGCTGCAAGTAAGAATTTCATTGTTCTATCTGGGACATATGACAATGAAACACTTGATCTCTGAGGCACGCCTCTAGTCGCAGACCTTCAGCCCATAAAAGCAACCTTCCACCATCATCCTTTGCTTCCTTCCATGAAGCTAATTTATCCAGTCATAAACGCAAAATGCTGGAGTAAAGGGCCTGTCCCACTTTCACGACCTAATTCACGACCTCTGCCGAGTTTGCCCTTGACTCATACTCGCAGCATGCACGTCACGAGATCATAGGAGGTAGTTGGAGGTCGTAGGTAGGTCATAGGTAGGCCATGATGCTAGTCGTAGGTGCTTGCAGCATCAAGTAGATCGGGGCGTTTTTTCAACATGATGAAAAATGTCCACGAGTAAAAAAGGTTGTGAATTAGGTCATGAAAGTGAGGCCGTTAACTCAGTGGATCTGACAGCATCTCTGGAGAAAATGAATGGGTGCCATTTTGGGTGAAGATCCTTCTTCAGACTGCGAGTCATAGGAGAGGGAAACTAGATACATGAAAAGGTATCTATATTTATACTAGGGTGCACCCCTAAACCCTGTGACAACCCCTTCCCGCCAATACCCAGTCACGTGACCCTACCCCCGACTGCCGAGGGTTTGCATAGAGAGTGGCCTGCCCACCAGGTGGCGCCACATCATTGGAAGAACATGGACAGAGAACATAGAACCGGACAGCACTGGAACATGCTCTTTGGTCCCTGATATCTGTGCTGCACATGATACCGTCAATGTAATGTCTTTTGCCCGTGTGTGATCCACATCCCTCCATCTTCTGCATATCCGTGTGCCAATCTAGAAGTCTCTTAAATGCCACTTTGTATCTGCCTCCACCCCCACTCTGCCAGGCACTTCAGGCACCCACGGCTCTGCAGCCAGCAACACCATTCCTTCCAAATCCATCTCCAAATGGCTGCACTTTGGAACCCCTTCCTCCAGTGGATCCTCGCCTCTCTGGCCCAGGCCACAATCAGGGAGCAGAGATGACAGTTAACGTACAGTATTATCTGGTTTGTGTGGATAGCATGCAGAACAAAACCTTTCTCGGTGCCTAAACCTAAACCTCCGTTGGATTTATCATTTCCATTATGAAAGGCAGCACAATAGCGCAGTGGTAGAGCTGCTGCCTCACAGCGCCAGAGACCCGACTTCGATCCTGACCTCGGTCGGGTGCTGCCTGTGTGGAGTTTGCATGTTCTCCCTGTGACCGCGTGGGTTTTCTCCTGGTGCTTTGGTCTCCTCCCACATCCCCAAGACGTGCGGGTTTGTAGGTTAATTGGCTTCGGTAAAAGATCGTCCCTAGAGTGTAGGGAGTGGATGAGCAAGTGGGATAACATAGAAGTCGTGTGAATGGGTGACTGACGGTCGGTGTGGACTCGATGGGGCCTAAGGGCCTGCTTCCATATTGTATCTCTGAAACTAAAACAAAAACTAAAGTTTTCACTGAACAAAAATGTTATTTCTCACTCCACAGTTGTGCTGCATTTTTTGTTTCAATTTGGATTCTGACCGTTGTAATTTTTGTTACTTGTTGATTTTATCAATCTGGTTCAATCCCACCAGCCTTCTGATAAATAAGCATTGCCAACATTAGCAAACCTGACCTGTAGAGGTAAACTTCACTGATTGAGATTCATTTTATTACTAAGGATTACCTGTGCTCAACAATAAATATTTGTAACATGGATGAAATTTTACCTGACTGAATCTAATTAAAATATAAATATTACTGACAGGAGTAAAGTGAATAAGTGATGGCTTTGAAACTGGAAAGGATAAATCTCTATTTTAGAAGGTAGACACAAAATGCTTGAGTGGCTCAACGGGACAGGCAGCATCTCTGGAGAGAGCTTTCTCTCCAGAGATGCTGCCAGTTCCGCTGAGTTGCTCCAGCATTTTGTGTCTACCTTCGATTTAAACTAGCGTCTGCAGTTCTTTCCTATACTTTCTATTTTAGAAGTCAGATATTTGCAGGTATAATATCTTCAGTGCAACACTGAATATTGTTACATTAAACTCCTCAATGGGCTGGTTTCACATGGATATAGAGCTATTTATTTTGATGCGAAATACAATTCATGTATCAAATACAAGAAGCATTCAAGTTTAATTTAGTTTAGTTTAGTTTAGAGATACAGCACTGAAACAGGCTTTTCGCCCACCGAGTCTGTGCCGACCAGCGATCCCCGCACACTAACACTATCCCACACAATATAGGGAGAATTTACATTTTTATATTTACCAAGCCAATTAGCCTACAAGCCTTTACGTCTTTGGAGTGTGGGAGGAAACCGGAGCACCCGGAGGAAACCCACGCAGGCCACAGGGAGAACATAGAAACTCCGTACAGTCAGGATCAACCCCGGTCTCTGGCGCTGTAAGGCAGCAACTCTAGTGCTGTGCCACCCCTAATATACTAATATATAATAAACACGTTAGACTTTTTAAACCAGGTCGTGTCGATCAGGATTGTGGTAACAATGATCGTTTGCAAGCGTTGTGTAGATGCTGATTGGGAGAGGGAGGAAAGGGCAAAGGGATTAACGGCCACATTGGCATCATGGCCACGTTGGTTCTGGGGTAAATTCGGGTACTACAAGCCAAATCGTGTCAGTGGATGGGACCGTATTTCATTGCATGATGGAATTAGAACCCCAAGTGAATCAGGGGACACAAAGAATTCCAGGTGTTGGAATCACAAAGGAAGGGTTCCAAAACACAAAGTGCTGGAGTAACTCAGCACTTCAGGCAGAGTCTGTGGAGGGAATGGACAGAGAACATTTCAGGTCAGGACCCTTCTTCAGACTAATTGTAGTCGAGGGGAGTAAGCTGGAAAAGAGACAATGTAGAAGGACAAAGTTGGTAAGAGATAGTTTATTTTGGGTGATTATTGTCACGTGATAAGGGGAAAAGCTTTTGTTATCAGTGCCCTCCATAACGTTTGGGACAAAGAGCCATCATTTATTTATTTGTCTCTGTACTCCACAATTTGAGATTTATAATTCAAAAAAATCACATGCGGTTAAAATGCACATTGTCAGATTTTAATAAAGGCCATTATTATACATTTTGGTTTTACCATGTAGAAATTACAGCAGAGTTTATACATAGTCCCCCCATTTCAGGGCACCATAATGTTTGGGACACAGCAACGTCATGTAAATGAAAGTAGTCATGTTTAGTATTTTGTTGCATATCCTTTGCATGCAATGACTGTTTGAAGTCTGAGATTCATGGACATCACCAGTTGCTGGGTGGCTTCTCTGGTGATACTCTGCCAGACCTGTTTAGCTTATGTTCAAGAAGGAACTACAGATGCTGGAAAATCGAAGGTGGACAAAAATGCTGGAGAAACTCAGCGGGTGAGTAGGCATCTATGGAGCGAAGGAAATAGGCAACGTTTCGGGTCGAAACCCTTCTTCAGACTTTGAGGTTATGCTTGTTTTGGGGGCTAGTCCCCTTTATTTTTCTCTTCAGCATATAAAAGGCATGCTCAATTGGGTTCAGATGAGGCTATTGACTTGACCACTCAAGAATTGACCAATTTTTAGCTTTAAAAAACTCCTTTGTTGCTTTAGCAGAATGTTTGGGATCATTGTCTTGCTGTAGAATGAACCGCCGGCCAATGAGTTTTGAGGCATTTGTTTGAACTTGAGCAGATAGGATGTGTCTACACTTCAGAATTCATTATGTTACTACCATCAATAGTTTTATCATCAATGAAGATAAGTGAGCATGTAGGCACATACATAAGTGGGCATGTATGGCTACCTTCAGCAGCCATACATGCCCAGGTCATAACACCCCCACCGCCATGTTTCACAGATAAGGTAGTATGCTTTGGATCTTGGGCAGTTCCTTCTCTCCTCCATACTTTGCTCTTGACATCATTCTGATACAAGTTAATCTTCATCTCATCTGTCCACAAGACCTTTTCCAGAACTGTGGCTGCTCTTTTAAATACTTCTTGGCAAACTAACCTGGCCATTCTATTTTTTCGGCTAACCAGTGGTTTGCATCTTGCAGTGTCAAATCAAAATCAAATACGTTTATTTGTCATTGCACGTCAACTGTACAACGAAATTTCATGTGCATCCCCTTCAATGGTAAACAAAAAAAGATTAAAAAGAACAAAACACAATAACACAAACAACCATTTACTCTCACGTTTACATTTACTACAAGATCAATGCATAAAATAAGTAATAGATAATTAAAAAATGCACATTATATTGCACATTCTAGCAGACAAATTTTTATATGCACCCCAAATTGTGTAGTGTTGCCCGTAGTGTTATCTGTTTAAGTTAAGTTCTCTAATGGCACGTGGATAGAAACTGTTAGTTAGTCTGCAAGTGCGGGACTTCAAAGACCCGTATCGCCTCCCAGAGGGCAGCAGAGTGAACAGGTGGTTGGCAGGGTGGGATGAGTCCTGTGTGATGTTTGTTGCCCGGTGTAAACATCGGGCCTTGTAAATGTCTTCCAGGGAGGGTAGTTGAGCGTTTGTGATGCTCTGTGCTGTTTTAATAACACTCTGTAGTGCCTTCCTTCCAGCCACAGTGCAGCTAGCAAACCACACCAGGATGCCATAAGAGGGGATGCTTTCCATGGCGCACAGTGTAGCCTCTGTATTTCTGTTCATGAAGTCTTCTGCGGACAGTGGTCATTGACAAATCCACACCTGATTCCTGACGAGTGTTTCGATCTGTCGGGCAGGTGTTTGGGGATTTGACTTCATTATAGAGAGAATTCTTCTGTCAGCAGCTGTCATTCTTGGCCTGCCAGTCCCTTTGTGATTAGTAAGCTCACCAGTGCTCTCTTTCTTCTTAATGATGTTCCAAACAGTTGATTTTGGTAAGCCTAATGTTTGGCTGATGTCTCTAACAGTTTTATTCTTGTTTCTCAGTCTCATAATGGCTTCTTCGACTTTCTTTGGCACAACTTTGGTCTTCATGTTGATAAACAGCAATAAAAGGTTCCAAATGTGATGGAAAGACGGGAGGAAAGATTAGGTGCTGAGAGCTCTTAAACCTGCATTAAGGAGGCATTTAAACACACCTGAGCAATTACAAACACCTGTGAAGCTATGTGTCCCAAACATTATGGTGCCCTGAAATGGGGGGACTATGTATAAACATTGCTGTAATTTCCACATGGTGAAACCAAAATGTATAAAAATGGCCTTTAATAAAATCTGACAATGTGCACTTTAACCTCATGTGATATTTTCTGTTACAAATCCCAAATTGTGGAGTACAGAGGCAAATAAATAAATGATGGGTCTTTGTCCCAATCATTATGGAGGGCACTGTACATTCTATCCAGTCAAAAATACTATACATGATTACAACAAAATTGTCTACAATGTTGAGGTAAAACATAAAGAGTACAACATTTTGAACAAGATGAAGTCTAATAATGGTAGATTCATATGACTGTCATGTGAGGAAAGATTGAAAACACTAGGCTTGTATTCACTGGAGTTTAGAAGGATGAGGGGATTTCTTATAGAAACATATAAAATTCTAAAAGGACTGGACAAGCTAGATGCAGGAAAACATTTCCCAATGTTGGGTGAGTCCAGAACCAGGGGCCACAGTCTTAGAATAAAGGGGAGGTCATTTAAGACTGAGCTGAGAAAAAACTTTTTGACCCAGAGAGTTGTGAATTTATGGAATTCCCTGCCACAGAGGGCAGTGGAGGCCAAGTCACTGGATGGATTTAAGAGAGAGTTGGATAAAGCTCTAGGAACTAGTGGAGTCAAGGGATATGGGGAGAAGGCAAGCACGGGTTATTGATAGTGGACGATCAGCCATGATCACAATGAATGGTGGTGCTGGATCGAAGGGCCGAATGGCCTCCTCCTGCACCTATTTTCTATATTTCTATGATTAAAGATAGTTCTAAGGTGTCCAGTAAGATAGATGGGAGGTCTGGACTGCACTCTGGCTGCTGAGAGAATGGTTGCCTGATAACAACTGGCATGAAACTGTCCCTGAATCTGTTGGTATGCGTTTTGATAAGTAGGTACAGGTGAGCGTGGTTTGTTTGTAATAGAAACACAGAAACATAGAAATAGGTGAGGAGCAGTCCATTCGGCCCTTCGAGCCAGAACGGCCATTCAATATGATCATGACTGATCATCCAAAATCAGTACCCCATTCGTGTATTCTCCCCATATCCCTTGATTACATTAGCCCTAAGAGCTATATCTAACTTTCTCTGGAATACATCCAATGAATTGGCCTCCACTGCCTTCTGTGGCAGAGAATTACGCAGATTCAAAACTCTCTGGGGGAAAAAGTTTTTCCACATCTCAGTCCTAACTGGCCTACCCCTTATTCTTAAACTGTGAGCCCTGGTTCTGGACTCCCCCAACTTCGGGAACCTGTCCAATCCCTTAAGAATTTTATATGTTTCTATAAGCTCCCCTCTCATCCTGTAGGCTAATTGACTTGGTAAATTTGTAAACTGTCCCAAGATTGTGTATGATGGTGTTAGTGTACGGGGATCGCTGGTTGGCGCAGACTCGGTGGGCCGAAGGGCTTGTTTCCATGCTATATTTCTAAACTAAACTAAATTATATTCCTTGCCTGAAGAATAGGATATGGTAGGACTGGTTTGGGGGGATATGGAGCATGTTGGTTGGTGGGGGCAAGTTGAACCCTAACCCTAACCCTAGCCCTAACCCTAACCCTAACCCTAACCCTAACCCTAACCCTAACCCTACACTATATGATTCCACGACTCTCTAAAGTCTGAAGAAGGGTCCCAACACAAATCATCATCTGCCCATTCCCTGCACAGATGCTGCCCAACCTGCTGAGTTCCTCCGACACTTTATATTTTGCTCAAGAAGCCCGTAACCTTGCCTGGTGTCAATTTGCATGGGCAGCAGCTATAATCACAGCAACCGTGAGTAGATTTTTCTACTCAAGCCTAAATCCAAAGCAAATTAGCCTGAAGGAGTTCAGTCCAGGGGCATGGAGTTCCATCTGGCTAATGTCACACCAAGCTCCCACTCACTAAACCAATGGCAAACTCATCAAAACATGTAATGTAAAAACACAAAATACTGGATACACTCTGCAAGTCAGGCAGCATCCTAGGAAAGGGTTCACATTTCAGGTTAACGTGCTGGGAAAGATAACAAAACAGCTTTGCTTTGAGTTGCCGAAAAGATAGCGAGGTTGGTAGGACGAACAGAATATTTGATGGGAGAAGTCAGCGATGCCTTGGAGATAAGTTGCAGCCTTTCGAATTTACATATAGAACGTAGACAGACCCTTCACCCACTAACACCATCTGACACACTAGGGACAAGTTACAATTGTATCAAAGTAAATTGACCTACAAACTTGTACATCTCTGGAATGCGGGAGGAAACCGGAGCACCCGGAGAAAACCCACGTGGTCACTTGGAGAAATTATAAATTCCATACTGACAGCACCCATAGTCAGGATCGAACCCGGGACTCTGGCGCTAAAAGGCAGCAACTCTTGCACTGTAAAGGGCCTGTCCCACTTGGGCGTCATTTCCACGTCATGCAGATGGCATGCAAAGATTTTGAACATCCCAAAACCCTGGGGCGCCGTGCGCGAATGTGTGTCACTGCCTACGTCACCATGCACCATGCGCGCATAATGCACACCGCGCGCATCAGGTGCGCATCATGTCGCGCGCGTCATGTGTCGTGACGCATAAACGATGTCGGTATATTACGAGCAAATGATGTCCGTAGGACGGGGTCTTAAGGGAGCAACTCCACCGCTGTACCACTGTGCCACCCTCGATGTGACCGCCATTTGGTCAATGGGCTAGTGAGTGGCTGGGAGGTGGTGAGAGAGTGAGAACACAAAGGAACTTAAGACGTTGCAACCATAAGCGTGTGGAAAGCACCAGGCATAGACGGGCACAGACAGGTGACACAGCAGAATTGGACCGTTCTGATGCAGATGGAGAACTCAGTGTTTAGTTCTGAAGACTGCGGCATGCTCTGACAGAAAATGAGGCGCTGTTGCTCAAACCTGCAACAAGCCACTTTACTCTGCGGGCGGTCACGGTGGCGCAGCGATAGAGTTGCTGCTTTACAGCGCTTGCAGGTTTCATCCCGACTACGGGTGCTGCCTGTACGGAGTATGTACGTTCTCCCCGTGACCGTGTGGGTTTTCTCGGAGATCTTCGGTTTCCTCCCACACTCCAAAGACGTACAGGTATGCAGGTTACTTGTCTTGGAGTAAGTGTAAATAGTAAGATTAAATGAGAACTTACCAGTTTGACGTTTGATCTTTATTTTATGAGGAGTTACGGTGAGGGATTGCGTGAAGACCCCGCCAGCACGCATGCGCGACATTCTTCAAAGCAGCGGTGTGAAATCACAGATACCAGAGTTGACTAACATAGTAAGATAAGAGAACTAGCATACCAGTTGACCTTTATAATAGAGGGTTTGGGAGCGAAGGTCACATAATCCCTCATTATTGCCGAATTGGTTTCCTGTTGCCAGTAAGGCTGTTGCATGCTTCTATCAAGTCTGACGCTTTGTTTGGTGGCAAAGTGACAGGCATATGAACAGAATCAATTGTGAAACCCAAATAGTCCATAGTAGTAGAAGGCATCAATTTTGATTTATCTGGATGAATGACAAATCCCAGCTTTTGAAATATGTGCTCGGTGGCTGAGACGGCCAGTTCGGCCAACCTCAAATTTTTTCCCACGATTAAAATATCATCGAGGTAAGCCATAACAATATGTTTTTGTTTCCTGAGACACGCTAAAGCTATAATTTAATAATTTGGTAAACAGTCTAGGCGCCGATGACAATACATTAGGTAGTGCTTTGTACTGCCAGAGATGCCCTATCCAGACAAATTTTAAATATCTGCGATGATCCTTGTCTATTGGTACTGAATAGTATACATCCTTTAGATCGATGCAAGCCATGAAGTACCTATTGGAAATTAGTTGTTTGGCCGTGACAAAGGTTTCCATTTTGAAGTGGGCATACTGCACGAAAGTATTCAGTTCAGTCAAATCGATGATGATGCGGCATCCGCCGTCTTTTTTATTTTTGGTGAAAATGTTCGATACAAACTCATGAGACTCTCTTTTGGTTTTTTTCAATTACCCCTTTTGAATGTAGTCTTAAGAGTTCAGCATGACCTTCTGTCTTTTCTTTCTGTGAAAGTACAAACTTCCGACTAGGTGTATGCTGAACAGGGGAAGGGAGTTTGTGAACAAATTCAATTTTATATCCCTGAATACTTTCCAGTATGAAAGGATCAGAAGTTAAAGTGCTCCATGCATCCCGAAGCAAGTGCAACCGTCCCCCAACCCATGAGGAGTCTAAACATGCGATGTTCCTGAGGCAACCAGACCCACCTACCTCCATGGTTACCAGCGGTGCTGCGTTGGTTGCCTCTGTCCTTGTTTCTTGTGGTGTGGAGGCGCTGTGGTGTGGGGGTAGTGCATCTTCCAAGAAGGCCGTGCTGGGCCATGGTCTAAAAGAGACCGTTGAGCAGGTTGTCCGGTCTTCGAGCTTTCACCAGCAGGTGGTCTATCGCTGTAGCGTTGTCTGCTGGTGGATGCATAGGGGTGCTGCCGCCGCTGGTATGGGGACTTGGTGGCAGCCGGCACCTTAATCATGCCAATTGCTTTTGCCTCCTCGTCGATGTCTTTGACCTGTTTAGGCAGGTTGTCCCCAAATAGCAATGTTGGCGGCTGTGCACTGCTGGGTCTGTACAATTGTCCCTAGTGTGAGTAGGATAGTGTTAATGTGCAAGGATCGCTGGTCGGTGCGGACTCGGTGGGCCAAAGTATTTCACGCTGTATCTCTAAACTAAACAATAGTGCAGGAGGCCATAGACAACGGGATTAGAATGGGTTAAAGGAACTGCAGATGCTGGTTTACACCAAAGATAGATACTGCACTGGAGTAACTCAGCAGCTCAGGCAGCATCTCTGGTGATAAAAGCATGGGTGATGTCTTGGGTCGGAAACCTTCTTCAGATTGGAATGTGAGTTGGAGTGGGATGGAGAATTAATGTGACAAGCAAGAGGAAATTCAAGGACGCTTGATCCTACCACTGAATGCATAAGCTCAGCAAAACAATCCCTTAATATGGAAAATCTAGCACTTTGGGTCTTTTTTTTGTAAACCAACATCTGCAGTTCATTGTTTCTCCTGCCAGAGGAGATAGTTGAGACAGGTACTATAACAACACCTAAAAGATTATCAGGCAGTTACATCGATTGGAAAAGATTTGGAGGCATAGGGACAGCATGGTGGCGCAGTGGTAAAGTTGCTGCCTTATAACATCAGAGCCCTGGGTTTGATCCTGAGTGTTGTCTGTATGGAATTTGTATGTTCCCCCCGTGACATGTGTGGGTTTTCTCCTGAAGCCCCGGTTTCCTTCCACACTCCAAAGGCGTGCAGGTTTGTATGTTAATTGGCTTTGGTAAAATTATAAATTGTCCTTTGCGTGTGTGTAGTTGAGTGTGGTGATCGCTGGTTGGTGCCGACTCAGTGGCCAAAGGGCCTTTTTCCACGCTGTAGTTCTAAATTTAATCTAAAAGTAAACTAAAGACCTAAACACCATGTTGCCCAAGGATGGGCCACAGCGTAGATGGGACATCTTGGTTGATGGGCAAGTTGGGCCGAAGGACCTGTATCCATTCAGCATGACACCGTGACTCCCTAAAACAATGCCTTCTTGCATTAGACCCGTTCATTGTTAACAAGTAGTTCAGGAATGATTCTTAGCTACCCACTTTTACAGACTAGGTGACCAGAACATGCGGCGGTGGTTAATTGCATTGTTTTGATGGCCATTTACTAGTTCCTGTTGCTTGCGGAACTGTGAAGTCTTATTGAGTTACTTAGAAAATGGACTGACAAACATCTGTAAACTGGAGTTGTCAGATTGTCAGATGCGTGATAGCAACACAAACAACTAGGGGCCCAGCCCTTGTCTGCTTGACAGCTCACTGCTCGTAAACGGACAGAAAACAAGATTAACTTTGCCGTCTGCTGTGGAGAGTGGTTGATTTCTGCAGTTGTTTGAAAGCCACAGATTGCACCGTTTTCAAGCTCATTGTCCTTCAGTGTGTCTGCTCTGCACAGGCCAGCAAGCTCAGAATGGCAACCCAGGGATCTACTACAAGTTAGCAATTCGCTGCGATGGCAGCCTAATCTGTCCAAGATATCGCGCAGATTGCCATTTTGGCGCCTTAAGAAAGATACTCTCTGGAGGTCAAACCTCGTCCAAATGTTATGGGTGCATGTAGCTTGTAATACTGCTGCCCGAGATGGTGTGGCCTCTGTCAGCAGCTTGCCAAGGCCGGGGGTCCCAGCATCACATCAGATGCCCAAACCACCAGCAACCTGCCCTCAGAGTACATGGTCCAACTCTTTTTCTGTTTAGGGAGGAACTACGGATGCTGGTTTAAAGATGCTGGTCTGAAGATGTGTCTCGACCTGAAATGTCACCTATTCCTTTTCTCCAGTGATGCTATATGACCTACTGAGTTACTCCAGCATTTTGTATTCTATCTTCTGTTTATGTTTGTTTCTCAATGTCTAGTGGGTCTTGTTGGACATTTGGATGGGATGGAATGAGCTGCAAGAGCCAAGAGTGTTTTATCGTCATATGTCCCAGACAGAAAAAGTGAACAAGGAAGAGGAGGGTGCGGCAGTAACGACAACAAAGCAATGTTACAAACTTTTGAGATTTTGAAAATCAAGTCTGCAATTTATCCCATCAGATAAAACATAAACATAAGTTTAATTTGACACTAATTCACTTGCATATCTTCAATATTAAAAAAGTTATGGCCGTTTTCAAACTTGGAAATTAGCATCTTATATAGATAATATATAATAATCAAAAGTTCAATACATTAATAACCGCAATACTAGTGCAAAAATCTCAATCAAAGACAGTCCATAGTTCATAGTTGAGATTATTGTCCTGCAGTGTTCAAGAACCTGATGGTGGTTGGGAAGAAGGTATTGAACCTGGCGGTCATGATTTTCAGACTCCTGCACCTTCTTCCCACTGGTCTGGGTGAAATGAGAGTGTTGACAGGGTGGTGTGGGCCATTGATTATACTGACTTACCTTTGGGGATGACAGTACTTGTGATGGATCGGCAGTGTCCACCATTCTCAGCAATCATCTGGCCACTCCCTTTTCTCCCCTCTCCCATCAGGCAAAAGGTATAGAAGTGCGAAAAGGCACACCTCCAGTTTCAGGGACAGTTTCTTCCCAGCTGTTAGCAGGCAACTGACTCCCTTTGATGGCGGGTCTGTCATATGATGGTGATTCCTGGAATGGCAGGACTGATTCGTGGGATGGCAGGACTTCCATATGAAGAAAGACTGAATAGACTCGGCTTGTACTTGCTGGAATTTAGGAGATTGAGGGGGGATCTTGTAGAGGCTTACAAAATTCTTAAGGGGTTGGACAGGCTAGATGCAGGAAGATTGTTTTCGATGTTGGGGAACTCCAGAACAAGGGGTCACAGTTTAAGGGTAAGGGGGATGTCATTTAGGACCGAGATGAGAAGATCTTTCTCACACAGAGAGCGGTGAGTCTGTGGAAGTCTCTGCCACAGAGGGTAGTTGAGGCCAGTTCATTGGCTATATTTAAGAGGGAGTTAGATGTGGCCCTTGTGGCTAAAGGGATCAGGGGGTATGGAGAGAAGGCAGGTACATGATACTGATTTGGATGATCAACCATGATCATGTTGAATGGCGGTGCAGGCTCGAAGGGCCAAATGGCCTACTCCTGCACCTATTTTCTATGATTCTATGATTCTATGAGGAAAGATTGAAAAGACTGGGCTTGTACTCACTAGGGTTTAGAAGTATGAGGGAATCTTATAGAACCATATAACATTATAAAAGGACTGGACAAGCTAGATGCAGGAAAAATGTTCCCAATGCTGGGTGAGTCCTGAACCAGGGGCCACAGTCTTAGAATAAAGGGGAAGTCATTTAAGACTAAGGTGAGAAAAAAACGTTTTCACCCAGAGAGTTGTGAATTTGTGGAATTCCCTGCCACAGAGTGCCATGGAGGCCAAATCATTGGATGGATTTAAGGGAGAGTTAGATAGAGCTCTAGGGGGCTAGTGGAATCAAGGGATATGGGGAGAAGGCAGGCACGGGTTATTGATTGGGGACAATCAGCCATGATCACAATGAATGGCGGTGCTGGCTTGGGTCGAATGGCCTACTCCGGCACCTATTTTCTATGTTTCTATGTTTCTATCCCACCACAACCAGAGAGCAGTGCTGAGCTACTGTCTACCTCATTGGAGACCCTCAGACCATCTTTGATCGGACTTTATCTCGCACTAAACGTTACTCATGTTATTCCTTTCATCATGTATCTGTACACTGTAATGGCTGTTGTCATCATGTATTGACTTTCCGCTGACTGGTTAGCACCCAACAAAAGCTTTTCCCTGTGCCTGGGTGACAATGAACTAAACTCAAACTTTTCTTCATTCCTGGGTGTTTGAGTTGGCGAGCCAGGGCATGATGTAACCAGTCAATATGCTCTCTACTGTACATCTGTAGCCATTCAGGAGAGTATTTGTTGACAGACTAAATCTCCTTAATCTCCAAAGAAAATGAGGTGCTATTCCTCCAGTTTTGCGTGTGGCCTCTCTCTGGCAATGAGGGAGGCTCAGGGCTGGAAGGTCAGTATGAGAATGGGAAGGGGAGGTAAAATAGTTGGGAACCAGGATCTAGCAGGCATTGGTGGGTAGAGCTCAGGTGTTTTGGGAAATTGCCGCCGAGTCTAAGCTTGGTCCCGCCATATATAGGCGGCCACATCGAGAACACCAAATGCAATAGTTGAGGTTGGAGGAGGTAAACGGGAACCTCCGTCTCACCTGGAAGGATCGCTGGGGTCCTTGGATGGAGGCGAGGGAGAAGGTACAGGAGCAATTGTTACATCTCCAGCGGTTGCAGGGAAAGTACCTGGCCAAGGTGCAATTTGGATGGGAAGGGATGAGCAAAGTTGCAAAGGGAGTGGTCGATGTAGTAAACGGAAGTGGTGACGCATGGTGCAGTCCTTCCCGAGGTGCTGGGGCCACAGTGCTCGACCAGAAGGCTGGCGGATCAGCGGTGCCCATCAGTAAGGCCTGAAGGCTCGTAATCGGGAGGAAAGCCGGGCGTGAGTAGCAAGGGCCTGTCGGAGGGTGAACGGAGTTAAAGTCTCCAACGCCTTCAAGGACGGCTGCAGGAGGCACCCCCGGGACACAAAGATGGCCAGGCGGGGAGAGGAGAGGGGCGTCGGTTCACGGGAACTGCTCCAGTACATCGAGCGCACGGGCAGACGGACTGAGTTAGTGTGAACTGAGTGGACGTGTTGGGCGAAGCGATCGCCGAGCCTGCGCTTGGTCTCGCTGATGTAGATAAGTAAGTCTTTTGGAGATTTCCCAGATCAAAGGGATAGTTACAGTGGACCCTCACCTCTTTGCGGGATGCCAGACTTGAAGCTTTTTCCTTTTAAAGCACATGCAATTATTTTTCTAACCTAATAAAAAATAACTTGTGGAAAGAACTGCTGATGCTTAAATCGAAGGTAGACACAAAATGCTGGAGAATTCAGACTGAATAAGGGTCATTCCTTCTCTCCAGAGATGCTGCCTGTCTCGCTGAGTTACTCCAGCACTTTATGTCTACACTTCATAAAAAATAACTTGCTGTTTCAAAAAAAAGTTTCTGGTTTTGATTTTTCATCATCTACTATAACTCCACTGTCATTCCACCTTCCGTGGACACACTCCATGGAGTGTGGTGGTTTACAAAAAGTGCTGGAGTAACTCAGTGACGAAGAAACATCTCTGGAGTACGTTTCAGGTGATGGGATTCTTCTTCAGAATGTTCATATGTTGATATGGCATGGGAGCAGAATTGCGCCATACAGCCCATCGATCTACTCTGCTAGTCAGTTAATATCTTTCCCTCTCAAACCCATTCTCCTGCCTTCTCCCATAACCTTGACACCCCAAAGGGCCTGTCCCACTTGGGCGTTCTTTGTGCCTCATTTACGCAACATCATTTACTCGTCACGATGCACGAGGCGACATCATTTACGCATCACACACGTCATGACGCACACGTGATGCACGCATGGCGCGTGGTGAGATGTGGTGGCGTAGGCAGTGACGCGCGGTCGCGCACAGTGCGCCAGGATTTTGGGATTTACAAAAGTTTCGCGCGCCACCTGCGTGATGCGCAAATGACGTCCAAGTGGGACAGGCCCTTTACCAATCAACAATCTCTCAATCTCCATCTTAGAAACATCCAATGACTTGGCCTCCACAGCTGTCTGTGGCAATGAATTCCACAGATTCACCGACTTTTTACTGAAGGAATTCTTCCTCATCTCCTTTCTTTGCAGAATGCTTCATTCCTCCGGGGCTGCTGCCAGACCCGCTGAGTTACTCCAGCACTTTGTGTTTTTTCCCAGTTGAGAGTGATTGACCTGTTAATTGCGAGCGCCTCAATTAAAACAAAGACAAAGGACTTGTCCAGTCGACTGCCAGAGCAAACACCTATTCACATCCTTCCTCGTACCGAGAATTCATTTCAAATTGTATTCATGGTGCAGGCTCCAATTATTCTGGAATATGTCACTGTGAGATAATTAACAATGACGGCGATAATCCAGTGCTTTAATTAGCTTTACAATCCATTTGTCTGGACTGAAAGCTGCTGCCAATTGCTCTAAAACCATTACTGGATGGAACACTAAGATTCAAATGGATTTCTTAAAATTGTTCTTAAAACATTTAAGTCTATTGGTGATGAGTGCCCACAGTCAATTAAAATGTTGCAAATGTATAAATTCCACACTTTAAAAAAGGCTGCAATAGTTATTAGCAAGGGGGAAGCCGGTGCGGATACTTGAATCTCTCTCACAGCACCCATTATTGTGCGACTATTTGCATACCTTGGAGATGCAAGCAAAGAATTTTATTTGCAAAGAAAAGCAAAAGGAAACCTCTGGAGACTTTGCGCCCCACCCAAGGAACCGCACGGAAACCTTGGGTGGGGCGCAAAGTCTCCAGAGGTTTCCGTTCAGGTTTCCTAAGTGGGACAGGGGCATAACTTGTCACTTTTTTTTTGTTAAATATTTTTTGTTAGAAATAAGTACATATCAAGATAAGGTTATACATGTCATATACATTCTTAATATTATTAATATAAACAATTATTTCTAATTTGTACTTCTATGAGTTTTTCATTTTTATTATAGATAGGAAATAAAAGAGAGAAATTAAATAAAGATAGAGATTCAGAAAGATGAATGAAGTATTAAGCAGTTTGTACATCATTGGAGATATATCATGGGTTATTGTATGTAAATCTTCGTCTATTTCTTCGTTCAGGCATCAGTCAGGTTCTCGCACCGAACCACTTTGACCCTTTAAATATTCAATAAATGGAGACCATATCCCTCTGAATTGACCCAAGTTGCCCAGAAGGACTTAAGTCTTAATCTTTCCAGATGAAGTGTCTCCGACATTTCAGTGATCCACATTTTGATTGTGGGGGATGTAGGACATTTCCAAAATTTCAATATTAGTTTTTTCCCAATTATTAAACTGTAATCAATAAAAATTATTTGATTTATTGTTATTAATTGATCTGTTTCTAATATTCCTAATATTATTAGTCAGGAAGCAAATTTGTATTAACAACATTCGAAATTATCTTAAAAATTTCTGCCCAAAAGGTAGTAATTTTGATACAGTTTGTGAATGAGTGCGTTAGATTAGCTTCTAAGTGTTGACATTTATCACTTATAACTTGTTACTTGGCAATAAAGTATTCATACATTCATTCATTTGAGCAATACGATGGCTGCAAGGTTGGAATGGTGGTGAAGCCAAATGTCTTTCATTGCAGATCTGAAATGACATATCGACATATGGCCCAAACAGAACAATGAAATTCATACTTGCAACAACACTATGGAATATGTAAATATGGTACATTATATTTCATTATATATAATATATATATATAGAAGAAAGATAGACACAAAAAGCTGGAGTAACTCAGCCGGTCAGATGGCGTCTCTGGAGAGAAGGAATAGGTGACGTTTCAGGTCATATATATGCAGTAAGATCATGCGACAGGAGGAAAATTAGGCCAATCAGCCGATCAAGTGCACTCCGCCATTCAATCATGACTGATTTATCTCTCCCCCTAACCACTCTCTCTCTATATATATATATATGTATATATATATATCTATATTACTAAAAGTCTGATCTTCACCGCTTATAGGACAAAGGACATTTATTATCACATACACCAATTGGTGTAGTGAAATTTGACTTGCCAATGCAGCACATGAATAAAGATAACACGCAACACTAGAGTATTTAACAAAAAAACATAAAAACATCCCCCCACAATGGTTCCCACTGTGGGGGAAGGCAGCAAAGTCCAGTCCCATCCCCAGTTCACCCATAGTCGGGCCTATTGAGGCCTCTGCAGTTGCTGCTACGGCAGCCCGATGCTTCAGGCCCACTCGCCGGATGATGGAGTTCTGCCATTGGGTGAACACTCTCAGCGGCCCAGAGTGTCTGGAGCGGCCGCTTCCTCCCCGGAGTTCGCAGCTCCCATAGTCAACGGGCCGCGCTGGTCGGAGCTCCGACTCTGGTGATCTCGGCGTGAGATCCCAGACTCCGTGGTCTTTAAAACTCAACGCCGCCCGCCCGCGGCTGGAAGCTCCACAGACCGCAGACCGCAGCTCCGCAATGTTGCAGTCGGTGGTCCCAGCCCTCCGGAGCTCCACCGCACGGTGACCCGGGCAAGGCATCGCCCGCTCCACGATGGCGCCCCAGCGCTGTGTGACGCCGCCGAAGCTGAAGTCCCGGCCAGTCCCGGCAGGAAACACCGCTCCAGACTGCCGATAGGCCGCGAGGAAGGGGCGAAGATGCGGCCCGGAGAAAAGCCGCATCTCCGACCAGGTAGGTACTGAGAAAATAGTTTCCCCCTTCCCCCCCTCCCCCACCCTCTACATGAAAAGAGTAAAATACCTCCAAAAACAAACACTTTAACTAACTAAAAATATAAAAAAGAATGAAAAGACTAACAGCTGCTGGCAGGGTGGCCATACTCGATGGCGCCCCCTAGAGTTCCAAGAGAACGCTGCAACCTAAGGATTTCAATTTTGGCAACCTTGCTCAGAGCACCTCTCCGCCTTCCTGGACCGGAGGATTTTTCACAGCGATGAAAAATCAGAGAGAGATTAATGTATTTGCTAAAATTGCCATTCTCTCTGCTGCCCCTGCTGGTGGGAGGGGGAGGGACTATAAAACCCGGAGGTGGTGTGCCTCACTAAGTCTCTGCAAGATGGAGGAAGCCAGAAGGACAGGTCTTTCTGAATAACAATGAACACATGTCTACTCACCCGTGAGTGCTCTTAATGTGGTTTGAAAATGAAAATATGGTTGGTTTGAAGTAAAAAGGCACTGCCTGCAAATGGTGGTTTGGGTGCTTTGGGTTGAAGTAAAAAGGCACTACTGCAAATGGTGGTTTGGGTGCTTTGGCTGCTTTAGGTTGAAGTAATAAAGCACTACTGCAAATGGTGGTTTGGGTGCTTTGGGTTGAAGAAAAAAAGGCACTACTGCAAATGGTGGTTTGGGTGCTTTGGGTTGAAGTAAAAAGGAACTATTGCAAATGGTAGTTTGGATGCTTTGGGTTGATATAAAAAGGCACAACTTCAAATGGTGGTTTGGGTGGTTTGGGTTGAAGTAAAAATGTATTACTGCAAAAGGTGGTTTGGGTGCTTTGGGTTGAAGTAAAAAGGCACTACTGCAAATGGTAATTTGGGCACTTTGCGTTGAAGTTAAAAGGCACTACTGCAAATGGTGGTTTGGGTGCTTTGGGTTGAAAAAAGGCACTACTGCAAATGGTGATTTGGGTGCTTTGGGTTGCAGTTAAAAGGCACTACTGCAAATGGTGGTTTGGCTGCTTTAGGTTGAAGTTAAAAGACACTACTGCAAATGGTGGTTTGGGCACTTTGCGTTGAAGTTAAAAGACGTTACTGCTAATGGTGGTATGGGTGCTTTGGGTTGAAGTTAAAAAGGAGCTGCTGGAAATGATGGTTTTGGTGCTTTGGGTTGAAGTAAAAGGGCACTACTGCAAATGGTGCCCAAAGAAAGGTCAGAGACTGCAATGCCATCATCCTCACTGAGACATGGCTCAACAACTCCGTTTTGGACAACGCCAATCAGCTGGACAGACTAACAACATTCCGGGGGACAGGAGTCATGTTCTAAGCGGTAAATCTCGGGGGGGTGGTGTATTCATTTTCATCATTAACAACTGGGTACAAACGCCGTAACTGTGTCAAGCCACTGTTCAGAGGATATTGAATTTCTGACAATTAAATGTCGACCATTCTACATGCCAAGGGAATTCACAGCCATCAACATCACAGCTGTTGCATTCCACCCAGTGCGAACACAAAGGACGCACTGTCTACATTGTATCAGTCTATCAGCTCAATGCAGAACTCTAACCCCGACTCTGTCTACATAATCGCTGGCGATTTCAATCAGGCCAAACTGAAGACAGTACTACCACATTATTACAAACATGTGAACTTTGCAACCAGGGGAAATAACATACTCGACCAAGTCTACACCAATATCAGACAGGCATTCAGAGCTGCTCCCCATCCCCATCTGGGGAACTCAGACCACCTCTCTGTTATGCTAATTCCAGCTTACAGACCTCTATTGACCAGGAACAAGCCGTCTGTGATGCAGATCAGAGCACGGCCAGAGGAGCCACCTCAGCTCTCAAAGACTGTTTCGACTACACAGATTGGACCATTTTTAGGGAGGCTGCCACTACCAACCATCATGTCAACTTGACGGAATACATTGAATCTGTGACTGGATATATATTCAAATGCATGGAAGATGTGACCGTCATCAAAAACATCACCATGAGGGCCAACAACAAACCCTGGTTCACCAGGGCAGTACGTAAGCTCCTAAGAGCACGGAATTCAAGCTGCTTTCAAGTCTGGGGACAAAGACGCCCTTAGTACTGCTAGGGCCAACTTGAACCGGGGTGAGAGAACAGCCAAGCGTGTCTATGGACAGAAAATTCAAGCACACTTCACAGACACTAAGGACCCCAAGCGCCTGTGGCAAGGCATCCAGTCTGTCACCGGCTACAGGCCAACACCCCTACCGTGCGAGGACAACACAGACTTCCTCAACACACTTAACACCTTTTTCAACCGGTTTGAGGAAGACAACACCACCACTACAACAAAAGTCCCTCCCTGCCCAGACCCTACTCAAGGTGAACCCCAGAAAAGCTGCAGGTCCTGACAACATACCGGGGCGTGTGCTCAGAGACTGTGCTGACCAACTCACAGATGTTCTCACGGACATCTTCAACACCTCTCTGAGCCAAGCCATCATACCAGCACGCTTCAAAGCCACCACCATCATACGGTTACCTAAGAAATCTCCAGCCTCAACACTGAACGATTACCAGCCTATAGCACTCACGTCCATTATGATGAAGTACTTTGAAAGGTTGGTCAAGGCCCACATAACATCCAGTCTCCCCTCTACACTTGACCCATTCCAATTTGCATATCGTCCCAACCGTTCCACTGATGATGCCATAGCAACAGCACTCCACCTAAGCCTGGCTCATCTGGAAAACAATAACCGTTACGTGCGGATGCTGTTTATCGACTTGTGCTCTGCCTTCAACACAGTCATCCCCCAACACCTGGTGAATAAACTCGGCGAAATAGGCATCAGCACCCAACTATGCAACTGGTTACTGGACTTCCGTACCGACAGACCACAGACAGTAAGAGTTGGCAAAAACTCATCAGAGACCACCATCATGAACACCGGGGTCCCACAGGGATGTGTGCTGAGCCCTCTGTTGTTCACACTGATGACACATGGCTGTTGTGCCAAACACAATTCGAACCACATCATCAAGTTCGCAGATGACACTACAGTGGTGGGCCTCATCAGCCACGATGACGACTCAGCCTACAGAGAGGAGGTTCAACAACTCATCAACTGGTGTGACATCAATAACCTTCAACTCAATGTCAATAAAACAAAAGAAATAACTGTGAACGTTAGGAAGAAACAGACAGTACACACCCCACTCACCATCAATGGCAGTGCAGTGGAGTCTGTGAAAAGCACCAAGTTCCTGGGAGTGCACATCACAGATGATCAGACATGGTCCACCAACACCATCTCCCGAGACAAGAAAGCACAGCAACGCCTCCACTTCCTTCGCGGTTGAGGAGAGCCGACCTCCCCCCTTCTGCCCTCACCACCTTTTACAGGGGTGCCATTGAGAGCATTCTTACCAGCAGTCTCTCAGCCTGGTATGGCAGTTGCTCTGCTGCTGACCACAAGGCCCTACAGAGAGTGGTGAGGACAGCGGAGAAGATCACCTGATCACCCCAACCAGCAATCCAGGACTTATACCCATCTCGCTGTCGCAAGAGAGCAACCAATATCATCAAAGACACCACCCATCCAGCACACAAACTGTTCACCCCCCTTCCATCCGGGAAACGCTGCCGCAGCATGTGGTGCAAAACCACCAAATTCAAAAACAGCTTTTTCCCTCAGGCCATCAGACTACTCAACTCACCCAAGAAAATTCCATGAACATTACACAAACAAAGACCAACTGACTGTCAAATAACTTTAACTCAATGTCAGCAGTGTGCTATTTGCACTTTTCTATATTGTACCTTTTATTATTGCACTTTAATAACATACCTCAAAATGTTACTAGACTCTGGCACACTGTGAATTGTTTTATATAATGTCTATTTTTAATGGTATATTTTTAAATGGTATTTTTAATGGTATATTGTCTGTCTGTGTTATAAAGAAATATTACTTGCACATTTGGAGTATGGGGAAACGCAATTTCAATCCTCTGTGTAGCTACCTGTTGCGTTATTGGAATTGACAATAAAGTTTACTTTGACTTAGACTGACTTTGGGTGCTTTGGGTTGAAGTAAAAAGGCACTACTCCAAATGGTGGTTTGAGTGATTTGGGTTGAAGTTAAAAGGCACTAATGCAAATGGTGGTTTCGGTACTTTGGGTTGAAGTTAAAAGGCACTACTGCAAATGGTGGTTTGGGTGCTTTGGGTTGAAGTGAAAAGGCACTACTGCAAATTTTGGTTTGGGTGCTTTGAGTTGAAGTTAAAAGGCACTACTGCAAATGGTGGTTTGGGTGCGTGGGTTGATGTTGAAAGGCACTACTGAAAATGATAGTATGCGTGCTTTGGGTTGAAGTTAAAAAGGAGCTGCTGCAAATGGTGGTTTCAGTGCTTTGGGTTGAAGTTAAAAGGCACCACTGCTAATGGTGGTTTGGGTGTTTTGGGTTTAAGTTAAAAAGCAGTACTGCAAATGGTGGTTTGGCTGCTTTGAGTTGAATTTAAAAGGCACTACTGCAAATGGTGGTTGGGGTGCTTTGGGTTGAAGTAAAAAGGAACTATTGCAAATGGTAGTTGAGGTGCTTTGGGTTGATGTAAAAGGGCACTACTGCAAATGATGGTTTGGGTGCTTTGGGTTGAAGTAAAATGGCACTACTGCAAATGGTGGTTTGGATGCTTTGGGTTGATGTTGAAAGGCACTACTGCAAATGGTGGTATGGGTGCTTTGGGTTGAAGTTAAAAAGGAGCTGCTGCAAATGGTGGTTTGAGTGATTTGGGTTGAAGTTAAAAGACACTACTGCAAATGGTGATTTGGGTGCTTTGGGTTGGTTAAAAGGCACTACTGCAAATGGTGTTTTGGGTGCTTTGGGTTGAAGTTAAAAGGCACTTCTGCAAATGGTGGTTTGGGTGTTTTGCGTTGAAGTTAATAGGAGCTACTGCAAATGATGGTTTGAGTGCTTCGGGTTGAAGTGAAAAGGCACTACTGCAAATTTTGGTTTGGGTGCTTTGAGTTGAAGTTAAAAGGCACTACTGCAAATCGCCGTTTGGGTGCTTTGGCTTGATGTTAAAAGGCATTACTGCAAATGGTGGTTTGGGTGCTTTGCGTTGAAGTTAATAGGAGCTACTGCAAATGGTGGTTTGGGTGCTTTGGGTTGAAGTTAAAAGGCACTACTGCAAATGATGGTTTGGGTGCTTTGGGTTGAAGTTAAAAGGCATTACTGCAAATGGTGGTTTGAGTGCTTTGGGTTGAAGTTAAAAAAGCAATACTGCAAATGGTGGTTTGGGTGCTTTGGGTTGATGTTGAAAGGCACTACTGCAAATGGTGCTATGGGCGCTTTGGGTTGAAGTTAAAAAGGAGCTGCTGCAAATGGTGGTTTCAGTGTTTTGGGTTGAAGTTAAAAGGCGCTATGGCTAATGATCGTTTGGGTGCTTTGGGTTGAAATTTAAAGGCACCACTGCAAATGGTGGTTTGGCTGCTTTGTGTTTAAGTTAAAGGGCACTACTACAAATGGTCATTTGGGTGCTTTGGGTTGAACTAAAATGGCACTACTGCAAATGGTGGTTTGGGTGCTTTGGGTTGAAGTGAAAAGGCACTACTGCAAATTTTGGTTTGGGTGCTTTGATTTGAAGTTAAAAGGCACTACTGCAAATGGTGGTTTGGATGCTTTGGGTTGATGTTGAAAGGCACTACTGCAAAAGGTGGTATGGGTGCTTTGGGTTGAAGTTAAAAAGGAGCTGCTGCAAATGGTGGTTTGGGTGCTTTGGGTTGAAGTTAAAACACACTACTACAAATGGTGATTTGGGTGCTTTGGCTTGAAGTTGAAAGGTACCACTGCAAATGGTGGTATGGTTGCTTTGGGTTGAAGTTAAAAGGCACCACTGCAAATGGTGGTATGGTTGCTTTGGGTTGAAGTTAAAAGGCACCACTGCAAATGGTGGTATGGTTGCTTTGGGTTGAAGTTGAAAGGCACCACTGCAAATGGTTGTTTGGGTGCTTTGGGTTGATGTTGAAAGGCACTACTGCAAATGGTGGCATGGGTGCTTTGGGTTGAAGTTAAAAGGCACTACTGCAAATGGTTGTTTGGGTGCTTTGGGTTGAAGTTAAAAGGCACTACTTCAAATGGTGGTATGGGTGCTTTGGGTTGAAGTTAAAAAGGAGCTGCTGCAAATGGTGGTTTCAGTGCTTTGGGTTGAAGTTAAAAGGCACTACTGCAAATGGTGGTTTGGGTGCTTTGGTTTGAAGTTTAAAGGCAGTACTGCAAACGGTGGTTTGGCTGCTTTGAGTTGAATTTAAAAGGCACTACTGCAAATGAAAACTGAAAAGGCAATACGGGGAGAAAAGATGAGTTACAAAGGTACGCTAGCCAAGATTATAAAGGAGGATAGTACAAGCTTCTTTGAGTATGTGAAGAGGAAAAAAATAGTTAAGGCCGAAATTGGACCCTTGAAGACTGAAAAAGGAGAATGTATTATGGGGAACAAGGAAATGGCAGATGAGCTGAACAGGTACTTTGGATCTGTCTTCACTAAGGAGGACACAAACAATCTTCCTGATGTACTAGTGGCCAGAGGATCTGGGGGTGATGGTGGAACTGTAGGGAATCCACATTAGGCAGGAAATGGTGTTGGATAGACTGATGGGACTGAAGGCTGATAAATCCCTAGGGCCTGATGGTCTGCATCCCAGGGTACTTAATGAAATGGCTCTAGAAACCGTGGACACATCGGTGATCATTTTCCAATGTTCTATAGACTCAGGATCAGTTCCTGTGGATTGGAGGGTAGCTAATGTTGTCTCACTTTTTAAGAAAGGCAGGAGAGAGGAAACAGGGAATTATAGACCTGTTAGCCTGACATCGGTGGTGGGGAAGAAGCTGGAGTCAATAAAATAGCGGCACATTTGTATAGCAGTAACAGGATCGGTCCAAGTCAGCATGGATTTAGGAAGGGGAAATCATGCTTGACTAATCTTCTGGAAGTTTTTGTGGCTGTAACTAGGAAAATGGACAAGAGGAGCCAGTGGATGTAGTGTACGTCGACTTTCAGAAAACATTTAATAAGGTCCCACATAGGAGATTAGTGGGCAAGATTAGAGCACATGGTATTGGGGGTAGGGTACTGACATGGATAGAAAATTGGTTGACAGGCAGGAAAGAAAGAGTAGGGATTAACGGGTCCCTCTCAGAATGGCAGGCAGTGACAAATGGGGTACCGTAAGGCTCTGTGCTGGGGCCGCAGCTATTCACAATATACATTAATGATTTAGATGAAGGGAATGCAAGTAACATTAGCAAATTTGTAGATGACACAAAGCTGGGTGGCAGTGTGAACTGTGAGGAGGATGCTATGAGAATGCAGGGTGACTTGGACAGGTTGGGTGAGTGGGCAGATGCATGGCAGATGCATTTTAATGTGGATAAATGTGAGCTTATCCACTTTGGTAGCAAAAACAAGAAGGCAGATTCTTATCTAAATGGTGTCAAGTTGGGAAAAGGGGAAGTACAACGGGATCTGGGGGGTCCTTGTTCATCAGTCAATGAAAGTAAGCATGCAGGTACAGCAGGCAGTGAAGAAAGAGAATGGCATGTTGGCCTTCATAACAAGAGGAGTCGAGTATAAGAGTTGTACAGGGCCCTAGTGAGACCACACCTGGAGTATTGTGTGCAGTTTTTGTCTCCAAATTTGAGGAAGGACATTCTTGCTATTGAGGGAGTGCAGCGTAAGCTTACAAGGCTAATTCCCGGGATGGCGGGACTGTCATATGCTGAGAGAATGGAGCGGCTGGGCTTGTATACACTGGAATTTAGAAGGATGAGGGAGGATCTTATTGAAACATATAAGATTATTAACGGTTTGAACACGCTAGAGGCAGGAAACATTTTCCCGATGTTGGGGGGAGTCCAGAACCAGGGGCCACAGTTTAAGAATAAGGGGTAAGCCATTTAGAACGGAGATGAGGAAACACTTTTTCACACAGAGAGTTGTGAGTGTGTGGAATACTCTGCCTCAGAGGGTGGTGGAGGTCGGTTCTCTGGAAGCTTTCAAGAGAGATAGGGCTCATAAAGATCGCAGAGGCAGAGGATGTGGGGAGGAACGGGGTACTGATTGTGGATGATCAGATGATTGGGGATGATCACATTGAATGGCGGTGCTGGCTCGAAGGGCCGAATGGCCTACTCCTGCACCTATTTTCTGTTGTTGAGCCAATTAACCTACAAAACCTGTACGTCTTTGGAGTGTGAGGGGAAACCAGAGCACCCGGAGAAAACCCTCGCAGGTCACGGGGAGAATGTACAAACTCCGTACAGACAGCACCTGTGGCCAGGATCGAACCCGGGTCTCTGGCGCTGTAAGGCAGCAACCCTGCCGCTGCACCACCGTGCCGTAGTATAACATTCACTACAGCCCTGTGTTTTCTCGGAGCTTGCCTGCGCCTCCACCTTCTGCATCGGAGCCCACTGTAATTTTGTTTTGTACCTTTTCATATCTCTAACTGCCCCCTCCCCTGACTCTCAGTCTGAAGAACGGTCTCAACCAGAAACATCATCCAATTCCTTCTCTCCTGAATTCCTTCTCTCCTGAAAATGCTGGAGTAACTCAGCGGGACAGGCGGCATACGCCGCCGGTCCCGCTGAGTTACTCCAGCATTTTGCATCAATCTTCACTGTGAACCAGCTTCTTCTTCCTTCCGAACATATTTATACTGGGTGACTTTTAAATGACCTGGCAACAGCAACAGCCCAGGGAAAATGTGACAGCGTGCCAAGCCGACATGGATGGATGTGTTCACATGGCAACAGAGGGCAGCTGCGATCCGGATTTGCACCGGCATGAAGCAAACTTTGTTCTGATGAAGGGTCTCAGACGTGAAAAGCTCCTCTATCCCATTCCTCTTTACGCAGATGCTGGCTGACCTGTTGAATGTTTCCAGCATTTTTGCGTTGAATTGCAAATTTCCAACCTCTGCAGATAATTTTAATATTTATTTAGAGTAATTGAGAGATGCAGCACGGAAGAGACCCTTTGGCCCTTCAAGTCCCTTCAAGTCCACTCCAACCTTTACCACCCATTTACACCCAGTCCAATATTAGTCCCATTTTTTTCAATCCTCCCCTCAGTTTATTCAATGTCTTCCACTCATCTCCCCACTGAGACCAATTCACAATGGCTACAGCGGCAAGAGGGAGGAACAATCTAACTACCACTTTGATCTCGCGTTTACACACCTTACCCTTCCATATCTTGATGTCCCCCTCTCCCCTGACTCTCAGTCTGAAGAAGGGTCTCGACCCGAAACGTCACCCTTTCCTTCTATCCAGCGATGCTGCCTGTCCCGCTGAGCTGAGCTCCTCAGGATTTTGTGTCTGTCTTTGGTGTAAACCAGCTTCTGCAGTTGCTTCCTACACATGAGCGAGGGGCTGCTTAAAGTTGAGAAGGAAAGTAAGATCAGGCATGATTGAACTGCGGAGTAGATTTGATGGGCCGAATGCCTTAGAACATTTGAACTTACGAAGTTGATTGGAAAGGAACCCTGATAGGAATGACAGTGGAGCAGTAACGTTTCTGGGAGTAACTTGGAAGACTCTGGATCTTTTAATCCCAAAGAGGAAGAGGGGAGAATGTGGCCACTGTGGCTGACAAAGGAAGTCAAAGGCAGCCAAAAAGCAAAAATGAAGGCATATAACATGGCAAAGTTTCGTGAGAAGCTAGAGGATTGGGAAGACAATAGACAATAGACAATAGGTGCAGGAGTAGGCCATTCGGCCCTTCGAGCCAGTACCGACATTCAATGTGATAGTGGCTGATCATCCCCAATCAGTACCCCGTTCCTGCCTTCTTCCCATATGCCCTGACTCCGCTATCTTCAAGAGCCCTATCTAGCTCTCTCTTGAAAGCATCCAGAGAACCGGTCAGAGAATTCCACAGCTTTGAAAAACCATCAGAGGGCAACTAAAAACCAATAAGGAGAGAAAAGATAAAATGTGAAGGTAAGCTCGCCAAATATATAAAAGAGGATACCAAGTGTTTTCCAGATATATAATAAACAAAAGAAAGACAAGAGACATTGGACCGCTGGAAAATGACGCAAGGGAAGATAGACACAAAATGTTGGAGTAACTCAGCGGGACAGGCAGCATCTATGGAGAAAAGGAATGGGTGACGTTTTGGGTCGAGACACTTCTTCAGACTAGTGATGTAATAATGGGGAACAGAAGAGAGTAATGGGGAACAAAGAAATGGTGGACAAACTGAATTAGTTTTTGGCGTCAGACTTCACAGTGGAAGACCCCAGCAACATGCTAGAAATTCAAAGGGGTCAGTGGGCAGAATCAATGGTCCAATACACATATGCAACTAAACATTACACGGTGAAATTCATTTTGCATATAATTAGGTATGTTACAAAATTTACCTTGAGCAGCGCTGCAGTTCTGCTGCTCCTCGTGTGCGTGACTTTGGCACCTTTCAGAGGGGGTGGGCTTAAAGTGCCGTTTTTCCACAGACTGGGCAAATCATCCACGTCGAGCGATTTCGTTGCGGAAGAAAAATCGCTCCGACATTTCATTAATGAAGGTATTTTTAAATTACGCTAGATTATTTATTATCTAGAGTAATTTAAAAATCACCTTCAAAAGCAGTGAGAGCCGACAACGGGAAGGATTTTGCATAGGGGAGAAAAAAAGGTACACAGTTCATTTTTATATTAAAAGTTTTTTTTAATGGAGGCTTTAATAATATTTTCATGTTGCGAAATGGGGTCCAAAAAAAATGTATGAACCAACAGTATTTTTTCTCCCGACTTCACTGCAAATCGCAATGTTTCAATCCACCGCATTCTGCTAAAACCCACTCGCTAGTTGATTTAAATGGCCATTAATTTACAGGCATTAAACACTAAATTCCTTCCATTTGGCCCAGAAACTCATGAAAATGAGATTTTAAAATTATGTTGTATTGTGGATTATTGTGTGAATGTTATTTGGACACTCAGGCAATTTTAAAAAAGTTTATCTTTTCTTAAGAAATGGATAGATATTTAGATCTACTCATTGAATTTTGTAATTAGCTACAATTAGATAACTAACTAATTATATGCTTTAATTTCCGGTCATCCAAGTAAGATTGTTTAATATTTGTTTCAGAATGCTTCAATCTATAATAACTGAAAATTTCATTGAGTTCTCTTAATTTTTAAGAAAGTTATGGGCTTTTAACGGTTCTAGATCACAGTTTTAGAGTTAAGTCAATTGAAAGGCAATGGGGAACAAGATGCTAATTTCCGAGTATGCAAATGGTCTAACAGTTTCTACCCACGCGCCATTAGAGAACTTAACTCAAACAGATAACTCTACGGGCAACACTACACAATTCAGGGTGCAAATAAAAATTTGTCTGCTAAAATGTGCAATATAATGTGCATTTTTTTAAATTATCTATTACTTATTTTATGCATTGATCTTGTAGTAACTGTAAATGTGAGAGTAAATGGTTGTTTGTGTTATTGTGTTTTGTTCTTTTTTAATCTTTTTATCCCGTGTCTTTTATTGTTTACCATTGAAGGGGATGCACATGAAATTTCGTTGTACAGTTGATGTGCAATGATAAATAAACGTGTTTGATTTGATTTGATTTGATAACTTTCTTAATACTGAAGATATGAAAGTGAATTAGGTGTCAAATTAAACTTCTTTTTATGCTTTATCTGATGGGATAAATTGCAGACTTGATTTTTAAAATCTCAAAATTTTGTAACATTCCTAATATAATGCTGCTGCCATCAGGTTTGGCGCCATTTCATCAAAATGGTGGTCGTAGCGTGGCCAAGCGTAGCAGTGGTGTCCTCCACCTGCTCCACCGCTGTAGGCCACGTCCGGTGCACGTGCTCGGCCACTTGGAGCAGCGCCCGGTCCAGCCAATCCCCCGGCTGCTGTGGGGCCTCCAGCGACCCACTCCCACATCGAGGCCGTGCGCCCCCTCCCGCAGTCAGTCTTCTCACCAGCCCTCCGTCCTACTCCTTCCACGCTGGGTGGGCAAGATGGGTCTCCAGGCGGGTTCCCGTCTGTGACGGGGGTCCCCAGTCCGTGGTGGGTGAGTCTCCGGTGCCCGGTGGGCAAGTTGGGCCTACCAGGTGGGTCCTTGGTCTCGGGGCCAAAGATCCTCCAGATATTCCAGTTGCACACATGCGACTGGATAGAATGGGCGTGGAGAGGATCATTCCACTATTGAGGAAGTCTTGGAGCAGAGATCCTAGTCTCAGAATTAAAGAACGTTCCTTGAGGAAGGAGATGAGGAGGAATATCTTTAGTCAGACGGTGGTGAATCTGTGGAATTCATTGCTACAGAAGACTGTGGAGACCAAGTCAATAGATAGTTTTAAGATAGAAAGATTTTTGATTAGTACAGGTGTCAGAGGCTATGGGAAGAAAGCAGGAGAATGGGATTAGGAGGGAGAGATAGATCAGCCATGATTGAATGGTGGAGTAGACTTGATGATCTGAATGGCCTAATTCTGTTCCTATCACCTTTGATCTTTTACTCCTCTGGATACTCACACAATCGCTATTACAAAGGTATTTTGGAAGCTGAAAGTGGGAAGGTGGATAAGTCATCTGGACCTGATGGACTACACCCCAAGGTTCTGAAAGAAGTTGTTGTAGAGATTGCAGAGGCATCAGGAGGACTGGAAAATCACAAGTGTGAAAGGTAATTAGAGGCCCATTAGTCTGACTTCAGTAGTTGGTAAAATTTGTTTGTGTTTTCATTTATTTTTTAAATAATATTTTTTATTAGAAGTCATATACGATAGGGTACATTAAGAATAATATAATACATTTCATATGCAACTTCTGTTTTTGAATTTAATAATAAAAAAAGTAATATGAGCAAAAAGAGAGAAAAATAAAGTTGGGTAAGGTGGTGAAAGTGATAGTTTGTGAAAGGTACAAGAAAAAGTGAGAAAGGAGGAGAGATTTTAAACAAAAAAAGATAATAAAAGGAATATAAAATGGAAGAGATTTACCTTCATATCTTTGCGCACCCCTCACCCGGTTCTGGAACAGTTTATTTTCAGGATTATGTTGCACCATGTGCTTGTAATAAATCGATAAAGGGAGACCAAATCTTTAAGAATTGGTCTGATTTGCCTGCTCGGACGAATCTCATATCTTCTAGGTGTAACAATTCAGACATGTTTGAAATGCACATTGTAAGCGTTGGTGTTGGTGCATTTTTCCAGAATTCTAATATAAGTTTTTTTGCCGTTATTAAGCCATAGTTAAGGAAATTCTCTTGGAACGAAGTCAGCTCAAAACTTCCTTTGGCCTCCATTGTTCGAAAGATAATCAATTCTGCATTGGGGTTCATTTCTGTTTTAAATACTTTAGTAAACATTTCGAAAATTTCATTCCAAAACTTCTGATGTTTTATGCAAGAGACAAAAGAGTGTGCATCTTGAAGTAACATTTGTAAGTCCAATATTAATGATATGATTTTGGGGTACTTGGAAGCAGATGATAAAATAGGCTGAGGTCACATGGTTTTATGAAGGGGAGATCTTGCCTGACAATTCTGTTGGAATTCTTTGAGGAAGTAACAAACACGATGGGCAAAGGGGAGTGGGTGGATGTTGTTTACTTGGATTTTCAGAAGGCCTTTGATAAAGTGCCACACATGAGGTTGCTAAACAAGATAGAAGCCCATGGTATTAGACGCTAGGTACTAGCATGGATAGAAGTCAAGTCAAGTCACTTTTATTTCTATAACACATTTAAAAAACAACTCTCGTTGACCAAAGTGCTTCACATTGGGGGAGGTACTAACATTATACAACAGTGGTTCATAGATTAAGTACATACATAAGTACACACATATAACCCTCCCTCAGAGGACGTCAAGAAAGGCTTGAGAGTAGAAATGTGTTTTAAGTCTCGACTGGAGGGGCAGGTTGTGTGCAGAAAGCACAGAGTCTGCAGAAGGACTTGGACAGGTTGGGAGAGTGGACAAAGAAGTGGCAAATGGAATACAGTGTAGCAAAGTGTGCTGTCATGCATTTTGATAGAAGGAATCAAGGCCTAGAATATTTTCCAAATGGGGAGAAGATTCAGGAATTGGTGCAAAGCGACTTGGGAGCGCTGGTGCAGGATTCCTAAAAGTCTCATTTGCAGGTCGAGTCAGTAGTAAGGAAGGCAAATTTAATTTAGTTTAGTTTAGTTTAATTTAGAGATATAGCATGGAAACAGGCCCTTCGGTCCATCGAGTCCACGCCGACCATCGATCAGTAACACTATCTTACACGCACTAGGGACAATTTACAATTATACCAAGCCAATAACCTACAAACCTGTACGTTTTGGATTGTGAGAGTAAACCGAAGATTTCAGTGAAAATTCATACAGGCAGCAGCCATAGTCAGGATTGAACCAGGGACTCTGGCACTGCAATGCAGCAACTCTACCGCTGCGCCACCTTGCTGCCCACTAATACAAAGTTAACATTCATTTGCGTGGACTGGAATGTAAAAGCAAGCATGTAATGCTGAGACTTCATAAGATGCTAGTGAGGCCACATTTGGAATATGATGAACTGATTTGGGCCCCATATCTGAGGAAAGATGTCCTGGCGTTGGAGAGGTAGGAGGAAACTTTTTTTTTCTTTTTCCTCGACAGAGATGTGACTTTACAGTTTTGTATCTCCGTCCGCGCTGCGGACCAACATCGTGGAGCCGGCGGTCCCTTTGTCAGGGACCGACTTCGGGAGATCCAACCGCAGGAGCTTCAACCGCCCCGACGCAGGAGCTTCGATCACCGGCTGCGGGAGCTTTGATTGCCCCGACTGCAGATGGTTCGACTGCCCAGACCGCAGGAGAAAAGGAGGGAAGAAGGTTACTGCCTTCCATCACAGTGCGCTGTAGTGGATGTTTATGGGAATTTTAATGTCGTTTTGTGTCTTGCTGCTCTTTTGGTATGACTGTATGGCAAATCATATTCCCTGTATGTTCTTACATACTTGGCTAATACATTATTTGTATCTTGTATCTTGATAGGAGTAGAATTAGGCCATTCGGACCATCAAGTCTACTCGAAGGTAGACACTAAATGCTGGAGAAACACAGCAGGTGAGGCAGCATCTATGGAGAGAAGGAATGGGTGATGTTTCGGGTCGAGACTCTGCTACAGACTGATGTTAAATATTTATCCACATCCCCTTCCAATGGGTCCACAATCTGCCGGAGCAGAGAACTCCAGAGATTGTTGGACCATCTGGTGGTTAAGCTACTTATAGATCGAACCCTCATCAGGTGAAGAATTCTGGGTGTGTCTTACAACAGCAGCAGGACCTAGCTTGAGTTTGTCAGTCAACGGGTGTGTCCTGCAACATCACAATGACTTTGTTTTAGAGTGTATCAAACGCACTTGTGTGCCAAACTTGTAATGTGTTAATAAAGACACCATTTGCTGCCACACGGCACCTGAGACCTGGGTTCAATGCTGACGTTGGGTGCTTTCTGTGTGGAGTTTGCACGTTCTTCCTTTGACTATGTGGCTTTCCTCCAGGTGTTCTGGTTTCTTCCCATATAACCATATAACAATTACAGCATGGAAACAGGCCATCCCATGTCTAAAGGTTTGCAGGTTTTTTAGTTCATTGGGCTCTGGTAATTGCATCCAGTGTGTAGGGAATAGCTGAGAGAGTAGAATAAGACAGAACTAGTGTGAACGGGTGATCGATGGTTGGCGTGGATTCAATGGGCTGAAGGGCCTGTTCCCATGCTGTATCTTCCAATCAATCCAATCAATTGTACTCTTACGGTATCGAAGTCTGCAATAAATTGCAACCAATTGTGGGCACAGCCCAGCCTAGCACACAAAGAACCTTCCTTCCATTGACACCTCACGCTGCCTCAGCAAGGCCAGCAACATTATCTAGGTTGGGTGTACCCTGGCCACTCCCTCTTCTCCCCTCTCCCATTGGGCAAACGATATAGGAGTGTAAAAACACACATCTCCAGATTCAGGGACAGTTTCTTCCCAGCTGTCATCAGGCAACTGAATCATCCTACCACAACCATAGAGCAGTCCTGAACTACTAATGGACTATCATTGATCTGACTTTACTGGCTTTACCTTGCATTAAACGTTATTCCTTTTTTCCATGCGAATATCTCAATGACTAGAGGAACATATAGAAGTGAATACCATTATGACCTTTAAAAGGCATTTGGATAGATATATAAATAGGAAGGGGTTAAACGGATATGGGCCAAATGAAGGCAAAAGTGGCAAGTCCAGTAATCTAACGAGTCTTGGCATGGACAAAGTGGGCCGATGGGTCTGTTTCTGTGCCGTACAATTCTCTGGCATGAAACATTATTCCCTTATCATGCATCTGTATAGCTTGATTGCCGTCATGT
This sequence comes from Raja brachyura, assembly GCA_963514005.1. The sequence goes on from OY740814.1 coordinate 27,470,542, forward strand.
ATTGTCTTTCTGCTGGCTGGTTAGCACGCAACAAAAGCTTTTCACTACACCTCGGTACACATGACAATAAACTAAACAGACCTGAACTGAACTCTATATATGTCAGAATGCATGTAGAAACATGGAAATTAGGTGCAGGAGTAGGCCCTTTGGGCCTTCGAGCCAGCACTGCCATTCAATATGATCATGGCTGACCATCCAGAATCAGTACCTCGTTGCAGCATTTTCCCCATAGACCTTGATTCCATTATAACCATATAACAATTACAGCACGGAAACAGGCCCTCTCGGCCCTTCCAGTCCGTGCCGACCATTTATTTTCCCCTAGTCCCATCTACTTGCACTCAGACCATACCCCTCCATTCCCTTCCCGTCCATATACCTATCCACTTTACTTTTAAATGTTAAAATCAATCCTGCCTCCACCACTTCTGCAGGAAGATCATTCCACACAGCCACCACTCTCTGAGTAAAGAAGTTCCCCCTCATGTTACCCCTAAACTTCTGTCCCTTAATTCTCATATCATGCCCTCTTGTTTGAATCTTCCCTACCCTCAATGGGAAAAGCTTATCCATGTCAACTCTGTCTACCCCTTTCATCATTTTAAAGACCTCAATCAAGTCCCCCCTTAACCTTAACCCCTAACCTTAACATTAGCTCTAAGAGCTCTTGAATACATCCAGTGAATTGGCCTCCACTGCCATCTGTGGCAGAGAATTCTCTGGGTGAAAAAGATGATTTTCCTCACCTCAGTCCTAAACAGCCTCCCCCTTATTCTTAGTGTAGTGAAAATCCTTCATTGGCCTTAATCAAGAATCAATGGTCACAAATGTTTAATTGTCACATATACCACCAATGGAACAATGAACTTGCTTGTTGCAGCATCTTTATAGGCCCATTAACACAATACACACTAATAAATATAAAATAAGCAATAATACAATAAATTAATAATCAGTAACCTTAGTTAACTAGACCATAACTGCAACACCAAAGTGCATTGTGCAACCAATATAAAGTCCATCATACTTGTGATAGTCATCACAAATGTCCTCGTTCTTCAGAGAACGGGGTTTCCCCTCCCCCACTATAGATGAGGCTCGCACCAGGGTCTCCTCCATACCCCGCAACACTGCTCTCTCTCCCCATTCCCCCACTCACAACAAGGGCCGAGTCCCCCTGGTCCTCACCTTTCACCCCACCAGCCAGCGCATAAAACAGATAGTCCTCCGCCAGTTTCGCCACCTCCAACGTGACCCCTCCACTCGCCACATCTTCCCATCTCCCCCCCTGTCTGCCTTCCGCGAAGACCGCTCCCTCCGCAACTCCCTTGTCAATTCTTCCCTTCCCTCCCGCTCCACTCCTTCCCCGGGCACTTTCCCTTGCAACCGCAAGAGATGCTACACTTGTCCCTTCACCTCCCCCATCCACTCCTTTCAGGGACCCAAGCAGTCATTCCAAGTCCGACAGAGGTTCACCTGCACCTCCTCCAACCTCATCTACTGCATCCGTTGCTCCAGATGCCAGCTGATCGATATCGGTGAGACCAAGCGGAGGCTTGGCAATCGTTTCGCCGAACACCTCCGCTCGGTCCGCAATAACCAACCCGACCTCCCGGTGGCTCAGCACTTCAACTCCCCCTCCCATTCCGTATCCGACCTCTCGGTCCTGGGCCTCCTCCACGGCCAGAGTGAGCAACACCACAAGTTGGAGGAACAGCACCTCATATTCCGCTTGGGGAGTCTGCATCCTCTGGGCTTAAACATTGAATTTTCTCAATTCTGTTAACCCAGACTGCCCCCTCCCCCTCCCCACCTCTCCCTCAGCCCTCGGGCCCTGACATTCCTTCTCCATCTCCCCCCCCCCCCCCCCACCCAAGTCGCACTAGCTTCTCATTTTCACACCACAAACAGCTTACAATGGCCTGCTTCCTTTATCATCAATACTTTTTTGCATATCTTTCATTCATTGTTCTTTATCTCTCCACATCTATATCTCTCGTTTCCCTGATCCCTGACCAGTCTGAAGAAGGGTCTCGACCCGAAACGTCACCTATCTCCTTCACTTCTTAGATGCTGCTGCACCCGCTGAGCTTCTCCAGCTTTTTGTGTAACCCTAAAGTCCATCATAGTTGCTGAGGTAGGATTGTGGTGAGTGTTTAAGAGCTGATAGTTGTTGGGAAGAAACTGTTCTTGAACCTGGAGGTCGCGGTGCTCAAGTTCCCGTATCTTCTTTCTGACAGGACGGAACAGGGCGACACGGTGGCGCAGCGGTAGAGTTGCTGCCTTACAGGCCAGAGACGCAGGTTCAATCCTGACTACAGCTGCTGGCTGTATGGAGCTTGTACATTCACCCTGTGACCACATGGGTTTTCTCCAGGAGCTCCGGTTCTCTCCCACACTTCAAAGGTGTACAGGTTTGTAGGTTAATTGGCTTCTGTAAAATTGTTCATTATCCTTAGTGTGTAGGATAGTGGTAGTGTACGGGGTGATTGCTGGTCGGCGTAGACTCGGTGGGCCGAAGGGCCTGTTTCCACACTCAATCTCTAAAGTCTGAAGTCTGAAGTCAGTAGTTGTGAGATGAGAGTGTGGCCTGGGCTATGTGGGTCATTGATGATATTAGCTGCCTCCTTGAGGCAGTGGTTCCTGTTGATCCATTTGATGGTGTGGTTGTCAGTACCAGTGATAGACCGGGCAATGCCCACCACTTTCTGCGACCGCTTTCATTCCTGGGCATTCAAGTTACCAATCCAGGCCGTGATGCAACCAGTCAATATGCTCTCTACCGTACACCTGTACACGTTTGATAAAGTATTAATTGACATGCCCGATCTTCGGAGATACATTGGACTCTGGAGATAGAGTTCGGAAACAGGCCCTTTGGCACACCAAGTCCGCAACGACCAGCGATCACCCTCTACACTAGCACTATCTTACACACTAGGGCTGATTTACCGAAGTCAATTAACCTACAAACCTGCACGTCTTTGGAGTGTGGGAGGAAACTGGAGCACCTGGAGAAAACCCACGTGGTCACAGGGAGAAGGTAAAAACTCCGTACAGACAGAACTCTTAGGCAGGATCAAACCTGGGTCTCTGGCGCTGCAAGGCAGCAACTCTACTCCTGCGCCACCGTGCCACCCTCAAAGGAAATAGGAGCCATGGTGAACTTTCTCTGTGACTGCATCAATGTGCTGGCCACAGAACAGATCTCTGGGCTCTGCTCCCTTGTGGCTCCAGTAACTCCGACTGGGATAACACACAATTCTGTCATAATATAGGCAGAGAGGACTTTGCAAACATCATTTAGCTTGTGCAATAAAGAGAAGGGGGTGGGGGGAGATATGCGTTTTATTGCGCACAGCTGAAATTCCTCCATGTTAATGATGAATGATGCACATGATAAATGGTAATGCACTATTAGTGCCTGTGATAAACTGCACAGCACAATTAGTGCATGAGATAAAAGGCCACGCAGAATTATGGTGAGCTATAACTGGTAATGCATAATTAGTGCACGTGATAAATGGTAATGACCAAAGGAATTCGGAATCTGTTGCAACAATAACTTCACAGCAAAATGAAAGCATTTGGGATTACCTGAAATAGGTGCCTAATTGTGTGACTAAATCCCTGATCTCCTTCACCCAAGGGTAGCATGGTAGCTCAGTGGTAGAGTTGCTGCCTTACAGCACCAGAGACCCGCGTTCAATCCTGAATACATGTGCTGTCTGTACGGAGATTGTATGTTCTCCCTGTAACCTGCGTGGGTTTTGTCCGGGATCTCCGGTTTCCTCCCACATGTTTGTAGGTTAATGGCTTGGTATAAATGTAAATTGTTCCTAGTGTTAGTGCACAGGGATCGCTGGTCGGCGCGGACCCGGTGGGCCAAAGGGACTGCTTCCGCGCTGTATCTCTAAACTAAGTGACATTCAAATACGGCGAGGGACCTCTGCAAGTGTCATCTCCTGGGAGAATGATGATGCATTTATACTCTTTAATCTTGGGAAGTGGGCTCTCCTGGAACAATCACCTTTTAGAAACATAGAAACATAGAAAACAGGTGCAGGAGTAGACCATCCGGCCATTCAATATGATCATGGCTGATCATCCAAAATCAGCACTCCATTCCTGGTTTCTCCACATATCCCTTGATTCCATTACCCACGTCCATCTGCCGAGTCTTCTCTTTGTACTGCTGCTCTCTTTAGCTAATGCCCCTCTCAGAAAGACTATTCAAGGGCTTGTAGATATAAAAGCTACCTGATGTAGCTTGCATCACCAAGGCACAGTGGTAGGGCTACCACCTTACTGCACCAGAGACCCGCGTTCGATCCAGACCATGGGTGCTGTCTATACGTAGCTCGTACGTTCTTCCTGTTACTGCGTGCGTTTTCGCTTGGTGCTCCGGTTTCCTCCCACATCCCGGAGATGTGCAGGTTTGTAGGTCCATTGGCTTCTGTAAATTGCCCCTAGTGCGTGGGCTAGAACTAATATGAATGGGAGATCGTTTGTCGGTGCGGACCTGATGGGCCGAAGGGCCTGTTCCCACTCTGCATCTCTAATCTAAAATCTAAACCACCATGGTATGAAGGAAAGAGTATATCCACACAGCCACTGAAGATGATAAAGCAGCGGATGCTTCCCTCTAACAGGTCTAGGCTGTAATAACCATCCCCTAACAATCCCATCCATCTCCTTCACTGTCAAGTATCCTTTTAGTATGAACTTCCTTTGGTTACTGTGGCTACAATTTTGTTCAGGCTCCTTCAGTCAATGCATGCTAATGCACAGGGTGGCCCTTCTGAACTTCCAAAGTCACGAACGTCCATTCACAACAAAGCTCATCAGTGTCTGAGAGTCATAGAGTCCTACAGCGGCCCAACTTGCGCACACTGACCAACGTTCCATCTGCATTAGTCCCACATGCCTGCATTTGGCCCATATCCTTCTAAATCTCTCCTATCTATGTACCTGTCTAATTGCTTCTTAACCGTTGCGATGGTCCCGCTTCAGCTACCTCCTCTGGCAGCTAGTCCCATACACCCATCACCCTTTGTGTGAAAAAGTTGCCCCTCAGATTCCTATTAAATCTTTCCCCCTTCACCATAAATCTATGCCCTCTGGTTCTCTACTCTGGGCAATGTGTATCTACCCAATCAATTCCTCTCATGATTTTATACACCTCTATACTCCCCATGCGTTCCAGAGAACAGTCCCAGCCGACTCAACCTCTGCCTATTGCTCAGACCCCCGAGTCCTGGTAACATCCTTGTAAATCGGCAACAGTAGATTCACAAGACGCAAAGCTCAACTTCTACAGATGCGGCGTAGAAAGCATTTTATCAGGATGCACCACAACAAGGTTTGGGAACAGCTCCATCCAAGACCGCAAGAAATTGTTGCAAATTGTAGACGCAGCCCAGACCATCCATCACACAAACCAACCTCACTTCCATTGACTCCAACTACACCTCACGCTGCCTTAGCAAAGCCAGCAGCATCATCAAGGACGAGTCGCACCCTGGCCACTCCCTCTTCTCCCCTTTCCCATTAGGCAAAAGGTACAGAAGTGTGAAAACGCACACCTCCAGATTCAGGAACAGTTTCTTCCCAGCTGTTATCAGGCAACTGACCCATCCTACCACAACCAGAGAGCAGTGCGGAACTACTATCTACCTCATTGGTGACCCTCAGATTTCTGTTTGATGGGACTTTACTGGCTTTACCTTGCACTAAACATTATTGCCTTATCATGTACCTGTGAATGGCTCAATCGTATTGTCTTTCCGCTGACTGGTTAGCGTGCAACAGAAGCTTTTCACTGTATCTTGGTACACGCGATAATAAACTATAACTGAAACTGAGCTGAACTGTTGCATCATGAACCTCTCGGAGACGGTGGTGGAACGAAATGAAGATGTAGTCAATCCTTCAAAGGAAGCAGTCCTATGTCAGGAATTATGTCAACGAATGGTTAATATTAGTCTGCAACAGCGCTGGGTATTAAAAGCAAAATAAATTGGAATTTTACAACATTATATGGGACTGGTTGTAAACATTTCAAATCACCAAACACAAGCAATTGCTTTTGAAGTAAACCAGCTGTTTAGCACACTGTAGACACTTTCCATGCACTAAAATCGCAATGAGAATGATAGAAGGATTATAGACGTTTTAGTGTTGTGGGAGGACGTTTAGACGTCCACTCCTGTATTCAAGCTGGCTTAATATCAGCAAAGTGCACATTGGTACCAAACCCTTGTTCCTTCGTGTAAGCTTTAAATACCTTCTTCATTTTATCCTCTTAAATATAATGTTTGATGGCCTTAGTAATCGTTTGTGCCGATATATTCCTAATAGTAATGCATAAAGTGCAAAAATAAATTCTGCTTGCTCTTTTAATTTTTCATCATCAATTTGTCCCCTCATTGCCAATTTAGCAATCAGAAAAATAATCTTCCACTATTTATTCTCCCTCAGCTTTCCAAGCTGAACGTGTTTTTTTATTAAATACCCCTTGTTCCTCTCCTGAGATTAATGTACAGTTAATCTGGTTAATTCATAGAAGACAGAGGAGTGTGCTGGAAGGAAGATTTTCTGGCTGGAGCTCTGTGATGGTGGAGTTCCACAGGGATCTCTGCTGTTTGTGATGTACTGTATATTTATGAATGACTTGGATGTAAATGGGTAGATGGGTTGGTGAGTAAAGCCCCTGTCGCACTTACGTGTCCTTGGCACGCTAATTACACAACCTCGTTGTCGTTTTGAGGCACAACGGTCCCGCCAAGGTCGCACGTGATTTCATGCGCCCGCACAGCCACCTGGAGCATGGGACGTCATTTGAAGATGGACACAAAATGCAGGAGTAAAGGGCCTGTCCCACCAGCCTGCAAATCTATGCGATGAGCGCGATCTAACGTGGTCGCTTGAGCCATTGGGCGTCGCGTGGCCGGTCCCACTTCGATCACCGGAGCCATGCGGAATTGTGCGGAGTTCGTCCCGACATCGCGCGGGGCTCCGAAAAACTATCTATGTTCAAAAATTCCGCGCGGCACCGGCTTGTCGGCTCGCAGTCGCCTCGACACATTACACACCGCCTCGACGTCGTGCCTCCGTGAACCTATCTGTAGGTGCCTCCGTCACCCTCTGTGTATGTGGCTCCGTGGCCCTCTGTGTGTGTGCCTCTGTGCCCCTCTCTGTGTGTCTCTCTCTATCCTGGCGAACTTACCTTAGACTTCGCTCCAAGTTCGCCTCACTTTTTGCCGCGTTGCGCCACTCACCTGACCTTCGCGCGGCCCCTACTGCCGGTTTGGTCGTGTTTGCTGCATGCAGGCGCATGCTGGTGGGAACGGCCCTGTACAGGGGATCACCCGACCTCCGTGCGGTCCCCGCTGCCGGTTTGGTCGCGCTCATCGCATGGAGTCGGATGCTGGTAAGACAGGCCCTTAACTCAGCAGGACCGGCAGCATCTCTGGAGAGAAGGAATGGGTGACGTTTCGTGTCGAGACTCTTCTTCAATCTGAAAGAAGGGTCTTGATCTGACACGTCATCCATTCCTTCTCTCCAGAGATGCTGCCGGTCCCGCTGAGTTACTCCTGCATTTTGTGTCTATCTTCAATTTTCTTGGCCCCACTCTGGGAGTAGAAGTTGAGACGAATCCAGACCGCAACGGCCGTAAGCCCCAGGCCAAGTTCGGTGATCATTTGCCTGCTTCTGCTGCTGTTGAAGGTGAGATGTAGCGTTGCACCAGGGTCTTGGGCCTGTCCCACTTTGGCCGTCAGTTACGCGACAGGCCGTTGGAAGATTTAGTTTGCTACAGAATTTCGGAGCCCCGCGCTTCTCAGTGGGACCGGCCTCACGCGACCATACGATGCCCGTGCACCTCAATGCGACGACGAGGTTGTGTAATGTGCGTGCCAGGGACACGTAAGTGGGACAGGCCCATTAGTTTGCTGGCGACACCAGCATTGGAGGAGTTGCAGACAGTGAGGAAGGCTGTCAGAAGATACAGTGGGATACTGATCAGCTGCAGAAATGGGCAGCGAAATGGCAGATGGAGTTTAATCTGAGCAAGTGTGAGGTGTTGCACTTTGGGAAGTTGACTGTAAGGGGAGAGGATGCATTTAATGTCCAGTTAATCTGTTCCTTAAAGTAGGAATTCAAGCCAGTAGATCTCAACGTCAAGAGAATGAATGAATGAATGGATGAATTAATCAATTAATTAATTACTTAATTAATTAATTGATGAATATTTTAGTGTCACATGTGACAAGTCACCATGAAATAGTTTGTTTTACATACCCCAGTTATGTAAAGAGTTACCACATAAACGGCACCATTAGATGGGACCAAAAGGGTCCATGAAATGTCATTGGTGAGTTGGATTAAGGAAAATCATAAGGCTTTTGATACATATGTTTAAACACATGAATGTGACCAGGGAGAACATGGGATCGCTCAAGGATCTAGGAGGAAATCTATGCTTGGAGTCGGAGGATGTAGGTGACAATAGACAATAGAAAATAGGTGCAGGAGTAGGCCATTCAGCCCATCGAGCCAACACCGCCATTCAATGTGATCATGGCTGATCATCCACAATCCTGCCTTCTCCCCATATCCTCTGACTCCGTTATCTTTAAGAGCCCTATCTAACTCTCTCTTGAAAGTATCCAAAGAACCGGCCTCCACCGCCCTCTGAAGCAGAGAATTCCACAGACTCACAACTCTCTTGTTATGAATGCCAACATGCCATTCGCTAGTGAGGTGCTAAGCGAGTAGTTTGCATCTGCATTCACTGAAGATAAGGACTCAGAGGACAGCGAAATCAGGGTGGAGAATACAAATATGCTCGGGTAGTTTGAGATCGAGAAGGAGGGGGTGCTGAGGCGCTTGAAGACCATTAAAGTGGATAAATCCCCAGGGTCTGATGGGATCAATCCCAGGTTATTGAGGGAGGCTGGAGAGGAGATTGCAGAGGCCTTGACAAGGGCCTTGATTTCATCTCTAGCCACAGGCAAGGTTGCCGAGGATTGGAGAGTCTAAAGGGCCTGTCCCACTGTACGAGGTAATTCAAGAGCTCTCCTGGGTTTAAAAAAAATTAAACTCGTTGTAAGTTCGTAGAATGTACGTAGCGGCTACGTCGGAGCTCGTGGACGTCTCGTAGCGGCTCGTCATGCTAACGGCAGGCACTCGGGAAATGTGGTAACTCGTGAAATATTCTCAGCACTGTGAAAAATGTCCACGAGAGCCCCGAGTACCTATGAATGGTTATTGCCGTACTTCTCCGAGTTCGAATCAGGGGAAACTCGAGAGAACTCTTAAATTATCTCGTACAGTGGGACAGGCACTTAAGGCAGCAACTCCACTGCTGCGTCACCATGCCGGGCCTATGGAAGGGAGAGAAGATTCTCACCTTTAATCTTGGAGCAGATTTGAACTAATAACTCACTGTATCTGAAGAAGAATACTTCCAGCTGACCAATACTGAGAGGACATAAAAACCATAACCCCTTTGCTTATTATATAGAGCCAATAATATTCACTTTAAAAAAACACTGCACTACCTCATCAAATGTAATGTTTAATACATTAATTCTTATTATGCGATGCAACTTTTAATTTACACATCTTAATAATTTACACATTTTAATATTCAACAATGAAGATTATTTCTATTGATGGAGATTATGTATTTCTTAAGACCTATTTCAACACTTGTTTTTTGGCAATAACTGTGTTAGCCTTGGCAGTTAAAGCAGTGGGAATAATTAGAGAGAATATAGCTCCATCTGTGTAATCTCTACACACGTTTAGCTATGCAGTAAATCTCCCTCCATTTAATCCAATCCTCACAAATCAGATACAGCAAAGTTTTGATGAAGAGTAATTACTTTGCCAAACTTCTGCCAATGCACACAGACAGATAAGAGGCAGCTTGTAGTCAAAGGCTTAGAGATTGCTACATAATTTTCTTCTGACCTATCGTACCATTGACTGAAATCTAATTTGCAGCGAGCCAAAGCTCTTTGCGTTTGGACCTCATGCCAAGTTTGGAATGCTCACCACAATATTGAGGTGTCAGTCACAAGAACTTGCTCTCACTTACGTGTGCACGTCCGTAGATGCAAAGCAGTCAGCGTCTAACTGTTCAAAACATGTGTAGGAAGCAGCAGATGCTGCTCGACACCGAAGGTAGACACAACATGCTGGAGTAACTCAGCGGGTCAGGCAGCATCTCTGGAGAAAGGGAATAGGTGATGTTCCGGGTTGAGACCCTCCTTCAGACTCATTAAAAAATGTTCTCGGAATCATATTTTCATACTCTTTAAGATATTGAAAAGAGTTGGTAAATTAAATCATCAGTAATTTATCAACAAGTGTCAGCTGACACTGTTACTCTCACTCGTAACCAAGACATCCTCCTTCTCAGATTTTCTCCAGTAAACAGGATGTTCAGAATTTTTTGGATTGTCAAAGCTCTGCTCAGGTGCATCAATTTAGTTTAGAGATACCACGCGGAAACAGGCCCTTCGGCCCACCAAGTCCATGCCGACCAGCAATCCAGCACACTAACACTATCCTTCGTACACTAGAGACAGTTTACAATTTTACAGATCCAATTACTAACCTACAAACTTGCACATCTTTGGAGTGTGGGAGGAAACCGGAGCTTATCAGAGGAAACCCGCGCAGGTCGCGGGGAGAACGTACAATCTCCGTACAAACAGCACCCGTAGTCAAGATGGAACCCGGGACCCTGGCGCTGTGAGGCAGCAACTCTACCATTGCGCCACTATTGTCTGATTCTCATAAATCGTTGTTCTGTGGCAATTGCTTGCAGCTTCAGCTCCTTCTTATTATCAAAACATGATAACACATATTTCTTGTGATGGCCTCCTTCACTTGAGTGCTTACTCACGAGTATTCAAGGACCATCAACATCCTTATTGATCAGCTATTGGAATGGCTCCACACAATCATCTCATGAGTGCCAGGAGATTGCTCAGATGGCTGGTGAATTGAGAAAACAATATCTGTCACGCTCATCATCTCCTCCTCTCTGCCTTGTCAGAGATCGGCAAGAGCGGCACAGTGGTGCAGCGGTAGAGTTGCTGCCTCACAGAGCCAGAGACCCGGGTTCGATCCTGACTACAGGTGCTGTCCATATGGAGTTTGTATGTTCTCCCCGTGACTGTATGGGTTTTCTCCAGGTGCTCCAATTTCCTCCCACATTCCAAAGATGTGCAAGTTTGTTGGTTAATTGGCTTCTGTAAATTGTAAATTGTCCCTGGTGTGTGTAGGATAGTGTTCGTGTGCGGGGATCATGGTCAGTGCAGACGCGGTGGGCCGAAGGGCCTGTATCCACGCTGTATCTCTAAACTAAACTAAATTTAATTAAACTTAACTAAACTAAACTAAATATGTTGGCTTCTTGTGTCTGTACGTGGTCTCCAGTCCCTGGCCAATGGATACCCTATCTCACTTGGCCAAGGCAACCATTGACTCCCTTGGCTTTGACAGGACCTGGCCTCAGACTATTACTGGTGTCGATGTGATTCTCAAAGAAGAATCACTTCACTTGAGCCTTCATCTTTTATTCATTCAGCTTCCAGAGGTTCTTTGTGAATCTGCTCACCAGGACCCTCAACTCTGGGTTAGGATCCATCTCTGCCTCTCCCTCTGTTCCTCTTTCTAGAACATAGAACAGTACAGCACACGTGCAGGCCCTTCGATCATACGCAATGCCAAGCCACAATTTATCTGCCTGTGCAGGATCTATATCCCTCCCAGCAATACATATCCATGTGTCCCAGATAGAACAATGAAATTATTTTGCTACTGCAAGTAAGAATGTCATTGTTCTATCTGGGACATCTATATATCTATACATAACTAAAACTCTGATGTTGTGCTCTTTTTTCTATTTGCGCAACAACGGTACGCGATAGCACTATGATTTTACGCCATCTTACTCACCATTCTCCTGTGCTCAAGGGCAACAAGTTTTGTTGTGATCAATGGTATATTTTAAAAGTTATTGGGATTTAAATATGTGCAGATTGGTCTACCCTCCTGTCGTCCGTCACCTCACAGATTGGTCCCCTCTCCTGTCAGTCACCATCACGGCCTTTCTTGCACCATCGCTGCGTCCGCTGTCAGTCACCGGCGGCATCCACCTTGCCCGGCATTGCCTGGCGCCTCAGTTGGTCAGCAATGGCCGGAGAGGATGGCCACAGTTGCTGGAAGGCGCGGGCACAGTTACAGCCGCAGCCGCAGCCGATGCGGCCCCTAGTGAGGAGAGGGAGAGGTGAGGGAGGGATTGGGGAGGGGAGGAGTGGGGGAGGTGGGGGATAGAGGGATAAGAGGGGGATAGGAAGGAGAGAGGAGTTATGTAGGGAGGAAGGGAGTGACAGAGTAGGGGAAAGGAGAGCTGAGGGAGGGATTGGGAAGGAGAGGGGAAAGAAGAGGGAGGGTGAAGAGTAGGGGAGGGCGTGCTGGGGGATGAGGGAAAGCAAGCTGCGCCTGCACAGTTGGGGGCTATGCATGAGTTGCGGAATATCGCATTGGGGAGCAGACCCAACGGGTCTGTACTTAGACTAGTCTGACAATAAAACACTATTCACTCTCTCAACACCCTTGTCTACCCTCAAGCCTCTTTTTTTTAAAAATAATATTTTTATTAAAAGCGTATGTGCAAATAGTAATAAACGACAAACTGGTTACAGAGTTCTTACATTGCTTCAATTTTTAAAGTTTTTTTTTAAAGAAAAGAAATAAAGAAAGAAAGAGAGAGGAGAAACTATAAACTAATAGAAAGAAAGAAAGCAAGAAAGAAAGGCGATTACAAATATAAAGATTGTGGAGATTGTGGAGATAGATCCGGGAGATGTTGAGTATGCCTCCCTCAAGCCTCTTAAATGTCATTATTGTATCTGCCTCCACCACTGCCCCCGAGTTCACCTACTTCGGAAAGATTCTCCCAGCCAGTTTCCGAGTACTCACTATATGGATGGCACATAACCTACTGGTTTTAACACTTTCCTTGAGATGAATAGCTTGTCAAGGCTTGTTTCAAAATGACATTGCATGTTGCTCCAAAGTGCAACATGGTATGATTGGTTTCCATGGCACAGACATCTGGGTGTAGATTCATCACCCTATGGTTTAGGTCATAGCACTGATCTCAGTTGGATATGTTGCTTCCAATTGATGGCATGAAGATGACCTGTCCCTGTTCTTGCATTGCTCATATCATCCACCTTTTAGGGGCAGCACAGTGGCGCAGCGATAGAGTTGCTGCCTCACAGCACTTATGACCCAGGTTCGATCCTGACTACGGGTGCTGTCGGTACGGAGTTTGTACGTTCTCCCTATGAACACATAGATTTTATCCAGGTGTTTCCTCCCTACACTCCTAAGACGTCAAGGTCTGCAGGTTAATTGGTGTTGGTAAAATTATAAAATAGTCCCCAGTGCATAGGATAGTTTAAGTGTACGGGGAGATCACTGGTCAGCACGAACTATGCGGGCCGAAGGACCTGTTTCCACGCTGTATGTCGAAAGTCTAAAGTTCAAAGTCCAAAAATCCAAAAAATTAATTTTTATGAAGCACTATTTGTGGAATAGTCACGTCACAAAAAGTGCACTCTCTTTCCTTCCCTGGGACAGTTCTATTCATGTAACGTTCTCAATAGGTGTAATACTGAAGCAATTGTTGCTGCATATCTTCTCTCACCTTTCACCACACAGAGCCACAGAGTCACACAACAATGCAAACAGGCCCTTCAGTCTGACTCCTCCATGCTGACCAATATGCCCCATCCAACCAGTCCCATGTGCCCATACATGGCCCATACCCCTCCGAGCCTTTACTATCCATGTAACTGTCCAAGTGCCTTTTAAATGCCATTTTAGTTCCGGCCTTAATTATTGTGTGTAGGCAGGAACTGCAGATGCAGGGCCTGTCCCACTTTCACGACCTAATTCACGACCTCTTCCGAGTTTGCCTTTGACTCGTACTAGCAGCATTGTCGTAGTTGTAGGAGGTCGTAGGTAGGTCGTAGGTAGGTTGTGATGCTAGTCGTAGGTACTCGTGGCATCAAGTAGGTCGGGGCGTTTTTTTCTGGCCTGATGAAAAATGTCCACGAGTAAAAAATGTATATAAGTACTCCATATAAAATGCTGGAGTAAACTAATGGGTCAAGCAACATCTCAGGTGAAAATAAATAAGTAATACATTGGGTCGAGACCCTTCTTCAGACCCTTCTTCTGGAGTCGAAGTAAGTAAGTTTATTGGCCAAGTATTCACATACAAGGAATTTGCCTTGGTGCCCCGCCCAAAGTAACAACATGACATACAGAGACAGTTATGAATGACTCAGAAAACACTAAACATTGATAATAATAAGACATTAATGAGTGTACATGAAGAAGGGTCTCAACCCGATACATCACCTATTTTCTTTCTCCGGAGATGCTGCCTGAGCCGCTGAGTTACTCCAGCATTTTGTGTCTATCTTCTTCTTCAATTATTCACCAGCAGCTCTTTCCTTATACCCACCACCTGCTGAGTGAAAAAGCTGCCCTTTAGGTTCCTATTAAATCTTTCCCCACTCACCTTAAACCAATGTTCTCTGGTTCTTGATTCCCCTCCTATTGGGTAAAAGACTGGGTGCATTCACATGTGCATTCAGCAGTCCACACTTTCTTAGCTTAATTTGGCCATGAGGTGTTTTTAGACCTGAAGTACACATGCATTTTTTTTTTAGAATTATCACCCAGAATCGAAGATCTCAGACAAGTTTGGTGGATTTCTAAATTATTTGATCTTTGATGAGTGGATCCTTCACAGGTTGAACATTGTAATTATACGCAAACAATCTTTCCTCCCTCATGAAAACGTCAACCAATGGTCCCTATTCCCAGTAACACGTTAAAAAGGACTAATAGAGGTCAACTGTTTCATCTGCAGGCAGGCTGTAATGTATTTGTAATGCATCTAATGGACTCCCTCACGTCTGGTCTGAGGGCTTTATTGGATGGGACAATTTTGCCCCCTTGTGACCAACCAGATAAAATATAAACTTTACTTTTTGTCTATTCTCATTTATCTGCCACAGTTGGCTCAATATACAGTGGAAGCTCTTCATCCACTCCCACCATTCTTTTAACAAGTAACGGGAATGCAGATCTCAGTTGAGTTCATTCAGTTTGAAATGAGATTGAGATAAAAGTTGCCAGAACAGAAACGTCAACGAGCATACATGCTCTGATGTTGTAGGTATTTTGGGCCATGGATGGCACTATATCCAGAGGATCAAGGTGGCCCAACTCATTCACACTGATGGTGAACGTGTTTGATGAAATTGCATTTAGAAACATAGAAACATGGAAAATAGGTGCAGGATGAGGCCATTTTGCCCTTCGAGCCAGCACCGCCATTCATTGATATCATGGCTGATCCTCCCCAATCAATAACCCGTGCCTGCCTTCTCCCCATATCCCTTGATTTCACCAGCCTCTAGAGATCTATTTAACTCTCTCTTAAATCCATTCAGTGATTTGGCCTCCACTGCCTCCACTTGCTTGCTAACCCGCCAGCAGAAAGACAATACGTGATTACAATTGAGCCAGTTACAGATAGATTTTTTTTTTTAATTTTTATTTTTATATCTTTATTTATTAGAGGTACCGTAAGTTACATCAGTGTACATCCCATGTATATTATTACAATCATTGTACCCCTTAATTTTTTAAGCCTTTAGAAAAAAAGAAAAAAGAAAGAAAAATATCAACAGAGAAAGTAGAAAGAGTGAAAGAGAGTTGTGAAAGTGCAAAAGCGTGCCAGATGGAAAGGGAACCCTTGGTCGAAGAGTTAGAGAAAGGAGATTAAGAGATAGACCCTGGAGAGGAGAAAGAAAAGGGAAAGAAAGAGAAGGAAAAAAGCCATTTACTTTATTATAAACATCGCGCAAAAGGAATCTACCAACTTAAGGGGTTGGACAGGCTACATGCAGGAAGATTGTTCCCGATGTTGGGGAAGTCCAGAACAAGGGGTCACAGTTTAAGGATAAGGGGGAAGTATTGTAGGCCCGAGATGAGAAAAACATTTTTCACACAGAGAGTGGTGAATCTCAGGAATCCTCTGCCACAGAAGGCAGTTGAGGCCAGTTGGCTATATTTAAGAGGGAGTTAGATGTGGCCCTTGTAGCTAAAGGGATCAGGGGGTATGGCGAGAAGGCAGGTACGGGATACTGAGTTGGATGATCAGCCATGATCATATTGAATGGCGGTGCAGGCTCGAAGGGCCGAATGGCCTACTCCTGCACATATTGTCTATGTTTCTATGTTTAACTCGACAGTTTTTCTTCCCCCTTTACCAAGACTCAACACCAGTACTTTTTTGAGGTATTCTTGCACCTTATCCTTGTAGTAGATTTATAAATGCAGACCACGTCTTATAGAAACAGTCTGATTTTCCTGCCAGTCGGAGTCTCATATCTTCCAAATGTAGTGTTTCAAACATAGTTGAATTTCACATATTAACTGTTGGTATAAGAGTATTTTCCCAGAATTTTAAGATTAGCTTTTTTCCAGTTATTAAACCGTATTGAAATAGATTATTTTGAAACACATTTAATTCAGGGCTGTCTTCCGTTGTTCCAAAGACAATGCTGTCTGCTTTTGGAGTCAGTTTTATTTTAAATACTTTTGTGAAAATTTCAGTCCAAAATTTTTGGATTTTTGTACAAAAGACAAATGAGTGCGCTACATTAGCTTTTTGACATTGACATTTATCACAAATAGGTGAGACATTGGGAAAAAGTTTACTTATTTTAGTTTTTGAATAGTATAATCTGTGTAAGATTTTAACTTGTATTAAAGTGTTTCTTACGTTAATTGAACATTTATGCACATATAATAAATATTCTTCCCACCTTTCTTTGGAAATTTTTATACTTTAATTATTTTTCCCAGTCTCTCCTGATAACTTCTGTTGTTGGTAATTCTGCGTTTAGAATAATATCATATATATATGATATTAGGTTTGCTGATTCAGTCTTTGTATTCATTACTTCATCCAGTAAGTCCGGAGGCATATTATGAAAATCTTGTGTGTATTTTTTCAGATAGTCACAATTTTGGAAATATTTAAAATACTGATTGTTTCCCAAATTGTATTTTAGTTGTAATTGTTTAAATGATAATTGTTTTCCCGTTTCATACAAATCTCCGAAGGTTTTAATTCTGGCTCTTTCCCATTGTATAAATGCTTTATCTATAATTGAAGGTTGAAACGAAGGGTTTTTACCGATAGGAGATAAGAGAGATAAATTTCTTAATTTTAAGTTGTGTTTTATTTGTTTCCAAATTCTCATTGTACTGTGTATAATTGGATTTTTGTTGTAATGTGCATCATCAAGAAGGATCGCTCCAATATTGCAAGGAGAGCAGTCCTCTTTCTCCATAATAGTCCAATCCGGTTGCTGGAGAGAGTTATCCAGCAATTGAATCATATTTCTTATATTTACAGACCAGTAGCAATACATGAAATTAGGGAGTGCTAATCCCCCTACTACTTTGGGGTTATATAGATGACCTCTTTGTATTCTGTGGGATTTATAATCCCAAATAGAATTTGTGATATCTAAATCCAGTTTTAAAAAAAAACTTTGTGGGTAAGTATATTGGAATTGATTGGACAGGTATAAAATCTGTGGTAGAAAAATAATTTTTATGGCGTTTATTCGGCCTATTAAGGACATCGGAAGCGTTTTCCAAAATGTAATCAAGTTATATCATTTCTTAAGTAGAGGGTTATAATTTGCTTCAAACATGTCTTGATATCTTCTAGTGATTTTGATACCCAAGTATTTACATATTTCCATAGCTATTTTAAAAGGAAACTGTAAAAGATGTGTAGAATCTTTCAGTTTTATTTACATGATTTCACTTTTATTCCAATTTATTCTATATCCTGAAAATGATCCGAAGTCCTCTATTATGTTTTAAATATTTGGTATAGTAATATGAGGTTTTGTGATGTACAATAGTACATCATCAGAGTATAATGATATTTGATTGTTGGAATATTTTGTTTTATATCCATGGATATTCGGATGAGTTCTAATTCTTTCCGCTAGGGGTTCAATCATGAGAGCAAATAACAGTGGTGATAGTGAACATCCTTGTCCATTACCCCTTGACAATTGAAATTTCATAGATAAATTATTGTTAGTTAATATTCTGCCCATTGCCTTATTATATAATAATTTAATCCATAGAATGAAATTCTCTCCCAGTTGAAATTTTTGCAATACCTTAACCATATAATCCCATTCAACCTCATCGAATGCTTTCTCTGCATCCAACGATATGATTGATAGTTTTTGATCTTCCGTTTGGTGTGAATGCATTATATTGAGCCGACGTCTCAAATTATTAAATGATTGTCTCTTAGGGATAAACCCTGTTTGATCCGGATGTGTTAATTTACTAGCATATTTACTTAGTCCTCTAGCTAGTATTTTCGCTAATATTTTTTGATCTGTGTTTAACAACGCAAAAGCTCTATATGATCCAGGTTCTTCCTCATCTTTATCTTTCTTAAGTATTAATGTGATTGTGGATTCTGCTAGTGTTTCAGGTAGTATTTGTTCTTTGAAGGCATAAGTATACATTTTCTGTAGGCGAGGTGTAAATATGTCATAAAAACATTTATAGAACTCATTACTAAATCCGTCGGGACCTGGTGTTTTTCCATTTTTTAATGAGATTATTGTTTCTTCTATTTCCTTATTTGAGATTTGTGCTCCAAATTCCTCTTGTTCCTGCAACTCTAGTTTAGGAAGGTTACAATTATCCAAGAATTCTGTAACTTTGCTGATGTCCGTTATAGTTTTAGATGTATACAGATTCTCGTAAAATTGTGTAAATCTTTTATTAATATCACTCGGCAAGGTCAATATTTCCCCTTTGTCTGATTTAATCTTTAAAATTGTGTGATCTTTTGTCGTTTTTTTAACTGACGTGCCAGAAGTTTATGGGGCTTATCCCCAAATTCAAAATGTTCCTGTCTTGTAATTTGTAATAATCTGATGACTTTCTCTGATAATAATTTATTTAATTTAAATTTCAGTATTATTATTCTATTATGTTTATCCGTTGTGGGGTCTTTAGCGTTTTCTATGTCCAGTTGTCTAATTTGTTCTTCTAACTATCTTTGTTCGTTCTTATTTTTCTTATTTTGAAAAGCTTGGTATGAAATTATAATGCCTCAAATACAGTGGCTTGCAAAAGTTTTCACACCCCTTGAAATGTTCCACATTTTGTCACGTTACAACCACAAACGTAAATGTATTTTATTAGGATTTTATGAGCTAAACCAACACAAAGTGACGCATAATTGTGAAGTGGAAGGAAAATGATACATGGTTTTCAAATTTTTTTACAAATAAAAAACTGAAAAGTGTGGCGTGCAAAAGTATTCAGCCCCCTTTACTCTGGGGGCTGAATACTTATTCCCCCTATACCACTAAATAAAATCCAGTGCAACCAATTGCCTTCAGAAGTCACCTAATTAGTAAATAGAGTCCACTTGTGTGTAATCTAATCTCAGTATAAATACAGCTGTTCTGTGAAGGCCTCAGAGGTTTGTTAGAGAACATTAGTGAACAAACAGCATCATGAAGCCCAAGGAACACACCAGACAGGTCAGGGATAAAGTTGTGGAGAAGTTTAAAGCAAGGTTAGGATATTAAAAAAAATCCCAAGCTTTGAACATCTCACGGAGCACTGTTCAATCCATCATCCGAAAATGGAAAGAGTATGGCACAACTGCAAACCTACCAAGACATGGCCGTCCACCTAAACTGATAGGCAGGGAAAGGAGAGCATTGATCAGACAAGCAGCCAAGAGGACCATGGTAACTCTGGAGGAGCTGCAGAGATCCACAACTCATGTGGGAGAATCTGTCCACAGGACAACTATTAGTTGTGCACTCCACAAATCGGGCCTTTATGGAAGAGTGGCAAGAAGAAAGCCATTGTTGAAACAAAGCCATAAGAAGTCCCGTTTGCAGTTTGCCACAAGCCATGTGGGGGACACAGCAAACATGTGGAGGAAGATGCTCTGGTCTGACGAGACCAAAATTGAAGATTTTGGCCTAAATGCAAAACGCTATGTGTGGCGGAAAACTAACACTGCACATCACCCTGAACACACCATCCCCACTGTGATACATGGTGGTGGCAACATCATGCTGTGGGGATGCTTTTCTACAACAGGGACAGGGAAGCTGGTCAGAATTGATGGGAAGATGGATGGAGCCAAATACAGGGCAATCTTGGAAGAAAACCTGTTAGAGTCTGCAAAAGACTTGAGACTGGGGTGGAGGTTCACTTTCCAGCAGGACAACGACCCTAAACATACAGCCAGAGCTACAATGGAATGGTTTAGATCAAAGCATATTCATGTGTTAGAATGGCCCAGTCCAGACCTTAATCCAATTAAGGATCTCTGGCAAGACTTGAAAATTGCTGTTCAAAGATGCTCTCCATCCAATCTGACTGAGCTGGAGCTATTTTGCAAAGAAGAATGGGAAAAAATTTCAGTCTCTAGATGTGCAAAGCTGGTAGAGACATACCACAAAAGACTTGCAGCTGTAATTGCTACAAAAGGTGGTTCGACAAAGTATTGACTCAAGGGGGCTGAATACTTTTGCACGCCACACTTTTCAGTTTTTTATTTGTAATAAAATTTGGAAACCATGTATCAATTTCCTTCCACTTCACAATTATGCACCACTTTGTGTTGGTCTATCACATAAAATCCCAATAAAATACATTTACGTTTGTGGTTGTAACGTGACAAAATGTGGAAAAGTTCAAGGGGTATGAATACTTTTGCAAGCCACGGTAAATGCTTTAAAAGAGTCCCATAATAGTGTAGGTGATATGTCTGGTGTATCATTTATTTTGAAAAAAATGTTCATTTGCTGTTTTAAATATATATCCCTTGTGGGTCTTTTAAAATTTGAGGGTTGTACCTCCAAAACGGTTTGTTCTTAATCATTCCTTCCATTTTTAGAAAAAAAGTTAGCGGGGAGTGATCTGAAATCGTATTTGTGTGGTATTTTGGTTTAGAAGTGTGTGGTATTAATTTTGTATCCACCGGGAAATAATCTATACGTGAATATGTCTTGTGTACCATTGAATAGAACGAGTAATCCCCGCCGGTCGGATTTGCAATCCTCCAGACATCTGTTATATTTGTGTTTTTTATATATGTGTTTAGAAGTTCGCTAGTTTTGGATTTTGTAATACCTCTCTGTTTTTGATTGGATTTATTTAAGTAAGAGTCTAAAACACAATTGAAGTCTCCGCCGATTATGACATTCTGGTAATTATATTCTGCAATCATATTCAAGATTTTATTGAAAAATGTGGATTGTCAAAGTTGGGTGCATATATATTTACCAAGGTAATTGCGCTAGCATGGATCTCCCCGGTAACTATCAAATATCTCCCATCCTTATCTGCTAGGGTAGTTTTGGGTTTAAATGGAATGCCTTTGCGAATAATAATAGACGTTCCTCTAGATTTTGACGTGTTTGATGAGTGAAAGGTTTGACCTATCCAGTTTGCCCTCAATCTAGCTTGATCTTGAAGATGCGTTTCTTGTAAGAAAGCAATATCTATGTTGTATGCTTTCAGCTGAGCTAGAATCTTACCCCTTTTAATGCATTCGTTAACACCCCTAACATACTACTACAAAATGAGATTCCTCCCAGTTTATTTTGGTTATAGTCTTGCATTTTGAATAGATTTAATACCTGTGTATCTTGCGGTGCATCCGTACCTCAGGTCTTTAGATATTGGGGGATCATTTACCCTACAAAGTTCAGTTAGTACATTCCCTTTGCGATTGTCCTTGAATGGAAAAAACACACATGTGACTAAATGTGGTAATAATTAAAAAAAACGAATACAAGTGAAAATACAGTGTCCAAACTTGTCGGCACTGTAACAAGTGACCCACCTGTTAGTGGGAGAAAGCATTTTATCGACTTCCGTTGTCGATATAAAACAAACAAATAGCTCCGCTCCCTCGATTACTCATAACATACTGGAGGGGGACCGGTTTCAAAATCAAATGTATAGTACCCATTTACAGTATGTATATCCATTTCATCAATATTTCCGGAAATAACTAACATTTTTATCTACTAAGTGTTAAGCGTATATTTTAACCTCGGAAATCATCAACTGTTGGTTGAAGGGATTAACCTGTTTCTGGTTCCTGGAACTGAGCCAGGAGCCCGCCTCTGCCCCTCACGCCCTAGTTATAAATCTACATGAGAATTATTAAGTTAAATTATAAATGTTAATTTGTAAATCACCCTTTCTACATTTCTGATTAACATTCATTACTATTTCTATGTTAATATTCTATGTTAATATTGTTAAAAATGTTAATTCTATACCATTTAGGTTATTCATTAGATCTCATATACAACAGTAATTGCTAAGCCCACAGTCTGTTATTGAGTAATTCATTTTGGTGGTTATCTTTTTCCCGCTTCCCTTGGAACAGAGTATGTCCTTGAGTTAGCATTCCACCGATAAGACGTCTAGACAAAGTTCCTTCTTCTGGCAGCACGCCACCATTCAGGGTGAAATAGTAAAAAGAGAGAGTATCCATATTGTCCAACCTTCCCAGCTAGTCCTTCTGTTCCACGATGGTTAGAACATATCTGTATGCCTCCTCGGGATTTGTGAACAATTTTTGCTGTTCCTTGTAGGAGATACGCATTTTAGCTGTGTAGTAAACACTATATCTAACCTCCTTATTTCCTTGGTAAGCCTGCTTTGCCTTAGAGAACTGATTTAGCTTTTGCATAATTTCATAGGAATGGTCCCTGAAAATTTTAAAAGTTGTTGCACCATACTTCAGAGCCACTCCATATTTGATATTACTCATATCCTCTTCCACGTCAGAAATGTCCCGGAATTTCACAATAATCTGTCATGTATGTTCTAAACCATTATGAGATTTGTGTTTAAATCTAGGAAATTGGTGTGCCACTTCAATTTTTTGGTAGGTTAGGGAGCTTAAGAGCTCCTTTAATTAAGCCCGCAGCAAACTTGCAAATGTTATCTCTCGGCTCTCTCAGGTACACCAACTAATCTTAGGTTTTGGCATCTTGAACGAGCTTCCAGGTCCAGGCATTTGGCTGAAACTTTAGCCAGCTGAGTCGCCATCCATCGTGTAGCAAGGTCTTGTTCTGACCTCACGTTCTTCATCTCCTCCACCATTCTTGCCATCTCTTCCTCCATCTTGTGCATTGTTAACGTACAGGTTGATATAGTGTCCAGCACATCGCCCAGCCTCTTCGTGGTGTCTTCTTCACCCTTATCAATTCTCTCCGATAGTTCATCTCTCACATCGTCAATTCATTTATTAATAGTGCCAATCGAATCCTTCACAGACTCAATAACTTTCTGATTACCAGCAGTCATATTCAGCATCAGCTTTTCTATATTTTCCATCATCACTCCCATCATGTGTTCCATCTTCTTTCCATCCACCTTCACATCTTTCAGTTCACTTACCGAAAGCTTTAATTCTTCAAATTCTTTGTCCTTGGCCAAATCTGTCTGAGATCTTGTAGCCATGTCGTAAAGCACCTTTTCTTCAGAAGCCACTTCAAAAATAAGTTCTTCAGGCTTCGTCTGGCGAACCCATGAGTGTTTTGTAACTGTTCTCTTACCAGTGCTCTTACCAGGAGAAGAATTTTTCATTTAAAGTGCTTTAAGCCTTCGTTAAATTCACAGCGCTTACTGATAACGTCATCAGCGCGACGTCCAGAGGCTCCGGTAAGTTTTTTTAATTGGTCCCGACCAGTAGACCCGATTTTAACGCGGAAAATCGCGAATTTTAGGGAGCAGAGCTATGTGCAGTGTCTCTTATTGTAACATGGTGCCACCGGAAGTCCAGTTACGGATACATGATAAGGGAATAACGTTTAGTGCCGGGTAAAGCCAGTGAAGTCCAAGCAAATATAGTCCGAGGGTCACCAAAGAGGTAGATGGTTGCTCAGCATCTCTCTGGCTGTGGTAGGTTGATTCCGTTGCCTGATAACAGCTGGGAAGAAACTGTCCCTGAATCTGGAGATGTGTGTTTTCACATCTCTATACCTTTTGCCCGATGGAAGAGGGGACACGAGGGAGTGGCCGGGGTCTATATTTGCCCCAGCGTGCTTTATCTGAATTGACCATCACAACTCCGTTTCCCAGTGTGTGTCCTCACGTCAGAGTTATCTTAAATGGGAAACATTCTGCTCACCATTCGATACTCCAGACCACCCATGGTGTCCATGGTATCTCCAACAACATTTCTCGGAATGAAAAACGTCATCAGCAAAATGAACTATCAACAAAGGCACTGTATTAATGAAAGAGCTCTCAATGGCAACACACAGTTTCCAAGGCTTCATAATGGTGTGCGTTTGGAAATGTCCACACCTAACTCTGAACCAGTAGAGAGCATTTAATCACATGTTAGACAAAAGTGCTGGAGAAACTCAGCGGGTGCAGCGGTAGCTATGGAGCGAAGGAAATGGGCAATGTTTCGGGCCGAAACCCTTCTTCAGACATGATTTAATCACATGATGTGTGAAGATGGGCAGCATTTGAGGAATAATTATTTGTTCCGCTGAATGATATTACACAAGATATAACCATATAACCATATAACCATTACAGCATGGAAACAGTCCTTCTCGGCCCTTCCAGTCCGTGCCGACCATTTATTTTCCCCTAGTCCCATCTACCTGCAAAAGGTGGATACTGGTGAAGGGGGTGATTGGCAGACAGGTGGACTAAGTGACAAAGGCTAGAGGGGAAAAGGAGAAAAGGGGTGGGAATGTGGTGCAACGGTGGAGTTGCTGCCTCACAGCGCCAGATACCTGGGTTTGATCCTGACCACGAGTGCTGTCTGTACGGAGTTTGTACGTTCACCCCATGACCGCGTGGGTTTTCTCCAGGTGCTCCGGTTTCCTCCCACACTCCAAAGACGTACAGGCTTGTAGGTTAATTGGCTTCCGTAAAATTGTAAATTGTCCCTAGTATGTGTAGGATAGTGTTAGTTCATGGGGTGATCGCTGGTCGGCGCGGACTCGGTAGGCCGAAGGGATTTATTCCCACGCTGCACCTCTAAAGTCTCTAGAGTCAAAAGGGAGCCAGACAAGGGGCAAAGAGGAGGAGTGAAATGTAAGGGAGAGGGAGGGAGACGGGTGGAAGAGATGAGCGGGGACTGGAAAGGGGGGATACAAGGGAAATGAGGGGCTTGCAGATGGAATATGAGTATATAAAGGAAGAGAAAAGGAGCAGGGAGATGGTGCTAAAAATGAGCATAAAGGAGGGGAAAGACTGGAGGGATGGGAAGGGTTTACATATAGAAACATAGAAATTAGGTGCAGGAGTAGGCCATTCGGCCCTTTGAGCCTGCACCGCCATTCAATGTGATCATGGTTGATCATCCAACTCAATATCCCGTACCTGCTTTCTCTCCATACCCCCGATCCCTTTAGCCACAAGTGCCACATCTAACACCCTCTTAAATATAGCCAATGAACTGGCCTCAACTACCTTCTGTGGCAGAGAATTCCAGAGACTCACCACTCTCTGTGTAAAGAATGTTTTCCTCATTTCGGTCCTAAAGGAATTCCCCCTTATCCTTAGACTGTGACCCCTTGTTCTGGACTCCCCCAACATCGGGAACAATCTTCCAGCATCTAGCTTGTCCAACCCCTTAAGAATTTTGTAAGTTTCTATAAGATCCCCCCTCAATCTTCTAAATTCCAGCGAGTACAAGCCGAGCCTATCCAATCTTTCCTCATATGAAAGTCCTGACATCCCAGGAATCAGTCTGGTGAATCTTCTCTGTACCCCCTCTATGGCAAGGATGTCTTTCCTCAGATTTGGAGACCAAAACTGTACGCAATACTCCAGGTGTGGCCTCACCAAAACCCTGTACAACTGCAGTAGAACCTCCCTGCTCCTATACTCAAATCCTTTCGCTATGAATGCTAACATACCATTTGCTTTCTTCACTGCCTGCTGCACCTGCATGCCTACTTTCAATGACTGGTGTACCATGACACCCAGGTCTCGTTGCATCTCCCCTTTTCCTAATCTGCCACCATTCAGATAATAGTCTACCCTCATGTTTTTGCCACCAAAGTGGATAACCTCACATTTATAGTGCATATGTTTCAGAGATATTCCAAAACCCACCTAATTTCAGTTGCCTCGTGATGTGCTCTCAGTTGGATAATCCCTGGAGAAATGAATGGCATTGTTAATGCTCAAAGACACGCAATCGAACGGAATGACTTGATAAGATCATTTCTGAGCTATATCTGCTTTTAATCTTTAATAGCAACATACCACATTTCCATTTATCAGCAGCAGTTAATGCCACAAGGCTCTCACATAACTGTAACCCAGACTGGATGCATTTGCTAATATATTGATGCGCACTCGTTTAAGTGCCACTGATGGCCAGACCTCGTGTGTCAGCATAGCGATGCAAAGGCAGGCTGGCTGCTCTGCTGGTGAATTAAACAGGCGCTGTCTACATTACAAAATAAGGCATTTATATGCCACCGGAACTATGTGGCACACACTAAGCTGGCCTTCTGTTTTTGTACAAATCACATCAAAGATATGGGAAAAGTTTGGATCTAACAGAGTTGTTTTGTGATCTCACTGTTTACCAAGCTTTGATAGTTCTATTGAAACTTTTTAACCTGTGTCAACAGTGCACACTAGCGTTTTACTTGTCACGTACACGACTGCGCTGTGAAATTCATTTTGCATATATTACACACGCAGGTGCCGCCACTATTTGCCGCTATTATTCATAATTCAAAGTCCGGTCGGCTGTGCGCTCGATGTACTGGCGCAGTTCCCGCAAACCGACGTCTCCTCTCCTCTCCTCGCCCGGCCATCTTTGCTTCTCCTGCAGCCGACCAGAAGGTGCTGAAGACATTACTTCAGTTCACCCTCCTTGCCCCTCGCGTCCAACCTCCAGGGACCACATGGTGTTAAATTCAAACTGGCTCTGGGATTAGAGCCATATAGTGATACAGTGTTGAAACAGGCCCTTTGGCCCAACTAGCCCACGCTGACCAACATGTCCCATCTACACTAGTCCCACCTGCCTGCGTTTGGCCCATATCCCTCCAAATCTGTCCTATCCATGTACCTACAGACAAATTCAGCTTGAATTCCATCTACAAGTTTGCAGACTGCAGTAGGCCTGTGGTAGCCGCAACATGAGTATAGGATGGAGATAAATAACTCAGTGACATTGTACCAGGACAATAACCTCTCCCTCAATGTCAGCAAGATGAAGGAGCTAGTTAACTGACTTCACAAAGCATTGTGGAGCACATAGAGTCATAGAGTCATACAGCCAGGAAACAGGCCCTCCCGCCCAGCTTGCCCACACCGGCCAACATGCCCCAGCTACACTAGTCCCACCTGCCCACGTTTGGTTCATATCCCTCCAAACCTGTCCGATCCAAGTACTTGTCTAACTGCTTCTTAAACATTGCGATAGTCCTTACTTCAACTAAATTCTCTGGCAGCTCGTTCTATACATCCACCACCCTTTGTGTGAAAATGTTACCCCTCAGATTCCTATTAAACCTTTCCCCCTCCACCTTAAAGCTATGTCCTTTGCTTCTTGATTCCCCTACCCTGGGCAAGAAACTCTGTACATTTACTCAATCTATTCCTCTCATGATTTCATACATTTGAGACTTGATTCACAATAGAAACATAAAAACGTACAAACATAGAAAATAGGTGCAGGAGGAGGCCATTCAGCCCTTCGAACCAACACCGCCATTCATTGTGATCATGGCTGATCATCCCCTATCAATAACCTGTGCCTGCCTTCTCCCCATATCCCTTGACTCCACTAGCCACTGGAGCTCTATCTAACTCTCTCTTAAATCCATCCAGTGACTTGGCCTCCACTGCCCTCTGTGGCAGGGAATTCCATAAATTCACAACTCTCTGGGTGAAAAAGTGTTTTCTCACCTCAGTCTTAAATGACCTCCCCTTTATTCTAAGACAGTGGCCCCTGGTTCTGGACTCGCACCACGTTGGGAACATTTTTCCTGCATCTAGCTTGCCCAGTCCTTTTATAATGTTGTATGTTTCTATAAGAGATCCCCTCATCCTTCTAAACTCCAGTGAATATAAGCCTAGTCTTTTCAATCTTTCCTCATATGACAGTCCTGCCATCCCAGGGATCAATCTCGTGAATCTACGCTGCACTGCCTCAATCACAAGGATGTCCTTCCTCAAATTAGGAGACCAAAACTGTACACAATACTCCAGATGTGGGCTCACCAGAGCCCTATACAACTGCAGAAGAACCTCTTTACTCCTATACTGAAATCCTCTTGTTATGAAACAGGACCTATGAAACAGGACATTTGTACAGATACATGGATAGGTAAAGTTTAGAGGGATATGGGTCAAATGCATGCAAATGGTACTAATTTTGTTGGCTATCTTAATCAACATGGATTAGTTGGACTGAATGAAGCAAGACTCTATGACTCTGTGAATCAGACAAACACAACAGGGGGATCGACCTCACAGCTACAAGTCTCAACGTCCATTCATTATTGGGCGGTCCCACTCCAGAACCTCATCCTTGCCTACTCCGCTGTTCACATCACACATCAGGGCTCACCGTCAGAATTTACTGGATAGTCAATACAAGCTGGAATACAAAAGTAAAATACCATGACTGCTGGAGGTCAAAATGGAAAGAAGAAAACAGAACATTGACCAAAGTCAGACACAAATTGCTGGAGCAAATCAGCGGGTCAGTCAGCATCTCCGTAGAAAAGGAATAGCTGGCATTTCGGTCTGAAACCTTCTTCAGACTGGTAGGCCCGAAACATTACTTAGTCCTTTTTCTCAGAGATACTGACTGAGCATAGAAACATAGAAACATAGAAAATTAGGTGCAGGAGTAGGCCATGCGGCCCTTCGAGCCTGCACCGCCATTCAATGTGGTCATGGCTGATCATCCAACTCAGTATCCCGTACCTGCCTTCTCTCCATACCCCCGATCCCTTTAGCCACAAGTGCCACATCTAACGCCCTCTTAAATATAGCCAATGAACTGGCCTCAATTACCTTCTGTGGCAGAGAATTCCAGAGACTCACCACTCTCTGTGTAAAGAATGTTTTCCTCATCTCGGTCCTAAAGGAATTCCCCCTTATCCTTAGACTGTGACCCCTTGTTCTGGACTCCCCCAACATCGGGAACAATCTTCCAGCATCTAGCTTGTCCAACACCTTAAGAATTTTGTAAGTTTCTATAAGATCCCCCCTCAATCTTCTAAATTCCAGCAAGTACAAGCCGAGTCTATCCGGTCTTTCCTCATATGAAAGTCCTGACATCCCAGGAATCAGCCAGGAACTGCTGTGTTACTCCAGCATTTTGTGTCTATCTTCGGTGTAAACCGGTATCTGCAGTTCCTTCCCACACATCCCGAACATAGAATAGTACTGCACAGGAACAGGCTCTTTCAGCCCACTGTGCTTGTGCCACCTGTGTGCGGACGTGGCGTCGAAGGACAAGAAGCCGAAGCGAAGAACTGGAAGCCAAATAACCGAACGGAAACAAAGCTGAAACAAAGCCAACTAACCGAAAGGGTGGGACGCCGGAAAGCAAACTCACCGAATGGCCGCTCTGCCGAAAAGTCAAATAACGGACATGAGGTCGCCGGAGGAGGCGGGACTTGTCAGCGATTGGTCCAGACCCCCCCGTCCATCACATCACTGGCCAGTGGAGACGGGAAGGTGGGGATCATTTTCCCACACAAGCCACAGGTGACTGGGCACTCTGAACCTGAGCACCAGGTTGTAAGCGGCCGAAGGAACACATCCCTCGGGACAGCCCCCACTCTCCATGTGGCCCTTCCCACAGGACAGGGTCGGCATTAAAACTCAAAAAAGAGTTACTGATTTAAAAATAAAAATGTTACATATATCAATAGTTCTTACATTCGGGAACCTGGTTAATTAAGTGGTGGGATTACTTCCCTGTCCTAACTACGCCTTTGCTTAGCCGGTGGTTACATCCATTCCATCCCCCCCTCGCAAAGATGTGAGATTTCATTAAGAGCACACTTGGATGAATAGATGCAAGTGGCACGTAAAGCATCTCTTCCATGTGTGCAATACATGAAGCCGATGAAATGAGACAACTGTCACACCAAAGATAGACACAAAATACTGGAGCGACTCAGTGGGACAGGCAGCATCTCTGGAGAGAAGCAATGGGTGGCGTTTCAGGTCGAGACCCTTCAAACTCAGAGTTCAGGTCTGAAGAATGGTCCTGACCCGAAACGTCACCCATTGCTTCTCTCCAGAGATGCTGCCTGTTCCACTGGGTTACTCCAGCTTTTTGTGTCCATCTTCAGTTAAAATAGTTTACAGATTTTCTGCTGTTTTGTGCGTGGAAGCTTGTTCTGTGCGTTACGCAGGCAACCAGAAATTTACCAGCAGGTGATAAATAAATAAAACGTGCTTCTTGGTGTCGGGGGGAGGGGTGGGGGAGTGGGAGGAGATAAAATTGTTCGTTATCGTGAACACTTGTCATCGGTCCGCCTGGGAATTTGTTGAACATGTTTAAAAAGCGATTTACTATGGCTCCCAATGCCCCGAGCTGTCTGTCCCCGCGGCCGGGGTGGGGGTGAATCACCCTGTGTGTGTGGGTCGGGGTCCATGGGTCGGGGGGGGGGGTGGGGGTGAATCACCCCGTGTGTGGGGGTCGGGGTCCATGGGTCGGGGGGGGGGGTGGGGGTGAATCGCCCTGGTGTGGGGGTTGGGGTCCGATGGCGGTGCATCGCGGTCAGTGACTCTGGGTGGGCGGAGGGTCTTCACCGCTGTTTCACGGCTGCCGGGGCCCCAGTGAATGTTTCATTGCGAATGAAACATTAACTCTATATCTCTCTTCATAGGTATTGCCTTGACAAACCAAGAATTGCTGGCATTTTCTAACTTTATCACAAGCCGTAATCCTGGCTAAATGTTACCTCCAAATTAATGAAATTAATTAATTAATTGCGATCGAGTTCAAGGTGGCCACTGGACCCTACAATCTGTGTGGTGGAAGAAGAGAAGATGGTAGAGTGTGTTGGTTAGAGCGTGTCGTCAAAGTCTTTAATGCATTTTGTGCACATCTTGCATTCATGTGGAAAGAGAGAATGTATCGGTTGGTGCATTGATAAAATGGGAGGTTTTGTCATGAAACTTCAATGGTTCAATGGTTGTTTTAGTTTAGTTTAGAGATACAGCGCGGGAACGGGGCCCTTCGGCCCACCGAGTCCGCACTGACCAGCAATCCCTGCACACGAACACTAGGTCCTACACACACTAGGGACAATTTACACTCATACCAATCCAATAAACCTACAAAACTGTACATCTTTGGCGTGTGGGACGAAACCGAAGATCTCGGAGAAAACCCACGCAGATCATGGGGAGAACGTACAAACTCCATATAGAGAGCACCCATAGTCAGGATCGAACCCAGGTCTCTGGCACTGCAAACGCTGTGAGGCAGCAACTCTACCGCTGCGCCACTGTTGATTCTTGTCACGTATGCACTGCACAGTAAAACACTTTTTGCATAGCTCACACATGAACAGTTGGATTATTTTGGAGCCATTTACTTTATAACCATAACAATTACAGCACGGAAACAGGCCTTCTCGGCCCTTCCTGTCCGTGCCGACCATTTATTTTCCCCTAGTCCCATCTACCTGCACTCAGACCATACCCCTCCATTCCCTTCCCGTCCATATACCTATCCACTTTACTTTTAAATGTTAAAATCGATCCTGCCTCCACCACTTCTGCTGGAAGATCATTCCACACAGCCACCACTCTCTGTGTAAAGAAGTTCCCCCTCATGTTACCCCTAAACTTCTGTCCCTTACTTTGGTCCATAAGTCTGGTGTACTGGAGCGCCCCCTGATCCAGGTAAGCCCAGGTGAGGCCCAAGCTGCTGCAGGGCCTCCTACATCTCCCTCGGCCAGCTCAGCTCAGCTCGCAAACCACCGTCCCTCTCCTCGCCCGACCGCCTTTGTGTCCTGGGGGTCTCCCAGCAGCCGACCTTCAAGGTGCCGGAGGTCCCTCTAGGACCGGGCCACTCCTCACGCCCATCATCATCTGTGGCTCCTCCTCCTCGACTCTCCCTCCCCCTCGAATCATGCCAAGTTTTTGGGCTCTTTCCTTTACTCCGTGTTTACAGTGCACCTCACTCATCACATCACATCACATCGAGGTTAACTCATCCTTTATATCCTCTACTGGCACCTTAAACTATAGGATTTCTCACCTGCATTTTTACTATTTACTATGTCCGGCAATCTTCAAGCAAAAGAGGTTTACTCAATTACTGCATGGATCAGCAATACGGGAAAGAGGGCGTGGCGTTAGCTATTAGGATCTTATAGAAACATATAAAAATTCTTAAGGGATTGGACTGGCTAGATGCAGGGAAAATGTTCCCGATGTTAGGGAAGTCCAGAACCAGGGGTCACACAGTTTAAGAATAAGGGGTAGGCCATTTAGGACTGAGATGAGGAAAAACGTTTTCACCCAGAGAGTTATGAATCTGTGGAATTCTCCACCACAGACAGTGGAGGCCAATTCACTGGATGTTTTCAAGCGAGAGCTAGATTTAGCTCTTAGTGCTAACGGAATCAAGGGATATAGTGTAGATCAATCACGATTGCTGATTTGATCCATGTCTGGTTTAGCTATTGCTGACCCGATCCGTAATCCATGTCGGGTTTCCACTATGCCATCTTGTGGAATGTAAGCAAACTACGACTCTGAGCCTACAGGGCCTGTTCCACCAGCATGCAACTCCATGCGATGAGCACGACCTAACATGGTCGCTTGAGGGACTGGCGGGTCCGGTCCCACTTCGATCGCCGGAGCCGTGCAGAATTGTACGGAGTTCGTCCCGAGTTCATCCCGACATCGCGCGGGGCTCTGAAAAACTGACTATGTCCAAAAATTCCGCTCGGCAACTGCTTGTCGGCTCGCAGTCGCCTCTACGCATTACACACCGCCCCGCCATCATGCCTCCATTATCCTATCTGTAGGTGCCTCCGTGACCCTCTATGTGTGTGGCTCTGTGACCCTCTGTGTGTGTGTGCCTCTGTGCCGACCTCCACGTGGCCCCTGCTGCCGGTTTGGTTGCGCTTGCCGCATACAGGCGATGCTGGTGGGAACGGCCCTGTACAGGGAATCACCCGACCGCCGCGCGGCCCCGCTTCTAGTTTAATCGCGTTCATCGCATAGAGTTGCATGCTTGTAGGACAGGCCCTTTAAGTACCTATTTATATAGTTCCTGTAAGTATTCTTATTAAAGTACTTTTTATGACGTTTTATGACTCAGTGTCAAGAGTACTTTATACATATGGGGAGAAGGCAGGAACATCTTCCACATCTCACATCGGAAAATACTTCACATCCAAAGTATTATGCTTCTGAAGTATAATAATCATTATAATACACGAAACACAATGGCCAATCTGCACAAAATGATCTCCCCAAAATCAAGATGATCTGCAGTGTATGTGGAGACACAAGTAACTGCAGATGCTGGAATCTTGCATCAAACATAAAGTGCTCAGTAGGTCAGGCAGCGTCTGTGGAGGAAATTAGTTTCTTTCCTTTAGTTCAACGTTTCAAGGTTTCAAGGTCAGTTTATTGTCACATGAACCATCTTTTAGGTTTAGAGATACTGCACGGAAACAGTTCCTTTGGCCCACTGAGTCCACGCCGACCAGCGATCGCGAAGCACTAACACTATCCTACACACACTAGGGACAATTTACAATTTTTCCCAACCCAATTAACCTACAAACCTGTGCGTCTTTGGAGTGTGGGAGGAAACTGAAGCTCCCGGAAAAACCCGCGCAGGTCACGGGGAGAACGTACAAGCTCCGTACAGACACCACCCGTAGTCAGGATCGAACCTGGGCCTCTGCCGCTGCAAGGCAACAATTCTACCGCTGCGCCACCGTGCCGCTATGGATAGGATATGAATGGAAATGGACAAGCAACATTTCGGATCAGGAACTTTCTTTGGACTCATAAGTGCTATTGACTGGGAGATAACTATTGGCCAAAATTATATTGTAAGCTGTTGGTTTCTTTAACACAGCATCAGGGTGGAACAGGCCCTTCAGCCCAACCAGCCCAATCACCGACCAACACGTCCTATCTACACTAGTCCCACCTGCCTGCATTTGCCTCTTATCCCTCTAACCATATAACCATATAACAATTACAGCTCGGAAACAGGCCTTCTCGGCCCTTCCAGTCCGTGCCGACCATTTATTTTCCCCTAGTCCCATCTACCTGCACTCAGACCATACCCCTATATTCCCTTCCCGTCCATATACCTATCCACTTTACTTTTAAATGTTAAAATCGATCCTGCCTCCACCACTTCTGCTGGAAGATCATTCCACACAGCCACCACTCTCTGAGTAAAGAAGTTCCCCCTCGTGTTACCCCTAAACTTCTGTCCCTTAATTCTCATGTCATGCCCTCTTGTTTGAACCCTCAATGGGAAAAGCTTATCCACATCAACTGTGTCTATCCCTTTCATTATTTTAAAGACCTCTATCAAGTCCCTCCTTAACCTTCTGCGCTCCAAAGAATAAAGATCTAAACTTGTCCTTTCCATGTAGCTGTCCAAATGCTTGTAAAACATTACGATAGTACCTGCCTCAGTCACCTCCTCTGGCAGTTCAACCCACACACCCACCAGCCTTTGTGTTCCTGTTAAATCTTTCCGCCCTCACCTTCAACCTATGTCCTCTGGTTCTTGACTCCCCTTCTCTGGGCAACCCGATCTATTCCTCTTAAGATTTTGTACACCTCTTGAAGATCACCCCTCATCCTCCTGCGCTCCAAGGAATAGAGTCCCAGCCCGATCAACCTCTCCCTACAGCTCAGACCCTGGAGGCTGGGCAACATCAGAATTACATAAAAATTAGGGAGTTAGATGTGGCCCTTGAGGCTAAAGGGATCAGGGGGTATATAGAGAGGTCTGGTACAGCATACTGATTTGGATGATCAGCCATGATCATATTGAATGGCGGTGCAGGCTCAAAGGGCCGAATGGCCTACTCCTGCACCTATTTTCTATGTTTCTATGTACATTTCTGACTTGTAGCGAGAGATTTGGATACTGAAGCCAAGTGGAACTCTTTCCTTACATTAAAGGGATGAAGAAGCATAACCGGCTGTGATTTGTGATTAGTGCAATATTTCATAAGCATAACAAAACATTAGCAAAGAAAAAGAAAGCAAATGATCCCACACACACTTAATGCGTGGCAAACATGTTATAAGACTGCTACGGTTTGTTACAAAATTAGATCAACTGTTGCCCAAAGGGAGAACTAGAATGTGGTTTACAGAGTGTTCAATATTTCTCTCACACTCTCGATCTGATTTTGTATTATGCAAAAAAAAAAAGAAAAAAAGAGTTTAGTATTTATATTTCATGATTTTAAATCTGATTTCCAGAAGGCACTTTTATTGCAAGTTACAGATGAAACAGAAGAGAACTCCTTGTAACATGTTTTTTTAAATTACATTGCCAGCTTTTCCAAATGAGCGACTTCTCTCTTGAATTAAAACTCTTCAGGCTGGAGCCTATTTTTGACGGGAGAGTGTGGGTGCTGGCTCCGTTTGGTTCAGTCGCTGCTTATTCAGTGTGGCATTGTGATTCCTCGTTCCACACTCTGAGCGAATACTAATGATGCAGATTAGTATCCCCTGTGACTCACAGAGTAATTGAGCTGTCCAGAGCCGAAGCAAACAGCACAGCGCTCCAGCCAGCACACTGCCGCCCGCGTGCTATCACAGTCGTGCAGCTCCATCGGGGTGCAATCAGGAGAGCAACGCCCACACAATAGTGTGAGTGTGTGTGTGTGTGTGTGTAGTGTGCGTGTGTGTGTAGTGTGTAGTGTGTAGTGTGCGCGTGCTTGTGCGCGTGCTTGTGCGTGCGTGTAGTGTGTAGTGTGTGTGTGTGTGTAGTGTGTATGTGTGCGTGTGCGTGTGCACATGTGTGTGTGTGTGTAGTGTGTGTGTGTGTAGTGTGTGTGTGTGTGTAGTGTGTATGTGTATGTGTGCGTGTGCGTGTGCACATGTGTGTAGTGTGTGTGTGTGTAGTGTGTAGTGTGCGCGTGCGTGTGCGTGTGTGTGTAGTGCATGTGTACATGTGTGTATGTGTGTGGGTACGTGTGTGTGTAGTGTGTGTGGAGTGTGTGTGTATGTGTGTATGTGTGCATGTGTGTGTGTTTGTGTGTGTGTGCGCATGTGTGTGTCTGTGTCCGCATGTGTGTGTGTGTACGTGTGTGTGGTGTGTGTGTGTGCACAGGTGTGTGCATGTGTGTGTGTGTGTGTGTGTAGTGTGTGTGTACATGTGTGTACGTGTGTGTGTAGTGTGTGTGTAGTGTGTGTATGTGTGCATGTGTGTGTGTGTGTGTGTGTGTGTGCGCATGTGTGTGTGTGCGCATGTGTGTGTGTACATGTGTGTGTGTGCGCATGTGTGTGTGTGTACATGTGTGTGTGTGTGTGTGTGTGTGTGTGCACAGGTGTGTGCATGTGTGTGTGCTTGTGTGTGCATGTGTGTGTGTGTCTGCGCAGGTGTGTGAGTGCGCAGGTGTGTGTGCGCAGGCGTGTGTGTGCACAGGTGTGTGTGTGTGTACGTGTGTGTGTACGTGTGTGTGTAGTGTGTGTGTAGTGTGTGTGTACATGTGTATGTGTGCATGTGTGTGTGCACATGTGTGTGTGTGTGTGTGTGCTTGTGTGTGCATGTGTGTGTGTGTGCGCAGGTGTGTGTGCGCAGGTGTGTGTGTGCGAAGGTGTGTGTGTGCACATGTGTGTGTGTGTGCGCATGTGTGTGTGCGCGCATGTGTGTGTGCGCGTGCCTGCACAGGTGTGTGCATGTGTGTGTGTGTGTGCGCAGGTGTGTGTGTGCGCAGGTTTGTGTGCGCAGGTGTGTGTGTGTGTGCGCAGGTGTGTGTGTATGTGTGTGCGCAGGTGTGTGTGCGCAGGTGTGTGTGTGCGCAGGTGTGTGTGTGCAGGTGTGTGTGCGCAGGTGTGTGTGTGTGTGTGTGTGCGCAGGTGTGTGTGCGCAGATGTGTGTGTGTGTGTGTGTGTGTGTGTGTGTGTGTGTGCGCGCAGGTGTGTGTGCACAGGTGTGTGTGTGTGTGTGTGTGTGTGTGTGTGCGCAGGTGTGTGTGCGCAGGTGTGTGTGTGTGTGTGTGTGTGTGTGCGCAGGTGTGTGTGCGCAGGTGTGTGTGCGCAGGTGTGTGTGTGTGTGTGTGTGTGTGTGCGCAGGTGTGTGTGCGCAGGTGTGTGTGCGCAGATGTGTGTGCGCAGGTGTGTGTGTGTGTGTGTGTGTGCGCAGGTGTGTGTGTGTGTGTGTGTGTGTGTGTGTGTGTGTGTGTGTGTGTGTGTGTGTGTGTGTGTGTGCGCAGGTGTGTGTGTGTGTGTGTGCGCAGGTGTGTGTGCGCAGGTGTGTGTGTGTGTGTGTGCGCAGGTGTGTGTGCGCAGGTGTGTGTGTGTGTGTGTGTGTGTGCGCAGGTGTGTGTGTGTGTGTGTGTGTGCGCAGGTGTGTGTGTGTGTGTGTGTGTGTGTGTGTGTGCGCAGGTGTGTGTGCGCAGGTGTGTGTGTGTGTGTGTGCGCAGGTGTGTGTGTGTGTGTGTGTGTGTGTGTGCGCAGGTGTGTGTGCGCAGATGTGTGTGCGCAGGTGTGTGTGTGTGTGTGTGTGTGCGCAGGTGTGTGTGTGTGTGTGTGTGTGTGTGTGTGTGTGTGTGTGCGCAGGTGTGTGTGCGCAGGTGTGTGTGTGTGTGTGTGCGCAGGTGTGTGTGTGTGTGTGTGCGCAGGTGTGTGTGTGTGTGTGTGTGTGTGCGCAGGTGTGTGTGTGTGTGTGTGTGTGCGCAGGTGTGTGTGTGTGTGTGTGTGTGTGCGCAGGTGTGTGTGTGTGTGTGTGCGCAGGTGTGTGTGTGTGTGTGTGTGTGCGCAGGTATGTGTGCGCAGGTGTGTGTGTGTGTGTGTGTGCGCAGGTGTGTGTGCGCAGGTGTGTGTGTGTGTGTGTGCGCAGGTGTGTGTGCGCAGGTGTGTGTGCGCAGGTGTGTGTGCGCAGGTGTGTGTGTGTGCGTGTGTGCATGCATGTAATAATAATAATAATATCTTTTATTATCATTACACATAAGTGCAATGAGATTTGGTTTGCAACTTCCATCCGATGTCATAACTTAAACAACTAATAAAATGTAGGTTTAGATACCCCGATAATCTGTTGCGCTCTGTGGACGACGCGCTGAAGAGTTCTCCTCTCCGCCTCCGTGCAGCTGAGATACCACACAGAGATGCCACACGTTCAGGCACGTGCCGTGAGTAATTACTCAGGGTAGGCACAGTCAGCTTTTTTTTTGTTTGTTTATTTTATCAGAAGTTAATACAGTACAAAACATTACAGTGGCACCTGATTTTAGGTGCCAACTATGTCATAACGTAATACATTCTATGTACAACCTCTAGTTTTATGTCAGTCGGCTTTTTAAAAAAAATTAAACCGCGCATGCGCAGATTCTCTCCGTAAAAATAAAAAATAAAAATAAAGACAGTAAAAATTCAATTTGCCCAAGGCTTCCTAGTCTCCTTTATTCTGAATTACTGAATGGGTGGGGGGTGAAGGGTGATGGCAGGTGGAGAGATGGTGGGAAAAACGGGAGTACAGGGAAAAGTTGAACCAGTTGTCATCTAATTGAATGAACACTTGTTCAAGGGACCAATTGGGGGGAGAGTTCCTTTCACAGCGTGTGAAGAGTCAGTGCCAGGGGTAAAGTTGTGTGGAGGGCAGGAGTATTGGGGATAATGCCAGTAAATCGCTCACTCACCGCTGCCGCAGCACTCCGGGTTCCGGACATGGAGCCACCGCACTGTAGCCGGGGATAGAAGCAGCTCGGGTAGCTGCGAGCGGCCGCCGGGACCCGACAGCAGAACTGACCGCCACTTCAGCGTCTTCTGCCGGCCCGCTCACCTCTGGCAGTGCTCTCCGTCTGAACACCTCTCACCTGCCGCTCGCTCATGTCAGCGGCTTCCTGCAAATCCTTCAATTCCCACAGCCGAGTAACCTCAACCTCAACCTGACATGAGTGAGGCCAGCGAGCGGCAGGAGAGGTTTTTAGACAGAGAGCTGCCAGAGATGAGCGGGGGCCGGCAGAAGGAGCTAAGGTGGCGGCTGGTCCGCTCTTCAGCACAGCAAG
This sequence comes from Raja brachyura, assembly GCA_963514005.1. The sequence continues at coordinate 27,509,961 of OY740814.1, forward strand.
GAGCGTTGCAAGTGGCATGTCCCGACCCCTCCTTCACAACATTCGTGCCCACCCTGCAACTTTACCCCGGGCCAGACTCCCCAAATTCTATGATAGGAGCGCTCCCCCCACCCCCACCCCCACCCCCACACCCTGGGAAATACAGTATTTAAAAACATAAACACAAACTGTACTTACCACATTATTGGTACACAAACTCCATTCTTCTCTCTTTGTTTCCTAACATACACTTAAAATAATAACAATCCATATTTGAAAACCCCGCCAAGAAACCAGCGCTGCGCATGCGTAGTGCAGCAAAGGCAGAATTTCAGCTGCCTTCAGCCCCGCTTGAAATTGACGCTTTAAGCAGCGCTGACAGCACGTGGGCTGCACAGACCTTCGCATGTTACAAGCACTACGGATGAAATGCACGGAGAATTATGCCTACCTAAGAGATCGATCTCTTAGATAGGCATAATTCTCTCATGCATTATTATTTATATTTAGTAATTACTATGTTATAATTTTAGTCAGGGTAGGCAGTGCCTACCTTGCCTACCCTGGCGGCACGTGCCTGCATACATTAGTATGCTCTCTGTCGTGCAGTGGTAGAAGGTCGTCACCAGCTGTTGGGGCAGACCAGTACGTTTCAATGTTCTTAGGAAGAACAGTCGTTGCTGTGCCTTTTTGACCAGCGCAGCGGTGTTGGTGGACCATGTGAGGTCCTCTGAGATGTGAGTGCCCAGAAACTTAAAGCTGCACACTCTCTCCACACTGTCCCCGTAGATGTAGATTGGGGCATATTCCACATTCTGTGACCTCCTGAAGTTGATAATCAGATAACAAGTTCCGTGAGCACCAGTCCACCAGGTTCTGCACCTCCGCTCTGTATTTTGTTTCATCACCGTTGGTGATCAGCCCGATCACCGTTGTGTTGTCTGCAAACTTGACAATGGTGTTGGTGTCGAATGCAGGAACACAGTCGTGAGTGAAGAGGGATTAGAGCATAGGGGTCAGTACACAGCCCTGTGGTGTGCTGGTGCTCAAGGTGATAGTGGAAGACAGGTGCGGCCCCAGTCTCACTGCCAGCGGTCGCTCTGTCAGAAAATTCAGGATCCAATCGCATATCAGTGAGCTGAGGCCTAGCTGGTGGAGTTTGGTGGTGACCGTATTGAAGGCAGAGCTATAGTCAATGAAGAGCATCCTCACATAGGTGCCCTGTCTTTCCAGGTGGGTCAGGACAGTGTGAATTTTGTATTTAATTTGAAGATTTAAATTCCAGCAAAGATTGTTTTATCAGACGCTGAGAGAAATTTTAGGATTAAACATTCAGTTACATCTCACCCAATAAATTAAGGTGTTTCCAATGGTTTCCACAATGAGAAGGCAGCTTAAAGATGGAGTTGTTTTAATTGTGGAGATTACTCCCACGTTTCTGCCCGCCAGGAATTCAGCTCCATGTGTGTGCACTGCCGAGGCCAGGTATTGTAGGCAGCAGGAATTGTGTGTGGAATTGCACAGGTATGCACTTTCTTCCCTTTTCTACAGTCACTGAAGGAGGTTTGGCTGGGGCAACGCAAATTGCCCCACCATATTGAGTTATTAACAACCATGAAGTTAAATTTAGTTTAGAGATACAACTCTTTATCCCACAGACTCCGGGCCAACTAGTGGTCACCCAGCACAATATCACTATCCTACACACTAGGGCGGCACGGTGGCGCAGCGGTAGAGTTGCTGCCTTACAGCACTTGCAGCGCCAGAGACCCGGGTTCGATCCCGACTACGGGTGCTGTCTGTATGGAGTTTGTACGTTCTCCCCGAGACGCGTGGGTTTCCTCCGAGATCTTCGGTTTCGTCCCACACTCCAAAGACCATATAACCATATAACCATATAACATATAACCATATAACAATTACAGCACGGAAACAGGCCTTCTCGGCCCTTCTAGTCCATGCCGAACACTTATTCTCCCCTAGTCCCATCTACCTGCACTCAGACCATACCCCTCCATTCCTTTCCCGTCCATATACCTATCCACTTTATTTTTAAATGATAAAATCAAACCTGCCTCCACCACTTCCACTGGAAGCTCATTCCACACAGCCACCACTCTCTGAGTAAAGACGTTCCCCCTCATGTTACCCCTAAACATCTGTCCCTTAGACGTGCAGGTTTGTAGGTTAATTGGCTTGGTATAAATGTAAACTGGCCCTAGTGTGGCTAGGGTAGTGTCAATGTGCGGAGATCAGTGGTCGGTGCAGACTCGATGGGCTGAAGGGTCTGTTTCAGCACTGTATCTCACAACTAAACTAATCACTAGGAACAATTTGCAATTTTACTGAAGCCAATTAATCCACAATTTGTACGTCTTTGTAGTGAGGGAGGAAGCCGGAGCACCCGGAGAAAGCTCCGTACAGACAGCACCAATACTCAGGCTCAAACCCAGGTCTTTAGCGCTGTGAGGCAGCAACTCTACCACTGCACCACCATGCCACCAACTTGAGTTCATGTACTTGAATCTCAATACACAGCTCATGTAAACATGATGATGGAAGGAACAGGCTACTTACACAAATACTCCACACGTTCGTAACTTTAGTCACAATAATGCTGTCAACCTAACAATGTTATGTAGACAGACAAAAAAAGCTGGAGTAACTGAGCGGGTCAGACAACGTCTCTGGAGCAAAATGATGAATGACGTTTCGGGTAGGAACCCTTCTTGAGACTCAAAATATCATCCGTTCTTTTTCTCCAGAGATGCTGTCTGGCTGGCCAGCTGAGTTACTCCAGCACTTTAGTTTAGTTTACTTTAGAGATACAGCGCAGAAACAGGCCCTTCGGCCCACCGGGTCTGTGCCGACCAGTGATCCCTGCACATTAACACTATCCAAAACACACTAGGGACAATTTGTACATTTACCAAGCTAATTAACCTACAAACCTTTACGTCTTTGGAGTGTGGGAGGAAACCGAAGATCTCGGAGAAAACCCATGCGTGTCACGGGATGAACGTACAAACTCCGTACAGACAGCACCGGTAGTCGGGATCGAACCCGGGTCGACAATGCTGCATTCGCTGTAAGGTAGCAACTCTATCGCTGCGCCATCGTGCCGTCCTTAACACTTTGTGTTGATCTTCGGTATATATCATCTTCTGCAATTCCTTTCCACGCATTAAATAAGCAATATTTTTTTCAACTTGACTGCATCAGGCGATAGAATGAAACTTATCATGTGGAGAATTGAGGAGCAGCTTTATATTTGTAGCTCTAGTCACAATAATGCTGTCAACCTGACAATGTTATTTAGACAGACACAAAAAGCTGGAGTAACTCAGCGGGTCAGAGAGCATAACTGAAGAAAAGGAATGGGTGACGTTTTGGGTCGAGACCCTTCTTCAGACTGAGATTCAGGGGAAAGGGAAATGAGAGATATGTGATGTGGAGAGATATGGAACAAATGAATGCTGCAAAAAAGTAACGATGACAAAGGAAAGAGGCCATTGTTAGCTGTGGGCTTGGTGAAAATGAGTTTCAGACAATGAGACTCAACAAGACGACGTTGAAACTACTTCGATGGCTTGGGTGGGGGGAGGGACTAATGAGAAAAGGGATGCAAGTTAGAGAAATCAATATTCATACTGCTATTCATAAATAAATTCATACCATCATTTATTTATGGCCCTAGGTTTATACTACCCATCAGGGAAAGCATCCTTTCTATGTTTACTATGTGGAACCCCTTCATATTTCTGAATACTTCGAACAGGTCACCTCTCTGACCTTTCTGTGCTCACTCAAGAGCAAATTTGGTAATAATACCTTGGTCTGTTTTACACATGAAGCTTGTGAGAGATTAATGATTAGTTTGGTTTAGAGATACAGAGTGGAAACAAGCCGTTTGGAGTTTAATAGTAAGATTAAATGAGAACTTACCAGTTTGAAGTTTGATCTTTATTTTATGAGGAGTTTTATGTGAAGAATGCTGTCAGGCCGCATGCACGTCAATCTTCAAAGCAGCGGTGTGAAATCACAGATAACAGTAGTTGAACTGAACGTAGTAAGATTAGGGAAGAGTAGAACTACCAGATGGTCTTTATGATACGAGGGTTGGGAGCGGAGGGCACGTAAATCGCTCATCGTAACTCCTCATAAAATAAAGATCAAACTTCAAACTGGTAAGTTCTCGTTTAATCTTACTATTTTACTTCAGAGTCATGTGAGTGACTATGTGAAGATTTCAAAGCTCTGTAATTTCATGCCGTGGATACGAGTCCATGCGTCACACACTGCATCAGTTGACCATGATGAGTGAAATATAAATAATGCATGCAGACATGCTATAATTTTAAGCATGCTGATGTTTTAATGAGCAAATGAAAATAATAGTGACCCCTCTCATCCAGGGGGGAACTATAAAACAGAATCTAAAATAAAGTTGGCAAATACCCCCGGTCTGGCAATGGGTTATAATAAAATGTTTGGAAAGTATGTTCGTTTGACCATCCTGCAGCCACTAGGATGTGGTCCAGCGGAATGTACATAACCCTGATGCTGATGTAGTAGCAGCCCTGGTGGAGTGAGAGTTGAAAATATTAGTATCTACTCCTGTATAAGCCAAAACCCCATTTACCACCTGGAGATAGTCTGAACTAATACCTTCTATGCATTTTTTTGTAACTAACAAACATTGCTAGTTTTTAGGGCCTTTAAGGCGCTTGGTGACCTTGACGTATTGTAGTAAATGTGTGACCACACACAACCGAAGGTCCATGGGGTATGCCATGAAAACTAGTTTGAGACCTGACGCCCCTGATTTGCTCTGCTTAACTAAATCATAAACATAAAATATTGCAGATGTAATCATTCCTGTTCAGTCGCAATGTATGTAGTGACTGGACCCGTTGTGCTGTGACCAGTGAGGCTGTGAGGATTACTACCTTATGAGAACTGGCTAAAGATAAGGATGTAGCTGGAGCCCCCTGGTGAAGTAGTGTTGACACAACGTCAATATCCCATACTTCCAGTACCTGGGCCTGGGAGAACTTGTGTTAAAGATATTCTATATAATTCTGGATATCACAGGGTGAGATCCTCGCTGCAGCAAATATGATGAGAAGGCACGTTTGGCACAGTTAATGAAAATGCTTGGTATTCTGAGAAAGGTTTGTGCACCCGTCTTCCCATCTAACAATATATTACAGTTTGATTTTTCCTTATCTCAATTATTGTAATATTGTTTGGGGTTCTACCTATCCTTCCTATCTTTCTAAGCTACTCATCATACAGAAGAAATTTATGAGATTAATTTCTCACTCAAATTCACAAGAACCTTCTGCCTCTCTCTTCAAGAAGTACTCAATTTTGTCTGTAGATAAACTGAATGCATTCCAAATATGTATTTTTATTTTCAAATATCTTAAATGTAAACATGATTTGCCTGTTTCTCTTCATGATCTTTTCACCCTTTTTTCTAATATTCACCATTACCCAACCAGAAGAATAAATGATCTTCATCCTCGGTTTTGTCGAACATCCAAACACCAACATTGCATTACTTTTAAAGTCCTATATTTTGGAATACCCTGCCTCTGTCATTAAAGTCTCACACCTCCTTTGCCACCTTTAAAATTGAGCTTAAAAGGTTTCTCATCATGTCCTGAGTTCTGATCTCCAGCTTTTTGTAATGCTGTTTATGAGCTCAAACTACTTCTGTTGATTCTTATCTCATACTATACCTTGTTATTTTATTTATTTTCATATTTTTAATTTTCATTCTTAAACTGTATTATTGTTTATTATTGTCTGTTTTATTTCTCCTCCCCCCTGATTTGTCATTAATGCTCATTTTCAGACGGGAGCAGACTTTGTATAAGCCCTCTGGGCTTCCCTTCCCTCCCAGCACTGTATGGTATTATAAATTGATTGTTTGTCTTCTTTTAAAACATGGTGCAAATAAATAAACAAACAAAAAACCAAATTAATGGCATTATAACTTAATTTATTGTCAAAGACCCATTTGAAAATGAACTCCAAGACGTCAGTTATCCATGCTGTATTATATGTAACATATGTATTTAAACAAAAACGCTTCCCATCTCCTGAAGAGGAAATGTACTGCTTTTTTGGTGCTATCCCTGCACTCTACAGTGAGCACATACATGGATCGGTCTGACAACCCGAGCCGCAGGAACAGTCGTCACAGAGTCTGCAAGTCAATGAATTGACTTTAGCATGCAGAGGCTGGTTTCCCGAGTCACAGGCTGAACCAGCAAAGTTTTATGTTTAGAATATCCATATGAGGTTCTATTATTATTCCCATCATTTAGCGGGAACCATGGCTGCATAGGCCAGTCAGGCAGTACGAAAAGCCTGAAGCGGGATCTTGCTGGATTTATTGCAAGACCCAACTGATGAGGCAGAATGGAGGAAATACATAAAAGAACATTCCTCCCCAGTGTAGCGAGAATGTATCTCTCGCCACTGTTATGCCACATATTTTGCAACTGGTGAATGAGCCTGGATGCAAACATATCGATATTCGGTGTTCCATTGAGCCATAATGTCATTAAATACTTTGTGGTCCAACATCCATTCTGTGTTGTCATTGATTTCACATGATGATACAACAGCGCCAAATGAGGTTAGGTAAATTATCACAGGATACTTTGACTTGATTGCACCCATGTGACTAACATATGCCACCACCATAGTGTATCAACTTTGTTGAGTTGAGCATGCAAATTATGCATATTTGCACAATAACCTTTAACCGATAGAATGCACCTAGTGTTTGTAGGTAGTTGATACCAATAACTGAAAAATTGGTAACAT